>JAOTQR010000109.1:17325750-17337026 GCA_025774065.1 Solanum ossicruentum | reverse complement strand
AATCAAGCAGCAACTGGAACTTTTAGAGATTCTAGTATCTTATCGTCTAGTTCAAACTTCATTTCTTTCTTGTCTCTGCCAATCTTCACGTACTCCTCAAATCGTTCCTTCAAATCTTCCGGTAGGTTAGTTGTGGCACTCCATCCCAGAATCTCCTTGGCAGCTCTAGGCTCAGCATAGAAGTGCTGCAGAGAAACAAACCGTGGAAATAAACAACTAACTTCGATAGAGAGAACAAGAGATGCAGAACATGGATATAAATTATGAAAATATGGATACATACCATGTTGCGGAAAGGAAAAGCTTTTTTTGCATCGACTCCCACTGCCTTGGGGTCATAGTGCACAATCTCAACAGAGCATCCTGCAGCTTTAGCGCATAACCTGGCCATTCCGTCCAATGTCACAGCACGGTCACTAACACAGTTGAAGATCTGACCGCTAGCAGCAGCTGGATTCTGGACAGCCAGAGTAAGCATGGAAGATAAGTCCCTGACATGTGATATGTTGGTTAGCTGCATTCCAGAGCCAGGAATTAGAACTGGTCGTCCACGAACAATACCTGTATGATACAATAAAAAGAAAAGACCCCGGTCCTTTTAGTAGAACGCAAAAACTAACAGATGCTATTTGAATCTGGGATAACCTTCAGATGTCAAGCCATACCGTCTACTTTCAGAAAACTAGTACTGCTTATATATGCAAGCTTGTTTACTTACGATCGAAGAACCATTCCTCACAATCCTTGTTGTTGCCAGAGCCGATCATGTACTGGGGACGGAAACTGGTCCAACTACCAAATATCTCAGATATGTATTTCTCAACTCCCACATGGCCAGCATCAGCTTTCACAGCATCCTGTAAGGTTGAAAGTTTAATTGATAAAGCAATTTCTTGTTATACAGGTGGAAGTAAAACATTAATCCTACCCCTTCAACATGAGGAGGCTCATCAGTGGGCTTGTAGATTCCAGCGCTGCTGATAAACAGAAACTGCTTGACACCTGAACTCTTGGCCCAGTCAGCTACAGGCCTGAAGAGGAAATGATAGTATTAGAAAGCTGTGATGTACTACGTGTGTTTAAATAGCATGTATCTGAAACTTTAATCATTATATAACCAAAGTGGGTAGAACATTGATGGTTGTAATGCAGAGCAAGAAAAGTGCCAAGCTCATTGGTTTGGGAGTGCTCCAGTTACACCAATATTAAGCAATCTTTGATTTCTGCTAATCGTTTACTTCACAATCTTCCAAAATTCATTCCTCTGAATGCTCTGTGCTACTTTCCTAATTAATTGCCATGTTTTCTTTACTGCCGTATTTTCTTTTCCATTACTTTGATTTTCTCCACTTGAGCCAAGGGTCTATCGGAAACCACCTTTCTATCTGCACGAGGTAGGGTTAAGATTTTATATACACTCTCCTCTCCTCAGTACTCACTTGCGGGAGTTGAATCATACTCTCAAATTGACTAGCAATTGCAAATATATAAGCCCAAAGTTGAGTTAGCATCTGTTGAAGGGATCTATTTCCTATAGCAATCCGTCTAATCATGAAACTGCAATCATTCCAGAAATCATTATGTAATACCCTCCACCTAACCAAGTCATCATCCTACATTTTCCGGTACTTAGTACATTAATCCTACTAGTATATCACTGTGGAAACAAGAAAAGACTGTGATCAACAGCGTCTAATCTGCACATTTGAATCCACAAGCATCATCCACTACTCGAAGCGCTAAGAAAAACTTACTTAGAGCAAGGAAAAGAACAAACCTTACAGAATCCAAGTCTTTACCATTGTTGTCCAAAACAGCATCAAATACTTCACCCTCCAAAATCTTCCCAACATCTGCAGGATTACCCCATACTGTTCGACCACCAGCACTGGTAATTTCCTGAAAATTTGCCAATACCAGATTTTAAACAATGTTTGACTTCAAAATTAGTCTCTCTGCCCCCATTCAAATGATAGTTCCTATTTCAGGATGTTCAAAACATTCCATTTCAACACAATGTCAAGAATTTAAATTTTGATCTGATATTTTCTTTATCAAAATAAGTAGTATCAATCATTGCTTCAATACTTCCTTCTACTAGCATCAATGTGTGCTTCGTTTCCTTTTTTCTACTTCTATTTCAAAACAATGACAATTTTGTATATTTGAAAACTTCCCAAATTTAGTTTTTTATTTTTTCTTATGACACACTTTTATAGTCATAAAATATCATACTTACAAGACAACAAGCTCAAAAGGTATATCTACCAAAAGCATTACAATAATTCTTTTATTAAATTGTGTCGACTCAAAAACCTCCATATAAAACAAAATAAAAGTGAGGGAGTAATAGCTGTAGGAGTATTCTGTGCATCATTGAATTACTTTGTTCAAATCTGTGCTTATAATGTTTCGTTTAATCGTTTCAAAAGGATGTTACATTTCACTTTTTTCTACAATTTTGAAGTCCAATTTCATATCATGTTACTTTCTCCGTCCTAATTTATTTGACATTATTTGATTTAAAATAAAGTTCAACGGCATTTTTTTTAAAAAAAATTGTGATTTAAAATAATTCTGAATCATTGATGCAATTATAGGTGGCCATTTGACCATATTTTGATTGTGAAATTTGAGAAAAGTAATTTCTTTCAAA
Source organism: Solanum ossicruentum (assembly GCA_025774065.1). Taxonomy (NCBI): domain Eukaryota; kingdom Viridiplantae; phylum Streptophyta; class Magnoliopsida; order Solanales; family Solanaceae; genus Solanum; species Solanum ossicruentum. The sequence continues at coordinate 17,334,370 of JAOTQR010000109.1, read as the reverse complement.
GTGAAAAATGACAGTATTTGAAAATTGGACTTGTTTTTGCATTTTTGTGAGTAACTTGAAGTGAAAAAGTGAAAACACATTCTTGTTATTTTCAAAATTCGTCAAAATTCTGATTTTTTTGAAATTTAAGGCCAAAAGTGTTTCTAAAGGGGGGTCTGAACTGACTTTTTTTAAGTAGATTATAAATAAAAATATTTGAAATGATTTATTTTAAGTATTTTAAATTAATATAGCTTTTAAATAATTTTAAAATATTTAAATAAAATTTAAAAACATCTTAAACACTTATTTTTAAGATTAATATAAATTAAAACTTCTAACCTATCACTTTTGGCTTATATCGCAAAGCAAAAATCAATCTAAACGCACTCTAGCTTTCCACTTTGCCTTTTTTGGTACTACTTATGCTTTAGAAATAACAAGCTTAAACATAAAAAATGGCTCCAAATAAACCAATCCAAACACCGACTGAAAAGCACCCCATATATCCAAATTCGAAAAGCATTGTAGTAATAGAATGGATAATGTAATAATCTTAACTGCGAATCTGGAAAAAGGGGGTTTCTTCATCTTATCGGAGCTCTCTTCTCCAACTGTAAGAACGGTAACATCGTGACCAGAACCCAAAAGCTCTTTAGCAAAATAGAACCCAATAACTGCATGACCGCCACTATTCGTATTAACAATTAGCACTTTCTTCTTCTCAGCTGCACTACTAGCCTGGATGATGGTAGTGGAGTAGGATTTGAGGGAAAACCGCGTTGAATTTAGCGAAAATGCAAGGGAAGATGGGGCAATTGACAGAGACGAAGAGAGCGAAGAAGAAGAAGGGAATTTAAGAGAAATTCGGGAAACTGGGGAGATTGATGGAGTTGAAGAAGAAGATTTGTAAGATGAAGATGAGTGAAGAAGAGAGGATGAAGAAGCAAGAGTAGCCATTGAAAGAGAGTTTATGGAAATGGGGTTGATTTTATGAGAGCCAGCAATTTATTGATGCTATGGAGATAAGTGATCAGTTGATCTGGGCGCTATATTTCGTTGCACTATAACAAAACAACAAAATGGAACACAAAATGATACTCCCTCAAACTAATTTTACAATTTATGATCTTAAATCATGCTTTTATATTTATATAATTAAAAATTATTTTATTAAATATTAAATTTTTTAGGATATTCTTTTAAAAGGTTGTTATATAAAATGTGACAAAAACAAGTATTATATATAACTATACTTTTTACGTGATGCATCTTAAATTATGATATACAAAATTATTATGTTTTCTTTGTTTATTTTTATTTCTCAAAATAAGATTAAAAATAAATAAATGAGAGAGTTGTCCGTTCCTTAATAAATATTTATTCCTGTTTACAATAAGTAACAAGTTATTCCCCATAAACACTCTTCGCATTCAATTTCAAATTTATGTATTTGAGATTTTCTAAAAAACGTGAAAGCTCTTTGCAAAAAGGTAATATATAGGATTATCAAGAATAGAGTGTTATTTATAACGTAAATAGTATTTAAAGTCTTATTAAGAAAAAAATAATATTTGAACGTGTATTTCACTTACAAAATTATTGTAAATTTTTGTGAGATTCTTTTTTCAACTTTGACTGCAGTATGTAAACCAAACAATTATTTGAATTTATTTTTCTTTTGAAAACAAACTCACTTTAGTCAGATAACTTTTATTAAAAAACTAAACCATACTATGACCTAATTGGTATCTTTGATTTGAACACAAATTATTTACCTATTTCTCCATTTCTTGTAAATAGAAACTGTTGTGATACAAAGTCCCACATTGGTGGTTAATGGGATGGGTGGACTCCTAGGTTAGGCAATCCTCTTCCCTTTGAGCTAGCTTTTGGGTGTGAGTTACGCGTAAGACCTAATTTCATCATGGTATCAGAGCCGGGCCCGTCTCACTCAATGTTAGGCTCCCGAAAAAATTATCCACGCACTAGATGCTAAGCACTGGGCGTGAGGGGGGTGTTGAAATACAAAGTCCCACATTGGTGGTTAATGAGATGGGTGGACTCCTAGGCTTAGGCAATCCTCCTCCCTTTAAGCTAGCTTTTGCGGTATGAGTTAGGCGTAAGACCTAATTTCATCAGAAACTCAACAATTTTGGCCTTAAACCTCTCTATGTATGTATATTCGCCTGATAGAATAGAAAATATTCATTTTTGTGGTATTTTATATGAAATGAAACAATATCTAAATTATAATTTATGTATTTTAATCAAAGACGTAATACATAAAAGTGTTCTCTAACTTAGTATTAGTTGATATTTATGACCTCCAACTTTGAGTGTGCACAAGTAACCACTTAAACTAATATAAAATGAACAAATAGATGCCTGCCCTTATATGTATTATCTCATGTAGGATACTTATTCAACTATTATAGAAATTTAAATAACTATTTGTGTACGTTAAAGTTAAAATAGATATCGCCAAATCACAAAGCACAGTTATGTGTTACGCCTTTAATCAAATACCATCCGTGGGCCTCACGATCTCTTAGCATGGGCTTGGAACTTCTACATTCCCAAGGAAGTGAATCAAAAGACTGATAAAAAAATTCCAATTTAAACTTCTACGACAAAGAACGATGAAACATTGATCACAAGTTCAAGTAGAAAAATCTGACTACAATGCAGCAAGTCGTTTTCTATCGTAGTAGTAGTAAAAGCTGGGGCGAAGCCAGGATTTAAAACTTGATAGATTTTTTAAGTCAAATACAATGTTTGAACAAACGCTACAGGATTTGTCCAAACTTCGAACCCATAAAATATAACCACTGAAGTAGAAGGGGCACTAATCTAGCAGGCTTCATCTTTTTGCAGAAAAGATTATCAAGCATCATAGGAAGAAAAAGGGTATGCACACATCATTTAATTCCATTTGGTTCCAGTGTCAACAGTAAATAGTAATAACGTTTTCTGGAAGGAGAACATAGCAGACATCTGCCAAGTTAAATTGCATATTTACATTCATCCAAGATTGCAGGTGAACTCAGGACAAAAACATGGGGCAAAACAAGAGAGAGTTCCACCAGACATAACATTTTACTAAAACGACAGAACAAAAGATATATAGCTTACTGGGATCTGTTGAAGGCGACTAGTTCTCCTTCAATATGGATGAGCACACTTCCTAATAGTTTTCTTCATCCTCTTAACGCTGTACTTTCTCTAGGCAGGAGATGGCTTAGGTGTGGGCAGAATTTAGAGCAGGAGCATCTGGATGATGTTTGACTGTTCCATCAGATAAGTTCGTCGTGGCACCAGTTGGGCTCCACCCATTTGAAAAAGCAACCATATCCTTGGAAAACACATTCTCATACTGCAAAACAAGATTATTCATCGTTACACCTTGCCAAAGGGCAAAAGGCTTAACAAGGAAACCTTGTAGAACAGTGAGAATTTTGGAAGTGCGAAACTAGGCCTTAATGTTTTACACTCACATGTGTCGGGAGTTTAGAGTATTTATCCAAGAATTTGAGACGATGTATCACCATAACCATCCAAATAAAGGTAAAGTCTTTAAGTACATTTAGGCATGACTAGTGGCAGAGTCAGAACTTTTATTAAGGAGTGTCAAAATATAAATAAGTGAATTCATGAAGAAATCAAGGAGTGTCAATATGTAATATATAAATATACGTTAAAAAGTAATTTTATCTTACTAGACCAAGTATAATTTTTTGACGAGGGGGTGTCGGTCAACACCCCTAAAAAACATGTGGCTCTGCCACTGGGCATGACAACATGATGTGAGTCCATTGGAATAGACTAATACTATAACAGCCTGACCTTGGTATGAGACATGTGACGACTCTCAATGATACATGTTAAGTCTTTGATCTCACACCCTGAGGGACCTTTTCCACTAGACTTACTAGCTAGTAGAAACCAAGACTACTGATACATCAAGATCCAAGAAGTCCAAATTGTAACAAAGAGTTGTACAAACTACAAATAATGTAAATGATTTGAATATTTAGGCGGATAATTCTTCAATAATTGTCAGTGGTTCCAATTTTCATAAATTTAGAAGTAAACTCTGCAATTACTGTCAAGTCATAGATCATGCCACGAAAGGAAAATGAAGAGTCACATCACACATTCCATATAGTAATGGCATCCTGCTCAACACAAGTCAATAAGGCTGATCTTTGTTGCAGTAGAAGAACCGAACTTCATATTTTCTAAAAACAAGCTAACAAAGGATTTGAAAGATCAACAGTGTCTTCAAAACATTAGCCACTATCTCAGTACGACGATATTTCAATAGAGAAACAGAGAACAGCAAAGTTGGCAATGAGGCCAAGCTTGAGAAGCATGTTAATAAATGTTCAAAGATCAAAATGGAGCTTTTGATGCCTCTTATCAGTTCTGGTCTTGATAAATATTTATTCTACGAGTTCCTCCAAAAAATTGGATACACTCAAATCCGCCTTTCACACAATACAAGTACAATACCTTACCAAGAATAGCTGAGGACATTTGCGAGCAAATGGTGATTTCACACAGGGAACAAGACGTACCGTCCACAAGGTGATAAATCAGAATACATCCAGTATAAGAAATAGTACTTACTGTCTTGACTTTTCCAAGCATGTAGTATAATTTCTGAGCTTGTTGATTGTTTTCTTCCGTCAAGGCCTTGATCTAGATAGTGATAAATATAATCCAGATCAGATCTTCAAAATTAACCATGAAATGAATCGAGACAAATGGACTACCTTTTGCACTGAGTCATTATACAGAACTTTGTAGTTGATGTTTGTTGGCGTAGTTTCACTTGCAAAGAGCCTTTTGGCTCTCTGTGAAGTAATTAAAGCTATGGGTTTCAGGCATAGCAAGATCAAAGAAGAAAATCAAGTAAATGACAACACAAGAGATACTTACAGTCTGGACCAAATGGTGAACTATCAGTTCTGAGCTACTCATGTTCCTGATTGGTTCAGGACAAATTGGCTCTACATGCAGCTCCGTGTCTCTATCACAGTCAGTAGGATCAACGTGATGAACACCTTCCCTCTCCTGTCTTTTCCCAGATGACCCTACACTTTTAAGCTGATGAGGTTGTCTAACAATCATGTTATTGGCCTCCAATGTTTTCCTCTTTGTGGGAAATGTTTGAGCAAGTTTACTAGGCACATTAGTATCAGCCTGCTGATTATGAATGAGACACTGCAATCAGTCAAGTCAAGGTCCAGGAAGTATCGTGTACTTCCATAGTCCAGCTTGTTCGTTGAGGGAAATGAATAAGCAAATAAATAAATTTTTGCTAGCGCATAGAGAAGGAGCATTTAAGAACAGCTTCAGGCATAGCAAGATATAATAAGTAAAACATCAAAAATAAGAGACAAACTTACAGTGTGGACTGGATAGTCAACTTCTATTTCTGAACTCCTCACAGCGCTGATTCGTTTAGGGCTGATTGGTTCTACCTCAACATGCAGCTCCTCGTCTCTATCACAGTCGGTAAGATCAATATGCTGAACAGCTTCCTTCCCTTGTCTTTTCCCAAACAAGCCAAAACTTTTAAGTCGATTGGATCGCCTAACAATCATGCTGTTGACCTTTGGTACTTTCCTCTTTAAGATAAAGGCTGCAGATTGAGAAGGCTTACTTTGCTCATTATCAGTTGTCAAGGCAGAGTGACTTAGATCCTCAGCCACCTGCAATCATGAATGAGACTTCAATCAGTCTTGAGGTCCAGGAAGTATAATGAATTTCTAGAACACAGCTTGTCCATTTAAGAAAATGCATAAGCAAATAAATAAATCTTTGCCAGGCCTTACAGAAGGAGCATTAGGAATACGTTTTATATGCAACAACACAGCTTGTCCATTTAAGCAAATGCATAAGCAAATTAATAAATCTTTGCCAGGCCTTAAAGAAGGAGCATTAGGAATACGTTTTATATGCGAGGCCAATTAACAACTGCTATATGCACACTGAGTATATCAAAATAAGTCGCCGTACTAGCATGCACATCCTTCCCACGGAGAAGGAAAGCTTTGTCATTTACAGAAGGATAAAATGCAAAAAAGTCTGCAGAGCCAATCAATAACAGAAATGCAACCCTCATTGAGATTTGTGAAATTGTCAACGAATAACATCCAGAAAACAGTATAACCAAAAACAATTACATTTTACTATCGTGCCCAATGACCATGTAAGATATTTTTTTGCACATTAGTACCATTTGTAAGTCATCAACAAAAGTCTTCAGCTACTGTTTCTTATCAAGGATAAAACTAAAAAAGTAAAAACAGACAAATTATAAGATCTATTCTTAGCACAAAGTTGCCATACGATGATCATAAATGCTTAACTGGACAAAGCAAGACCCAAGTAACCAAACACGGAAATTGGGATGAGTGAGAATGTAGCTAATAACTACCTTGAATGAAAATGAGGCATTACAAGAAACTAGCAACAACATCTCAACAGGGGGCAAGGTAGCGGAAGGGGGTTCCATCAAAAACTTAATACTATATATACACCAGCAAAATTATTTTTTATGTATATATTGAATCTGTTCACTATTTGTATTGTTTACTTCTTTGTATTATGAATGTGGTGAAAATTCTGATTCCGCTATTGCTCCTCAAATAGATACATATTGCCTACTCTCAATACCATCTCCACCGTAAGCAAAAAACATCATCTTTTTTCCATAACAACGCAAAGAACAGTGTATATCGTACATATGCAGGTCATTTTCCTGATGATCATACCTCATTCTGGGATGTTAAAGATGCCCTTTGAATATTCTGGTCACCCTTTACATGCAAATAAATAAATAAATAATCATGAAAATGACGAAATTTGGAAAGATAGGTAAAGAGTTTGGAGAGTGGATTCATGAAGATTCTTGCCTAAAAAACAAGGGTAGAAAATAAATACCTCATTCAGAGCTATTTCCATGGCGGCTTTTCTCTTCCTCCATCTTTCCTTTGCGGCTATTGATAACAACCTCCCCATTATTTTTTTTAATCTCAAACAAGAAAGTTGCTCACAGACATTCACTCCTTTATTTTCAGAGACTGGCAAAAGCTCTACTTTGATTAATGTGAACAGAGGAAGCTGCAGAGGCAAAGGCCTTTTTTTTTTCACTTCTGATTTTGGGACGTTAAACATGACAAGTTTTCACCTTTTTTAAAAAACGTTTGGAATTTAAATAATATTTGAAATTTAGAAAATATCTAAAATTATTTTTCTATTCTTACTAAGTATACTTTTTCCTAAATATTTGTTTTTATAAAATGACCACATTTATTTCATGTTCATATTTTATGTTTTCTAAGGAAAAATATATTCAAAAAATTAAATGTTATTTGCAAAAATGAAAAACCAAATACAATTTATCTTCAACTTCAAAAATTGTAAATAAAGTGAAAAAAATTTATAATAGGAGAGATAAAATTAACAATCAAGATATTAGAGACAAGGTGTGAATGACCTCAACAAAATGAGAGAAACGAGATTAAATTGATTCGGGTATATGAAGAGGAGATATGCAAAACCCCAAGGATTGAAAGAGGTGATTAGATAAGACATAATGTTGATTTAAGTTTTCGAGAACATGCATTTGAATAAAAGATTACGAAAGTGACAAACTAAGGTAAAAGGATAATAGGTAGGATGATGCTAAATTATAAAAATCAATTAAGCACAAAATGTCAATTGACATTTGTGCCATTTGAGTAATAATGAATAGGATTTTGTTAATTCTTTTATCTATAGGATTGTGACATTTTGAGTAATAACCATTAGTTAATAATTTCCCTCAACATCTTAAATTTTCCTCCAAAATTACTAATTTTGAGAAATAATATACCGTTTGTTGATGCCCTATTTTGACTGACCTATAACTATTTTAGATTGTCAACTAATTAAAATATGTATTTTTAAAACTTTTTAAATAAATGAGTTTATTTTTAATTTTTATCCAATAATGACATATTTTTAATACTTTTTAACATTGAAAGTTATTCATTATATATTTTTTAAAAATTATTTTCATTATTATTATTAATATGATGACAATTATTTTAGTAGATATAGTGGTAGTAATGTTGTTATTTTTATTATTAATATTGTTTATTTTCCATTTTTTAAACTTAATTATTAGTAATATATTCATTATTATTATTTTAGTGTGGCATATTTTAAATATTATTTTTTTATCAATTTATTGTTTATTAATTTAAAAATAATATTTAATATGTTTAAATATTTTTACACAATTATTATATGTTACACATTTTCCTTACGTAAAAATTATTATTTTTAAAAAATATTGTATATTTTATTAATTAGACGGCAATCTATCCAATTTCATTCCAATTTGTTTAAATCGTAGCCTTTTCTATCAAATTCATTTCAATTCTAGTTGATCTCCTTGAAAGTTATTGTTGACACCCCATTTTGATCGACCTATGACCATTTTAGATTATCATTTGATTAAATAAGTGTTGACATCCAATTTTGACCGACTTTTAGCCTTTCTCGAATTGCCATTTCATTGAATATGTATTTTTAAAGCTACTTAAAATAAATGAGTTTATTTTTCTATTTTAACATATTTTTC
>JAOTQR010000109.1:17306205-17325650 GCA_025774065.1 Solanum ossicruentum | reverse complement strand
CCTCCCAAAACACTCAACTCCTATACTTATGCACCACAATTAACTTAAGTTCAATTACACAATATTTGCAAAATTTTTCAATGCGACAATTTACCTCAATTAAAATATTCACGGGGTCTAACATGTACCAATTTTTATAAATCCCTTAACCATGCTGAGGTGGCAAGGGAGAGATAGTACAACTTTTCATAAGACCCCTTGACAACGCTAAAGTGGCAGTGGAGAGATTGAGATATTGTGACACCCCTTGACTATGCTGAGGTGGCAAGGTTGAGAGATTTTGGTATATGTTCTAACGACACCCCCATGGGTTCTACCTAGTAGCCTTAGCTTGGTTGATGTATACACTAGTCCTGCAACAGTTGTGATCTCACCCTATGCATTATATTCATACATCATAATTACATTGCATCATTGCTTATTAGCTTATTATTGTCATCTTATTCTGCTCTTACTTATTATTATGTACTAAACCCATTTTCTTACAGGTGATAGAATTCGTCATTGTTACATTCTTACACGATTTGTCCTACCCAGTTGGTTGAACCTACTGAGTACATTTTTTTGTACTCACCCTACTTTGTTTCCTCCCTGCAGATAGAGCACAGGGACTCCCAAGCGGTAGTTGATAATATTGTGCGGAGTTTCTTATTATTTCCAGATTCAGCGATGACACTCAAACTTTATGTTGCCGATGTTTCTTTTAGACTTCTTCATGTTGTTATCTATCCCAAACTATGTATTTTACTTGTGATTCAACGTTGTATTTACTCATTACTGTTACTTAGAAGTTATTGTACTCATGACTCCAGATTTTGGGATTTAAAACTAAGTGTTGTGGTTGCTTTTACTTTAGTTTTATTTTCTTTAGTTGCGATCCAGTTTTGAGTCGTGACATAATGTCCATAATAAGTCTCGAAGGCTATCTTCCAATGTTAGATTCCCTAACCCTAAACTGATGAAACCCAGACCTCAAATCAATCTTGGAAAACACCGAAGCACCTTTCAACTAATTGAGTAAATCATCAATACGAGGCAAAGGATACTTGTTCTTGATGGTCACTTTGTTCAACTAATGATAATCAATACATATATGAATAGTGTCATCCTTCTTCTTCACAAATAAGATAGGAGCACTCTAAGGAGATACACTCGGACGGATGAACTCTTTCTCTCACAAATCCTTTAACTGCTCTTTTATCTCCTTCAACTCAGCCGGAGCCATCCAATAGGGAGAAATATAAATGGGCTTAGTTCTTGGCTCCACATCAATAGCAAAATCAATATCACAATCAAGAGAAACACCTAACAAGTCAGTCAAAAATACATCCATGAACTCCCTCATAATCCTGGTGGTCTCCAATGATGGTGACTCCTAAGAACATGCCCGAACATGAGCAAAATATGGCATATATCCATTATCCATCAATCTACAGATATGCATATAGGAAATCATCCCATTGGGGTAAGAACTAGATATGCCAATCCACACTAACTGAGACAAATATGGAAAAGATAAAGTCACCATCTTTGCATGGCAATCAAGAATAGCATGATGAGTCGATAGTCAACACCCAATACCACATCAAAGTAAACCATATCAAGCAATGTCAAATCAGCAATAGTATCTCTCCCAAGAAGGTCAGAATATAACCCTGATACACCCAATTCACCAATAAAGAATCACTTACCAGGATGGAAACATAAATAGGCTCAGCGAGAGACTCATATATGATATCATGTTCCATTGCAAAATAAGCTGATACATATGAATAAGTGAAGCCTGGATCAAATAAAACTGAAGCAGAACGATTGCACACTGGAATCATACCTGTAATAGCTGTATCGGAGGCCTCTGCCTCTGCCTGATCTGGAACTACATAGCATACTCTGTGCACCCGCTAGACTGTGGGCCTCCATGGCCTCCACCTTCTACTGTGCCTCGACCACCTCTAGTACCACCCCTCATGCCCTGAGAGGTGTCTTTAGTTGTTGATGCTGGAGCTGGACGGGCTGGCTGGGACCCTAAAGACTGGGTGGGAGGTGTACAGTGAGGACTATGGTGGGCTAAATTCCCAACCTCATCACATTGATAACAAGCCTTAGTCTCTCGCCACTGAGATGGCTGTCCTAAAAAACTATCACGCCTGGTTGCACTAAAAGAGTAGTCATGGCTCATCTGAGTAGGCCCAGATTTGTCAATACTATCAGTTGCGGGAATAGCTGCATGAAGTGTCTTACCCTGATGACCCTGTCTCTAAAACTCCCTACCTCGTGGCGAGTGCCCACAGAATTGGCCATGCTGGTAAAATATCTTCCCACCACCTTGTCTATCATATCTAATATGCGCAATCATGCGAGTGTGGTCCACCACACTCTGGAAAGTGCTAATAACCAGAACCAAAGAAGTTGTGACCTCTTGAAGATACCCACAATCCCTTGCCAATGTGTCGAATTCTCTCAAACTCTGTAGGGATACTAGACAATGCATACTTGGACAACTCATGAAATTTGGCCTCATAATCAGATACTGGCATAGATCCTTGTTGAGGCTTGTCAAACTCATCTCGGAGGCTGTCTTGGAGGCTATAAGGGAAGTCTAAGTACTTTCATTGTATCCCCTTGTTTCACTCTAAGTGTGAGGTTGGGGAAATAGTTTTTGTTTTAGGTGTTAGGGACCATGCTGTGATTGTGAGCTAATTGGTTTGCTATGTGAATCATGTCTTCGTAGGGAATCATGTCTTCATATGGTCGTCGCTAGGGTAAGGAAGCAACATCCAACATCAAGAAAAGGGACAGATGAGTGCCCCAAATGCCCCTTACGCTATCTATTCCTCAGGGCTAGCATCGCCTGTTTGGCTCTAGTGTGGCGTTTCAATTTGGAAAAAATGGTATCGTACCCACTTGAAGTTCAAGTACTTCTCTAACGTTTCTATTCTTTAGAGAGCCCGGAGAGGGAGTTTCCCTTGATTATGAGGAGGATCCAATAACTCAACATGGAGTTCATATTCCAGAAGCCCTCTCGGTTTAATTTGAGCATGGTTAGGGAGTTCTACGCGAACTTCCAATTAGACATCCATACACACTTTGTTCAAGTTTGTCCCCTTTAGCAATTAATCAGATATTAGGGACTACTGAGGTCCCTTCTACCACTTTGATGGGTATAAACATTTGGTTCCCATATCGAGATATGAGGCACACTCTAGCGAGGCCATACTCCACTACTCGTTAGACCTTCCATAAGTATAAGGGATACTACCTCTCCTTTCCCTTTGACCACATGGACAAGGAAACACGTGTTTTGATCAAGATAGTGGTGCATAGCCTATCTTTGCCTACACTTCACAAAGGTCATACAAGATAGAGACTATCTGGTATATATCCTGATAAAGGGCTTTGACATCAACATTGGGGCGGCGCTTAATCGTCAATGAGGAAGGCCCGAGCCCATCGTGGATGCAGGTATGCCTTTGATTGACTAATCACTTTACTTGTAGACAGGCTGTCTTGCCTTTTAATGTGACTAACACTAAAGGGCTTGAGCAGATGTTTGGGCCTATATTGACCACTCAAGAGAGGGACCACATGGATGAGCTAATCATGGGTAGATGTACGAACTGGAGATGCTGTGCCACGCCACTAATAGGCCACCCATCTACCCCTGACGAGCTCTATCAAGTGGAGCTGATGTACCCTTAAATGATCATGCCAAAGTTGTTCTAGGGATTGGGCCTAGATTTTTTGATCCCATAAATGATGATGTCTCAACCGATAAGGATCATGTGAGGCAGGGGTCAGACATTAAGTCATATGAGGAGCCTGAGGACGAGCCAATGTTGCATATAGTTTGTGCCCTAGCACAGGGGGAGATGGAAAATTGAGGCTGGAGAGTATCTCTACTTCACCCGGTCTAGTAGGTAATTGCACTAAGGATAGTGCAATACTTGTGGGGTGGATATATTTCATTTATGGCTATGTATAAGAGAATTTATGCTTTATGTTTATGTTTTTGCTAGTAGTTTAAGACAATGCATTCTTATGTATACATTAGGATTGGATGTTTTATGAGGAGTTAATGCTAAGTTTTATTTTTGTTAGTATGGGTCTAATTGTGTTTATGCATTCTATTGTGCTTAGCTATAGTTGAGTGACAAAGTTCTGTGATGGATGGATAATGACTGTCATATGGGTATTCATCAATATAGTATCTTCTGATGGTAGTTTGCAATGATTTACAATATTGCATAGTGGGCATGATGAGCATGAAAATTGAATAATTCAAGACACCTAAGTTCTGTTATGTATTCTTAGATTCATGATTAATTTTGAATATGTGTGACTTGCTGTGATGGGTATGATAGTATTAATTTGTAAATGGGTATATGCCTGGTGGGGGTGAGTTGTATTGATTTTTCTTGTTGTTCGTAATTGTTAGAACTTGCACGGTATGTATACAAAACTAAGTAGAGAGTAGAGTGTAGGAAGTGATCTAGGCATTTCTTTGACTGCCTCATTTTAGACCTGTATTAGAACCTACCTTGAGAAAGATACCCTTAGTTAACCCCATTGTGTCTTAGACTTGTTTTCTTGGATAGCCGAATAATAAGCCTACCCCTTTTTTCCTTGAGACTGTAATTTTGATCCAAAGAGACTAAGCGCTTTAGGAGAGTGACCAAAAAAATGGATAAGGCTTTAAAAGGAACTCTAAACATGAGTCTTGTTTGGTCCGCGATCAGTCTGCATTGCAAACTGATTCCCTTCTAGGTCAAAGTCCTCAAACAAACAAAAAGAAGAAAAAAAGAAATGTCGTAATTATTTTAGTTTGTGATTGCAGATTTAGATATAGATATATAATAAGGCTGAGTGAGGTGAAGAATTAATATAAAGGAGTAGTCTATGCAAAGGAAAATAATGATGAGGAAGTAAAAGGATGTGTCATCATCAAAGCAAGTAATGTAACAAAGAGCTTGGGATATGAGTGATGTTATATCCAAAGATAATATCCACCTATCCCCTAGCCTATATTACAATCGAAAAAGTCTTATGTAATCCATAATGTTAAAGCTCCTATAAGTGTGAGGAAATACATTAAGGTCAAGCCTATGAGGATTATGAGCAATATATGAATTCACTTGGGAGTGTAAGAGCTATTTGTGGTGCCCATGATTGTTGTAATGATTTCATTATGTGTATATAAGTAATTCTTTGTGTGGGCACATTGTTATTGAAGGATTGATAACTGTGTGTAACTCAGAATGAAATAGTCGCATAAGTCCGCCTGCATTGTAGAGTCCATTTCGAAGGTTGGGTGGTGTTGGGTTAGTCATTTATGGTTTGATGTTCTGACTTATTATTTAGAGAAGCCTCCTACATAAATACTTGTTGCCTGAGTAAGATTGCCTTGTGAGTAAGTGTGTAGTATGCATACAAGTGTCACATTTTGTTCGAGGACTAGCAAAACAAGTGTGGGGTGGTGATCTTAGGCGTATTTATGCACCTAATAGCTAAATTTGTCCATATTAATAACTTAATTTTAGGACAAATGCATAGAGTCTAGGTGGTTTTCATTGTTTTTTTTTGTTGTTGTTGTTGTTTTGAGCTAACAATGGCAAGGAGACATTTTTTGTTGTGTTTTCAAGACTTAAGGCAAAAGATGGAGGTCCAAATCCATTACCATAAAACAAGAGGAGACAAAACCGGAACAATGAAACAAAGAGGAAGCAAACACTGAAGTGGAATACCCCCGTGTCGCGAAGGTGCTTAAGGACAAGTCAAAATTGGTCGAGCTGAAAAATTCCAGGAATGTACTATGAACGACTCAGTTCGCATCGCGAACTGGGATGACCAACGTTCAAAAGTTACCAAAAATGCTGAAAAGACAGAATATACAATAATAAAACATGTTCGCATCGCGGACTTGAAGTTGAAGTGAAAAAAGTCAGGAAAATATGTTTTAAAGGTTATATGTGTAATTTTTAGGATTATTATTATTCATTCTTTAGCTGGAACAAGGACATGGACAAAGAACACCATTCTAGGGTTTAATTTTTCTCATTTTCTTTCTTTAATTTCATTCACTGAATGTTGCTTAAATTGGTTGTTTTGGCTAATTTTTCTCATTCTGGGACTTTAGCCACAAGACTATGTTATAAACTATTTTTCTTTGGCTTATGATGGATTTTTCGTATAATTACTCCTATATTTCTCTAATAACTATTTCAATGTTTGCCCAATATTGGAATAGATATGTTGCTTGTCTTGAGATGAATAGGAGATATAACATAGTATACATAGAACTTGTTTATTCTAGGGTTCTAAGACAATTCGTATATAGGATATTTGTGACACCTACCTATATACCCTGCTTGATTGTAAAACAAGAAGATAAATTTAATGCACTTTTATTGGTTCATGTCTATCCTCGCTCAACGATATAGGTAGGCTGTTAATAAGAGTAGGCAATTAGAGGTCGGAAGATCATGATTGTAAATTCAATCATGTGAACAAGTAATAGATAACCCATTGGAAATCAAAGTAAAATGGGATATGACATACTTCTTTAAAAGCTATGTCTTGGAATATTTGCTTAATTGAGTGAATTTTTTATTAAAGAATTAATTAATTGTTAGATTAATTTTCTTAGGTATAATAGTAGTAGCAGCAAACACTTATTTTATTAACAACACATACAATTAATTTTAGTACATTAAGATTTTCTAAATACCTAGTTAAAGTCTTTTGGTTCGATATCTGGACGCTTATAGAGCTATCATATTACTTGATTAACCGTGTACACTTGCATGTGTTTTGACAGCAACACTAAGAGCTTGTCTTAAGTCCCCACCTATGTTGACTAGTAGTGACATGTTGGATGTATGGAGTCTATGTTGTCTTTCCATTTTGGATAAAATTTTCTTCTTTCCTTTCTATTTAAGTTGAGATGAGGCACATTTCCTAATTTCTTATAGATTGTTATCGATGCTTTAAATTGCCCTATGTATATTCTTGATATGCTAAGATGGTTTGGTTAAGGATCACCATGTCACACCTAGAGCCTAACTTGGGTCGTGACATGAATGCCATGGTTTGAGGGAATATGATGAAATAGAAACTTCGGATATGACTTACGAGTTTTTGTCTCTGTATACCTCACCACAACGAGATGGACCACTATGACGATACAACCATGGCGGGATAACTAGTCTTCATCGTGAGATAGTCGTGAATTTTAAGTTAGAAAATTCCAAAATTCATTTTTATTTCTCCTTTCGTCCTTGAGAGACCAAAAGTGACCTAGGGATTATTTTCTTCAATTTTACACATGTTTTCTCAATGAAAGTAAGTTAATCGTTCCTCTAACTTGTAAATTGATTCCTAGACTTTTGAATCTAGGAGAATTCTCATTGAGAAGATTGTGACCTATAATTAATGGTGGAAAAAAATCCCTAATTAGGGGAGATGATCATGAAGTGCCCAATTGTTAGAATTTTGATATAATTTGAGTAATTTAGGCCATTGTTTATTTATCATTTTATTTCTTAATTGTTTATAGACCAAGAATGAACCCAAACTCTGAAAAAAGAAAAAGTTTCAATTACTTAGAGATTTTAAGGCTTATTTTGAGGTAGGTCCTGATTTGATATTTCAATTTATGTGATATATGCATGGTAACTATTTCGTAATACTTCCTGTATATATATGAATAGGAAATAATGATATAAGCCTAATAAATAATTTCTCATGATCAAATTGAATACAATAAACCTATCATTAAATTTGTGCAAGTTGTGAACTATTAATGATGCGTATAACTATGATTGTGATTATTGAATTTGGTGTCACTTTCCAACATATTATTAAATTGAGTGTCACGTTTTGATATATTATTGAATCGTGTGTCACATTTTGATACAACTTGTTTAGTTGTAGGTCCATGCAAGGGAGATTGTTGAATTTGTTGTGGTAATAATGATAATTATGAAAGTGGTATGTTAAGTATGAATTGTAATTCACCATTCTTTCATATGTATTGGTTTACTAAGTTATAGTGGTTTGTTATATGTTTCATTTATTGAAATAGTTGTGTGATCTTACCATTATACTATTGTTATGTGTAATAATACTACATCTGCACTTTTTTCTTGATTATAGGGCATCTTCAGGCGTCTATTGACAGACCTCAATTAAGAGACTAGTGATTATTCAAATTCATGGGTGAGCCAACTTTTTCAGGCTTTCAGTGAATTTGCCTATCTTCTTGGTCCATGTGTTCCCGAACTTAAACACTTTAGTTGTTTATATTTCAATGGTCTTCTGGAATTGCATCACCTTATGTTGAAAATTTAGATAGAGTTTTGGTACATTTACTTTCAGGGTTCAAGGTGGTTGTTCTGCATTGCTTATTTTATTTGTGATTGAGTTTATGAGGACTTAACTTGTTTTCTGATTAAATATGTTTTCGTAATCTTTAAATGCTTGAATCGTGTTAGATTGCTTAGTTTGAATTTTAGTATTGGTTCTCTTACCGGAGGGTTAGTGCGGATGCCAGTCACGACTTGGTCGGGGTTGTGACATTGGGTCATGATTCGTCCAAATTTACTATAGGCTCAAAGGACAAAAATATGATTGGGTCATGACCCAGTGAATTTGACCCCCTTAATCTCAATAAGTTTAACATATTGTTATTACCTTTTATAATCACAATTTGAATTTCAACTCAAGAAAATTTTAAAAAGAGTTACAAATTGATAGATAAATTCTAGGAGATTTAAAATACACAGTAATTCATATGTCCAATACGGGACATACATTGCACCAATGCAAATAAAGAGTCTTAAACGAGTTTTTAATTGGAGATTAAATTGGGCTCAACTGAAAATTCATATCAAATAAGTTAAGACTTGAATAGATTGAAATGAACCGAATTCAAATTATTTTGAGCCAACCTATAAATTCTGGACAGATTATCGAGAGGAATAATTTCAAATATATACAATAAATTAATTAATTTACAATAAATATATTCATATTTTATTTACATAAAAAATGATAAAAATTGTTAAAAAAATATACAATAAGTATACAATACAACTTCTCCAAAGTCATAGAAGTATACACTGACTATGCAATATAGATTACTTATACATGAATAATACACTGAACATACATTATGTAAGACACTCAAAAACTGAATATAACTTAATTATACATGACTTTATAGCGATGACAATTTTTTCAGTAATTATTTTATCGAATGACTATCTACTATTATCCCTTATATATATATATATATATATATATATGAGTAAATTTCATAAATGAAAAATATATATAGCCTAATTATGCTCCATATCTATAGTTTGGGTAATTATATTTCGTAACTTTTTGTAGCAACGTTATATAATTCGCACAACATTTATATACATTTGTATACTTCACTATACAATTCACAGTTTTTGTATAACATTTGTATGTTTCGTTATACAATTCATGCACAACATTTGCATAATTTGCTGTATAATTTATAATGTTTGTATATTTCGCATACAAATTTACAATATTTGTATATTTTTCTATACGATTTGGTTCGCGCACAACGTTTGTATAAATCACGCAAATTATACAAAAAAGCAAATTGTAATCACAGTTAGAGTTTGCCGCGAGCTGAAATTAATTCAAACTATAGCATTATTAGCTAAGTAACTAACACATATTTGCTTATCTGCAAAATTTTTACTATATACATTTAGACTCATTTTGATAACCCCAAACCCAACTATTAATCAAACACAAATATAGTAAATTTTGCATATTTTCAAAGTACTTTTGACTCTTTTTCGCCAAATAAATTAGGATCATTATATTTCATCTTCTATTGCTATTTACTAATAATACAAAATAAATCATTATTTTTTTTTGTCTCATTTTATGTGATATTTTTTATTTTTAATCTATCTCAAAAAGAATGTTCACTTATTTTAATTGAAAATAATTTAATTTTAAATTTTTTTATATTTTTCATTAAATGACACCCAAATAAAAAGTTATTATGTCAAGTCAAGACCTGCCGAATAAAATAGGAGGGACATCTTAATTTTCAATAGAACATAATTATATCATGTGGAATTTTGAACCCAAAGAGAACTAATTTTGTAGATTTTTTTGCTTGTATTCTTATGCTGTGTCTTAAGGGGTGGAGATTATATTTTGAGTAACGTATTTATCTTTTAAGCAAAGAAGCTAGCTATTAGAATTCGCGCTTTTACTTGAAGCTCCTCCATTGATTCATTCTGAGCACAGTACGAGTAGATAAGATAAGGCTTCTCCGTCATCCCTCCTCCTCTTCCACCGCCGTGGTCCGCCGTCACTTCGGTCGTCGCCGTCGCAAGAAACACAGCCTTCGTGCACGCGAAATTTATAATTCTCTATGGTATCTCTACAAACTCCATACTCTACCGTCCGCTATCCACCGTGCCCTCTCTTTACCCACCCTAAGCGCCGCCAGTGTTTCCAATTCCGGAGTCGCCGAAACTGCGCGAATAGCTCCGTGTACTCCCCTGGGTATAATGT
This sequence comes from Solanum ossicruentum, assembly GCA_025774065.1. Lineage (NCBI taxonomy): Eukaryota > Viridiplantae > Streptophyta > Magnoliopsida > Solanales > Solanaceae > Solanum > Solanum ossicruentum. The sequence goes on along the minus strand of JAOTQR010000109.1, from coordinate 17,315,081 downwards.
CAAGCTCGCGATAAACAATCTAAACCTACCCGAGCAAACTCCTAGAACGCTTTTCCCTGGTGGATTTAAGAGGCCGGAGATCAAAGTGCCGGGCTTAGTGCTAAAGTTGAGCTGCGAAGATGTATTGAGAGATGAGAATATTATCGATGAGATAGACCAGGCGATTTCGGGTCGGGTTGACGTTGTAGTGCTCAATGGTGATGGAGCTAGCGGCGGGAAGTTGTACGAGGCTGCGTGTTTGTTGAAGTCCGTAATTAAAAGCAGGGCTTACTTGTTGATCGATGGACGTGTAGATATTGCTGCCGCGGTTAGTGCCAGCGGTGTTTTGCTCTCTGATCAAGGTTAACACTGTACTCACCCTTTTTGTATTGTGTACTTCACCTTACATGGTGAGTTTTGTGCTATAATTTTCTGTCCTTATAGTTTGGGATAAATATTGTGGAAAATGAAAAACTACCTTACCATGCTTTTGACGACGGCCTCAATTTATCGCCCTTATAGCTGAATCCCTCTAGTTTGGGATTGAGGAATAGGTGATTGATTGATAACTAAAGGCTTTTATTTTAGTATCTTTTGCTGCATAATGTTGTCATGCTGTGATCTTGAATAAAGACACATGAGCTGGACGACCATTTATCTAATATTCTAAATGTTACTAGTACTAGTTGCTAGTAATTTTCTTACATTTTTCTTGCAACTAGTACTAATGAAGTTTTACTTGGAAAAAAAGAAAAATGGTACTACTTGTTGCAGTAGAATTATTCATGACGGGATGTCGAATGAAGCTGGTTTCTACAGATTCAACCCGAGCAATGAGAAAATATTTACTTTATAACACATTGATTATCACATATTGAAATAAATGTTGCTACTAATTAGTATCCACAATGATTCAATCTGAAGCTAATTGTGTCTGAATTGTAGTTTAAACTTCGTGAACAATGGTGAAAATTTCTTACCAAATGCAGTTAGCCATCACTGGCACTAGTTTTAGGTTCATTCAATCAGCTTCGCTGGAATGCAAATGTTAACAAAATCTGTAATTGATCTTCCAGATGCATGATCTTCTGTATTATTATATAAATTAAGGAGCTGCCTGCATTAATCATTGCTTGTGGATAACCTTTTCTTCTTTCTAACAGATCTTCCTGCTATCGTTGCCAGAAACACAATGATGGATTCAAAATCTGAAGAGTTAGTGGTTCTTCCTTTGGTAGCAAGAATTGTACAAACACCGACTGCTGCAGTGGATGCCTCGAACTCTGAAGGAGCTGATTTTCTTATATATGAAGTCGGTGTCAATAGTGAACCTGAGGAGCTGGTGAGCTCTGTATTTGGGCGTGTGAAAATTCCTGTTTTTGTCACGATTGGTTCACTTGGGGATCGAAAGTTGTTTTATGAAGCATCAAATTTACTCGAATCAGGAGCTAGTGGAATAGTTGTTTCAATGGAAGATTTGAGATCTGTGAGTGGTGATGATTTTGGCAAACTGTTTTACAGCGCATATTCTTTGAAGAAGAAAACAGAGGAAGATTCTCAAAGTAACAGTCAACTTAATTCGGACTTGGGGAATGGCTTTCCCAGTAGGAAGAAGGTGGCTGGCTTTGTAGAATTACGAGATAGAGAACGACAATTGCTGGAAAAAGAGAGACTGCTTTTGCGCGATACCATAAATGCTATTGAGAATGCTGCTCCAATGGTGAGCTTGTTTTGTCAAAATTTAGCTGCTGAATTGTGGTACAGATAATGATTCATCTGTCAGCGATTCACTTGTTTATACTAACCGGGGCTACTACTGACACAGATGGAGGAAATCTCACTTCTCAAAGATGCTGTTTCTCAACTTGATGAACCATTCTTACTGGTTATAGTGGTAATTGAGCGCTGAACTTCAGCAAATTCTGGTTCCAGGGATATGCATGGGTATTAGCTCTGAATTTCAAATGAGTATTTTCCTTCTCTGGTCCGATCTTAATTTTAAGCAATGCATAAAACTAAAATCTTGTAGACCTGAAGATGCTGTTATGCATGTTTCTTGTTGTTTCTTTGGCCCACTACTTCTCTTCGAGTTCTGGCGTTTGTGACCTTTTCTCGTTGTCTCTGTCTGTCTCCATCCATGTTACTGTGTTTTCAAGACCACATATAATACCACATTCAGCATAATCGTTATTATTACTACTACTTCTTCATCCTCTTTGTTTTCCTTTCTGACTGCAATTTCTTGATAAACTAGGGAGAATTCAATTCTGGAAAATCTACTTTCATCAATGCTCTTCTTGGGAAAAAGTACTTGAAAGATGGGGTTGTTCCTACAACCAATGAGATCACCTTTTTGCGCTATTCGGATGTTGATGAGTCACAGCGCTGTGAAAGGCATCCAGATGGTGAATATGTTTGCTACTTGCCGGTGTCAGTTCTTGAAGAAGTGAGTTGTCTTTTCTGAAAGTTACTATGACTTCCAATTTTACATTTCATCAATGAATTCAATTAGTAGTTCAGGTGAGAAAATTGTATTTGCAAGTAAAAACATCAATGTTACTTCTACGTATTGGGGGGGCACTTCATTTGACTTACCATTTTGTGTTTCTCATTTATTGACTGTGCAGCCGGCTGATTTGAGAGACATTTTAAAGTATATATCATTATGTTGGTTTGATATGCGGTTGTTAACCTTTGTAAACCATTAATGACGTTTTATGCAAATGTTTGTTTAAGTTTCATAATTTATGGCACATATGCTTTTCACTCCAGTTGTTACTAGTTTCAGTTTCAAAGAGTTGTTGCACATTCATTTTTGATGCCAATGGTTTTCGGCTCATAGTTTGCTGGATTTTTGTTGTGCAAGATGGTAGATGCTTCCTAACCTGTGTGCATTTGTACGCTATTATTTACAACTGAGATGGGTTTATTGTGTTCTAGATTAAGTGGGTCTACGGACATAAAAAATATGAAATTTGGGAAAAAGTATTTTCAAGTTGAAAATGGTAACTGGAAATTGGTGTTGTGTTTGAAGTTTGAACATAAATGCAAATTGTAATTGTTCTTGAATTTGTATGAGTGATTTGGAGTGAAACTAACTTTTTGGAGTTTTTTGAATTTCGGAAAATTAAGTCGAATTCTGGAATGTTGTAACAGTTCTATGTCCAAAATTCCAAATAGTTTTGCGGAAAAGAATTCTGGAATGTTGTAACAGTTCTATGTCCAAAATTCCAAATAGTTTTCCGGAACAGAATTCTGGAAAAAATTGAAAATTATCCGTGGTCAAATGGACGCTAAACTTTAGATTTGGACTTAGAATGCACTGGAGCAACTCTCCACATGCCTGTGTCGTCTTAAATTCTAAATATATATATGGTGTATAAAACTGACTAAGATGGTTATGATCTGTAGTCTGAAGGAAACATTTCGGATGTTACAATTCGGTAGAGTTTTCTCTCACAGAGTTAAATTTTCTGCGTTTGTATTGCCTCGTCTAATATTTGATTGTCCCTCTATGATATTAGCTTGCATACAGCTTGATTTAGTTCTTAATTTCCATCCCTGGCTCTCCAAGTTTTATTGTTTATTCTGGCAGATGATTATTGTTGATACTCCAGGAACAAATGTGATTCTTCAAAGGCAACAAAGGTTGACGGAGGAGTTTGTGCCTCGTGCCGATCTGCTTCTGTTTGTCATGTCTGCTGATCGACCGTTAACTGAAAGTGAGGTATGGTCTTGTCACTTGTATGCGTAACAGTTAAGGTTACTGAATCTGGGACCTTGTATGTGACTTGCTTTTGTTGTCCCCCAAGAGGGAGGACTTTGGGTGACTGGAGATTAAGGTAGGATTGCATCTGCTTTCAACTTTTCATGACCAGAGTATCACAATTTTGTTCACTTGTCTCAAATAATCAACACATACAAGTAAAATTTTACTGCTGCGTTACTATGTCTGTCCCAAGAATGATATCTTTCTATAAGAAATTTTTTTTATCTTTTTTATAGCCATACAAATATTTATAGCTTGTTTTAGACCATAAGTTGCAAAAAACTTTTTTCCTCTCGTAAACTCTATACCTGGTGAAACATCACATAAAATGGGATGGAGGGAGTATTACATAGGGTTATCCATTAAAGTAACTTGTTAGAAGGAATTTTTTTTTTTTACTACATGGTTATTGCTTTTGGTTCACTTTGGCTCAAAGGGACAACCTTTTCGTCTCAGTCGATTCTGACAACACTAGGTTTAAGTGTCATAGTTGTAGGATGATGGAAAGAGCACCTCCAATTGGGAAGGAGTGAGGGAAGTATATTTGTTTTGTGGTTACACTGGTTAGCCACTTTTAAGCAACCTTCATATTTCATGCTCAAGTGTTGTAGCTTGATTAGATTTAGTAAAATAATTGCTTGTTTATTGGAAGAGCTGCGCTGCTTAAGGTAACGAAGGACTGATCTTCTGGAGATCTTTTAGATGTCACTGGAGCTTCATTAGCAACATCTATACCTTCCGTCCCTAAGAAATCTCAGACTTGTTATCTCAATAGAAAGTTCAGATGTTATTTGGTGCTGTAGTTTTCTTAAGGATTTGTTAAATCTCTGTTGCAATTTAATTTTTGCCACCTGCGTTATATAATGACAGCAAAAGAACATGTGATACTCTTCATGCTTCTTTGCTTATAGCTTTTGCTATTCACTGAAATTATAGTGAATACTGACTATTAGGATCCATTAATTGCAGACCTTTAAGTGCTTATTCAAACCAGTTTCATATTCGTGTTGATCCATAAATTTATTTTTAACAAGAAGGTTTTTGCCTAGGATTCTTTATCAGATGGTCATGTATTTACTATTTAGGTGTTGGAAATTCTATGCTCCAGTTATACAGTTGAGGCACTGACTGGACCTCACTGTTAAGGAAACCATAAAGCAGAAAAGTGTTGCTCTAGTGCTGAAGCAAAATGATTTCTCGGTAGTCTGGCTAAATCTTTGAGGCATCATCTGGAAGTTCTGTTGTGACTTCTGACCAAATTTGTATGTGTTAGAAAATAATGAAGTGTAATACTCTCTTTAGTCCAACAGAGAGTCGTTCATGTGCTTTGACCATCACTTCTTTTTGATCAACAACATACCCAGTGGAATCCCACAAGTGGGGTCTGGGGAGGGTAGAATGTACGCAGACCTTACCACTACCTCATAGAAGTAGAGAGGCTGTTTCCTGGGGACCCTCGTCTCAAAAACCCATAAGCAGAATAAACCAGATATGACAAAAAGGGAAGGAAGGGAATAGAAAGGGCGACTAAAAACGAAAAGCACAGTATGTAAATACGATAAATTTTACACACATACGAAAGATAATGACAAACATGATATACAACATGACTACTCTTGCTACCACACCATATCCCAAGGCCAGACATCCACCTAATCTACCAACCAATTAACCTATTACTCTAATACGCGACCTCCACTGCTTTCTATCTAAGGTCATGTCCTCTGTAAGATCAAGTTTCGCCATGTCTTGTCTGATCACCTCCCCCAATACTTCTTAGGTCTACCTCTACCCCTCCATGTAGCTCCCAGAAACAACCTCTCCCACCTCCTAACAGGAGCATTGATGCTCCTTCTTTATACATGTCCAAACCATCGCAGTCTCGCTTCCCTCATCTTATCAGCCACCGAGGCCACCTCTAGCTTCTTCCGAATGGTCTCTTTCCTAATCTTATCACTCCTAGTGTGACCACACATTCACCTCAACATCCTCATCTCTGCGACATGCATCTTCTGAACATGTGTATTTTTTATTGGCTTACACTCTATCCCATACAACAGAGATGGTCTAACCACCATTCTGTAAAACTTACCTTTGAGTGTAGGTGGTATCTTGTCACACAATACTCCCGAGGCAAGCCTCCATTTAGTCCATGCTGCCCCAATATGATGTGTGATATCATCGTCAATCTCGCCACTACTTTGAATGATGGACCCCAGATACTTAAAGTTTTCCCTCTTGGGGATAGGATGAGTGGCAAGTCTCACGTTAATGTCTGCTTCATCCCTCGCAATACTAAATTTGCACTTCAAGTATTCTGTTTTGGTCCTGCTCAGTTTGAATCCTTTGGATTCCAAGGCGTGTGTCCAAGCTTCCAACCTATCATTAACTTTAGTTCGAGTCTCATCAATTAGTACTATGTCATCTGCAAATAACATACACCATGGAACCTCTTTCTGGATATATTGCGTCAACTTATCTATCACCAAGGCAAACAGGAAGGGGCTCAACACAGACCCTTGATGCTATCCCATCTCAATAGGAAAATACTCAGAGTCTCCTCTTACCGTTCTTACTCGAGTTTTGGCTCTGTCATACATATCCTTTATCGCCCTAATATATGCCATAGGGACACCTTTCACCTCTAAACACCTCCAAAGGACATCCCTTGGAATCTTGTCATAGGCTTTCTCGAGATCAATGAACACCATATGAAGGTCCTTCTTTCTTTCCCTATATTTCTCCACTAATCTTCGAACAAGATGAATAGCTTCAGTAGTCGACCGTCTCGGCATGAATCCAAACTGATACTCCGAAATAGACACTACTCATCTCATCCTCATCTCCACCACTCTCTCCCAGACTTTCATAGTGTGACTTAGCAACTTGATACCCCTTGTAATTGTTACAGTTTTGAATATCCCCCTTGTTCTTATACAAAGGAACCATTGTACTCCTCCTCCATTCATCCGGCATCTTGGCCGTCACTCTGTGCCATCCTTGACCATGTTCTTCCAAAAATCTACGAATCTCGTCGGGTTCGATCGCCCTCCCTCTTTTCATCCTACTAATAGCCCTTCTAACCTCCTCAACTCTGAACCGCTTGTAAGAACCAAAATCCCGATGACTTTCAGGGTGTGCCAACTCACCCAGCTCAATATCTCTATTCCCTTTTCATTTAAGAGTTTATGAATGTAAGCTTCCCACCTTAGATTAATGGAAGTGTCATCCACTAAAACCTCACCCTTCGCATCCTTGATGCACTTCACTTGGTCTAAGTCGCGAGCTTTCCTTTCCCTCTCTTTAGCGAGCCTATGTAGTCTCTCGTCCCCACCTTTATCACTTAGCTCCTCATATAGTCGCTCAAATGCTGCTGTCTTAGCACTCGTCACTGCCATCTTTGCTTCCGACTTAGCCGTCTTATATATCTCCTTAAGCATTCGCTTTTCATCTTCATCCCTACACTCCACCCACTTCGTGTAAGCAACTTTCTTATATTTCACTTTGCCTTGATCTTCATCGTTCCACCACCAATCGCCCTGACGTCCACCAAAGGCCCCTCTCGAAACCCCTAGCACCTCGGTAGCTACCTTTCTAATACAACCAGCAGTAGTGTCCATTTTCGCCACTACTCCAAACTTCTAAGTTTCTCAACTTTTCTTCCATCTCTTAAGAAAGGGAAGGAGTAAGGCACCCCCATCTAATCCTCGGTCAGGTATAAATAACCTTTTTCTTCTTTTCTCTCTTGATCTCTACATCCATCACTAGAAGCCTATGTTGAGTGGAAATATTTTCACTCGGAATAATCTTGCAATTCTTACATAGACTTCTATCGCCCTTCCAGAGAAGTAGGTAATCTATCTGGGTCTTAGCTACCGTATTGCGAAAGGTGATCAAGTGGTTTTCCCTCTTCGGGAAGCATGAGTTAGCAATAACTAACTCAAAGGCTTTGGCAAAATCTAAGAGAGATGTCCCACCTCCATTCCTCTCCCCAAAACCAAAACCTCCATGAACACCATCAAACCTGCTAGTAGTTGCCTCGATATGCCTATTAAAGTCACCTCCAATGAAGATTTTTTCTGTCTCCGATATGCCTCGCACAACCTCATCCAAATCTTCCTAAATTATCCTTTTGGCTTCCTCATCTAGGCCTACTTGGGGTGCATAAGCACTAACTACGTTTACCACATGTCTACCAACCACGAGTTTGATAAACATCATCCTATACACATATATCTCGTGGGTGCTCCGAAAAGAAAGGAGTTGTCGTTTGCTATGGTGTACTAGATGAAATAATCCTTATATTCAAATTGTTTTATTTAATCCAGAGTTTGGTTTGTGTTCTTAATTCCTCCGTATCTAATAACTTGTACAAGTTGTAGAACAAATCTTGTATTTACTGGATAATAGATGAAATGACAATACGGGAATTACTAATATCTGAATGAATATGCAAAAGACAAAAGCACCCTCAATTTTAACAATTCGTGTTGGAACCCTTTTCAGAAGCTCAATAAAAAAGATGGAAGTTAAAAATCATTGGTAATCCTCCATTCGATACTCTGTTGATTAAAGATGTCAATCAACAATATTATCTTCTTCAGCTTTGTCCTCATACAGATTAAAGCTTTTATTCAAGCATTACCTCTTCCATTCATACTGGTGCCCTAGACATCTTTTTAAGCAGATTAATTTCTGATGTCTAGACAAGATAAAGGAAGTTCTCCTGCAAGGCATAATTGAGTTGATTCAATACTCAAAACTCAAAACTCGACAATTTTTTGTTGTTTGTGTGTGTGTCAGTTTTGGGTATGAGAAGAATTCCTGTCATGACACTGGGTACTGGACAGGGCAAAGGAATTCTAAAAGGTTGGTGGAATGGAGGCTTTGTGAAACTTTACAGAGAATTGAAGAGGTTTTGGAGTTCTCCTAATAAGCAAGAAGCTGCTGGCTTTGAGAATGCAACACCAAGGTTATAACTGGACTCAATTATCCATCTTAAACTCTGTAAAGATATGACATCTGAGCCTTAACTCCAAAAGCTAGCTCAAGAGGGGAGGATTGCACAAGTCTATATAAGCATACCACCCGTCCATTCCCCAACCAACTTTAACCCACTTTAACAATT
>JAOTQR010000109.1:17287075-17299778 GCA_025774065.1 Solanum ossicruentum | reverse complement strand
CTCGGGTTCTCTCAGCCTGCAGATAAAACAAGTTAAAGAATTTAAGAGTGACCAAACAATAAATTGGAGAGAAAAGGGGAAAAAAAAAGACAGAAACTCCCAACGCTTAACATCATATTTTAACAACATCATGACAAAATTAGGTGTGGTCGCTAGTAGTTGGGTTCTGACATCTTTTTAACATCATTCTGTTAAGGTGCTTCTTTTAGCTATACATTCTTTTTCTCCTTTCAAAGAGTTGGAATCTTTTCCTTTTGGGATTGGGGAATCAGGTAAAATGGGTAGAAATGCATCAGCTGTGGTTAGATTTGGACAGAGGTCAGTATGGAGCTTTTTTCTTTGAGAAACCTCCATATGTTAGGATGGTGGAGCTTTCCTCATTTCTCACAGGCAAAGAAGGGGGAGAATTGTGTTATTTTGTTTTAGTTTTTTCCATATGTCAAATAAAGATGTTTGCAACAAATGTTAAAGTGGTCAAAAATAAATTGCAATGACAAATAAAACATGATGAAAAACATAATTTTATTGATAAACTGTGGGTGCAAATTTGTTATAGGAAACCTCTCTACTTCTATGAGATAGTGGTAAAGTCTGCATACATTCTATTCTCCCCAGACCCCACTTGTGGGATTCCACTGGATATGTTGTTGTTGTTGTGGGTGCAAATCTGTTCCTTCATTGGTTCTTCTCTTCTTAGATTTCTCCATGATTCGAGGGCCGTTAGTGGCGTATTTCTCAAAATTATGATGATTAAACCTCCTTGGAATTTATATATTTGATCTCCATGTAAGGAGGATTTTATGGATCTTCTTGACTATTGAATTTCAAGTAAAGTTCGGACATATTCTGGTCTCTTCTTTTTGAACATTTCATGAATTTGTGGAATTTTCGATCTGCCTCTTTAAAATACAATACTCTTTATATATATATGCTTATGCTAGGACTTAGGGTAGAGTAACCTCCAACAGTCTTAATTAGAATCAAACACGTCTTGTAGAGTCCCACAAAATTTCAATGTCTATAGATGCCAGGCTTCGATCACCCGTTTCATTTTTTTCTCTAGTTCTATCCTTATGTTTGGTTCTGGACTAGAATTTTCTTTGAATAACTATGTTGTTTGGACTCTTCAGAAATATTGACAGGTGCGTGTCGGATCCTCCAAGTATAGTGTATTTTGAAGGATCCGACACGGGTGCGACAATATTTTTGGAGAGTCCGAGCAACTTAGATGAATAATAGCCAAAATGTGAGGTTTTTGTGTTTCCTGGAAGTCAAAAGTACAGACTGACGCTAATAATATCCTATTATTTTAAGCTCATCTGTCTATTTTAATCCCCACCAAAACCACATTTCATTGTTCTATATCCCATTGGTGATAGATAATATTTGCTTGCATTTTTAGAGAGTTTGACCTCTTTTCAGTTCCTATAAAGATTTGAGATAGTTATGAGAGGAAATCAGTCACGAAGTTCATCTTTTGCTTCTAGGTCTTTTCCAAACCTTTTGTGGGGTCTGCAATATGATTGAGTAGAGGTGTCCATAATTTTGAAGAAGACATATGTTATTTAAAATATGATTAACGTAAAACAAATTTCTGAGGATAGCTCATTTATTTTTCAGTTCTTGGGTACTTTTGGTGGTCTTGGAGCAGCTGGTTTATCAGCGTCACTTCTGACATCTGTTCTTCCAACCACATTGGAGGATCTCCTGGCGCTTGGCCTTTGTTCTGCTGGCGGGTAATTCTCTTCTTTTCAATTTAAATTTTCTAGTATGTCTTTAATATTTTCAAAGTGTTACATCTTTAATCACTTATGAGGATTTCCAAAACTTTTTGCTGCTTGTTTAGGTTACTAAACATCCAATGCTTTTTGGTGATGAATCAATTCAGAATGTTAATAGTAGCTCTGATATGTATTCTGTTATTTGAGAGCTGATGTGATTTATTGGGCTCAAAAATTACTACCCATTGGAACATCCTAGGTTGTCTAATCAAAGCCTATTGTGTGCATTTGGTGGATTTACTTAACATTAATTAAGTCAATTAGAGCTTCAAGTTCTGTTTCAATATATTGTAATTGGTCATCAAGTGCTGGCTCATAGAGGTCAAAGGTTCCTGTTTCCTGGCAATTCAATGTTCATAAAGAGTGCACCAATTTAACAAGTTTTATTACTGTAGATCCTGATCTGAACATGTATAATGCTGTTCCGTTTGTTCCAGTTAGAAGTCTATTATTGTTGTTGTCTTGTGTAGGAGAGAGTGACTTTTGGATTGGGAATCTCTATTTAAAGCTTAACTGCTGAGATGTAACATTGTCAGTAAAATTGTTAGCTCGAGTTTCTGCATGTCTGGAGAAATGTTGTCTTTAGGATTAAACCCCGCCCCCCTGAAACCCCCCCATCCCCGCATCCCCCCCCCCCACCACCACCACATTCCCCATCTTCAGCAATTGTTTGATCTGTATCGTGATTTTAAAACTTCTTTTTATAGTTTGTTAGCGGTCTCCAAGTTCTCATCTCGGAGGCAGCAAGTGGTGGATAAAGTAAAGAGGACTGCTGATGGCCTTGCACGTGAAATCGAAGAGGCTATGCAGAAGGATCTTTTGGAGACAACTAGGAATGTGGAGGACTTTGTAAAACTCATCGGCAAGCCATACCAAGTTAGAGCTCAAAACAGACTGGATGAACTTTTGGCGACTGCAGAAGAATTGACAATTATTGAGAAGAAACTGAAATCACTGCGAATTGATATCCAAAATCTCCGTGTTTCATAACAGGGGGAGTCTCTTTACTTCTTTTTGGAGCTAATAATTCTTTCGCACAGGCTGTTGTAATATCAATATATAGTATTCACTATTGTAACTAGTTATGTATAAGCAATATATGATTAAAACCGAAAAAAATAATCTGTAATTCAGTGGCATTTTTCTAATATAGGCATTTGATATCTGAAAGAATAATGGGGACCAGTTGGTATAACATATCGTCAGGAACAAAAATATTTCATCTGTGATAAAGGTTAACTTCAAAACTCTGATATTTATATGTATATCTATATATATCAGTGGGAGTTACCTTACTACCACCCCGCCAATCAAAATGCTCCGCATCATTTTAGTCCAACCTAAGATCAATCTTTATATAGTAGCTATTGCTTGCTCACTTCAATGTTCAAACCAATAAAAAACTTGTCATCTGGGCTTAGGAGAAAAATTACTCATTCTCTTTCTATTGTCACGTGGCCATCTTTTTTATTTATTTATTTTTTCCATCTATACTCTTTCTATCTATATTTTCTTTGTTACGGTACATTCATCTCAATGCCTCCTTCAAAGTACGACACCAAATACCTCTAACAATTTGAAATGACTTTAACTTTTCGGAAATAGACATGTACAATTCATCAGAAAATCATAGTGATTATGCGTCCCATAAAAAGTGCTCACATTAGGATAAAAATTTATAAATTCCTTTATTCCATGCGGTCCAATTAAAATATTTTGTTGACTTTGACGTACCTACTTCAATTACTTAATAATAAGAGACTGCAGAAATTGCTGAAACAAATCGTTGTTGCACGACATGTCTGCTTCAACTACTTGCTTCTCCTCCTCCTCCTTTATTACATGCGGCTCAATCAAAATGCTTCACCTACTTAATTATATTCCTTTAGTTGCTTCTCTTCCTCCTTTATTACATGTGGCGCAATCAAAATATTTCGCCGGCTTTGACGTGCTTGCTCCAGCTACTTAATTTATATTTCTTTAAATGTTTCAACTAGAATTTTACAATATTACTTTTAATAATAAAGATGCTACGAAAGTTGCTAAAGCGGTCAGCTGTTGGGCAACATGTCCGGTTCAGTTACTTGCTTGAGATGCATGCTTCTCCTCCCTCTCTATTACATATGGACCAATCAAAATAGCTCGTTGACTTTGACGTCCATGCTTCAGTTGCTCAATTATGTTTCTTCAGCGGCTTCTCCTCCTCCTTTACTACATGTGGCAAATCAAAATATTTTGCCGGCTTTGATGTGCCTGCTTTAACTATTCGTAGGTGCTTAAACTATGATTTTATAATATTACTTCTAATAAGGAAGAGGTTACGAAAGTTGCTGCCATCTGTTGGACGACATGCCTGCTTCAACTGTTTGCTTGAACTGTCTGCTTCTCCTCCTCCTCTATTACATAAGGCCAAATCAAAATATTTTAATCATACAAATAAGAACATAAAAGCATATTTATGTTGCCTGGGCAGTGTTTACTAGTGTATATATATATATATATATATATATATATATATATATATATATATATATGGGCGTGCGCTACCCGAGCAATCTGCTATCTCGCTTATTGGACTGAACTTTCACGACTATATTTGCTGGGTGTAGTTCTATGCCGGGTCGGAGCGTAACATTTGTGATCATTGTCGTCTATACTAAAAATGGAAGCCATGTTATTTTTCATACATTTATTCAAAACTCTTAAGTCAAATTGTGGAGAGGAATATGATTTGAGACCAAAGTAATATAAAATGATCACAGACAATGATGTTTAAAAATTGCTCCATAAAGGTATGCTTTAGCTTTTCTTCCCAATGTTAATATTATCTGCATTATCTCGGGCTTAATTGATTTATAGTCCTTAATAGGTAGTATGAATAAGCCTATAACATACCTGCACGATTCTTGGAAACAAAAGAAGGGTGGGGAGCACCAAGCACCACTTAGCGAAAAGATTAAGTTTTATAAAGGGTTTATAAATATATTTTTTAATTTGTCTCAGTTGTTATTTATGTTATTCAATTTTGAGTGTGCACGAATAGATGCTTAAGCTTGTATAAAAACATGCGTCTTACGTGATAATCTACAAGTTGGTTAATGCTATTATTTTTATTAAAATATTAACTTATGCTTATGATAAAGATTTACATGCAAATATCATGTGTTGCTTGAGAGAAAAGTCTGATGATTGCAGCTAAGGTTGGACTTTTCATTTATCTGGTCGGCGAGTATGATTATAGCCTATGGGAACAAAATTTCCTTAATAAAACCAAAAAAATTAAGGCAAGAGACCGAAAGGATGAGTAATTTAGGGTAGGGACTAGGGAGACATTTTTTTAACGAGCAGCGCTATGCTGTTTTGTATGATGAGTAGAAAATAATGGAGCAATTTTCTTAATTGCTTTTAGCTATTTTTGCCCAGGTGTCATCGTTTCCTTGACAATAGCAGGAAAGATTCTTTTGTTTTAATATTTAGGTATATTTTTGTTTCTTCCCATCTTATTCTCTCTTTAATAATCCAAATCATAATGCTTAGCTTGGGTTAACTCAAATTAATATGTGAATTTATACTACTCGTGTGCTTCGAAATGCTAATCGAAGGTGGGCAATGCCTCACTTTCTTGACGTTCTTGCTTTAATCTGAGAGGTTTAGACCATCACGCGGAGACAATGGATAATATATATGTAATATGTACCATTGTACATGGATCGAATTGACTTGTGCTTTTCTAATACTAAATAAAATTATTTGTGTTAGATTTTTAAATCTATAAATTAAATCAATTAATTAACTCAGGTTTGTTTTTTCATATTTTTTTGGATTTTTGAGTTTTTTCTGGTAAATATTCATACAAATATATAAATTGACACGTGTTCCAAATATTTCTTTGGTCTTATCAAAATGTAACTATCTATGGTGTTCTTAAGAAAATAATACAAAATATGATATGAGTTGTGACATTAAATTATTAAACCAATAATAATAATGAAATCGAATTAAATAAATATTTCAAATAAATAAGTCATAATGAAAATGGTCATAATTTAAACATATTAAATCATGCAAAATAAGACTAGTGAGTATTAGTTACATGACTAAACACTAACAAATATTAAAATTATGTTATGTATTTGAATTGTCTAGACCGATATGAAATAATGAATAAATATTCAATATTATTGTCATTCTTAGTGTTAGATTGATTTTTTTTGTTAGCAATAATTAAAATAGATTTGATTTGAACTTTATTAGAGTTATTAATATCTATAATCTTTATTAAAAAAACCATTCAAAATTCTAAATCAAACTTGAAATAATATGCTTAAAGATAAAAACTATGAAAAAGTGTAAGAAATACTTAGAAATTATATTAAATAAATAATTTAGGTAAAAAATTGAAATTTTAAAATTGTATATACATAATGTGAGGTTGATTTGGTCTTTGACTTAACCATTTAGTTCAAACCAAGCCAAACTAAGTGTAATTACCTTTTTTAATACTAAATCAAGTCAAATCAAACTAAACCATTAGTCGACTTCTTTTTTTTCAATTTGACTCAATTTACAGTTTGAGATGATTTTCAGTTTGATTTTATTCATCCCTAATACTAAGGATAATATATATGTACTTACTTTTTTTTTTTGGTTAAATAAGTTATACTTGAAATAAAAGTTTAATGATACATCATCCATATTAACTGTATGAGGAATTATTACTCTCTCCATTTAAAAAATAATGACTAACTTTCTATTTTAGTCGGTTTAAAAAAGAATGACCTCTTCTTTTTTAACAACATTTTGATTTTAACTTTTCACGCGACACATTTAGCATTACGAGATTAAAAAATACTTTAGTACATTTGACATAACATTAATTTACAATCATGAAATTAAAAAATTTTCTTTATTTTCTTAAAATTTTATATTGACAAACTAAAATTATTCTTTTTTAAACAAATGAGTTACTTACCACTCCAAGTAAACGGAGTCTAAACACTAGCACGAAATTAGGAATAAAAACACTTTTCTAAGTGGGAACTTACATAGAAAGAAAAGGAATGCTAATTTGGGGAAGAAAAAAAGGGGCTGACCAAAGTAGATACATGCAGTAATGAACAAAAGATCAACGAAAAGAAGCAAACACTGAGCGAGGGGTGGGTTGGGTGGAAGCAAATGTTCTTCACTAAAAATTTTTTTTGGAAATATTTTTTCAAAAAATAAGTAAACTATTTAACCTTTTTTTTAAAAATTTTTTTTTTTAATGTGCAATACATGATCAATTTATATATAATCTAAATAATTCTCGAGTCTGAGGTGGTAGGATTGGGACTACAAGATGGTTGGATAAAAGATAAATGTTGCTAGAGGTGAGGAGGACATAATCGATTTATAGAATTTATTTTCTCATATTTTTATTAGAAAAATTATTATCTTTATTATTAAAAAAGTTTATTGTTTGTTAACCAAAAAAAATTATTGTTTTACTTCTTTCTTAAAATCAAATATAAAGAAAAAGAAAAACTATTTTTCTCCGTAAAAAACACAATTGAATTCTCATTGGTCACTTTACATACTGGTGAACCAATGAGATAAATCATTAGTGGGGTATAATTCTTTATTGCACATTTTGACATTTCTAACTTTTCATCAAACCAACCAACATTTTGGTAACCGTGATTTGAACTTAGGCATATTTTGATTAATTTTTTTTTTTTTTATATAAAAGTACTTAGTATTATTATTTTTTAAAGTTTTCAATAGCTATGTTTATTGAAACTTAGATATATATTTTTTAAAAAATTATCAACATTTTTATCTCTAAAATTTGAATATAAAATTTTATAGTCTTCGTCTACATCATCAACTACAACCATATACTTTGGTGCTCAATCAAACATAACAATCTTTTTGTTTTAAGTGATGGCTTCTATACATTGTTAAAGAAGGGATTGGCCAATGGTGAGGTTACATTCTAAAGGCAAAGAAATGTTGGGACTCTTTACACTTCAAGATGCCACGTTTGGACTCATAAAAGTAGTAGTAAGCTGGGTCTTTGGTAAAGTACTTCATCCATTTAAAAATTATATATAAATAATATGTGCTATAGTATTAAATAAATATAATATTTATATAAATAAAATTAAGTAAAAATTATTAGTTTGATGAAATAGTTTAATCTATTATAAACTAAGGATGAAAAAAATCAATTCAATTATTTATAATATAGATATGATAATAGTTTTAAATATATAAAGTAATAATTTAGAGTTGAATAATCAGAAGTTGAACATTAAAATTAAATATGAGAAAAGACTCTTAAATATAAAAAGGAATAGTTTAATGTCTTCAACGTAATAAAATTAATTATTTTCTTTTTAAATTTGTTATATTACATATTTTTCTTAACAAAATTTTATTTAATTTCAAAATATTAAATATTAGAATAATTATAATATTTTTTCTCGCTTTTAATATAGTATATATGATGTTTTAGTTTTTTATTTTATTTTAAAATAAATGGCATTTTATAATTTTAAGAATGAATTAATCGTACTCTTCTAAAATTATTTTTATTTACATAATCAAGAATTATTAATTAGTTTTTCTTTAATTAAAAAAGTAAATTAGTAAAAATACTTCTTATTTCTAGAAATAAGTTATCTTTTAAGAAGTTTGTCTGACCTAAACATAGGAGTACCATTTATTTGAAACAAAAGGAGTAGTAACTCTGTTTACGTTGTTTTTCTTCGGTAAGTGCTACGATGTCATCATTTTGTCGGTGATTTAAATAGGCCTTTTAACTATATGATGCTATTAATATTTCGGACTTTTGGTTTGTACTCAATTCACCTAAAAAGTTATTACAATTACTTATTTTTTTAATAATATAAGTTAATCTAGTTAACTAAAAAAATAAAGCAAAAAATCTGATATGTTTTTTTTAATGTACAATATCAATTTATAAATAAATTAATCTCATGTCAAACAAAAATACAATGTTGTTATATATTGTTGAAGTTGCTCAGACAATGTAAGATCAATTTTAGGTTTAGGTTTCGACCCTTTTTGTCCAAGTTTAAAAAGGGAATGGGTTGAAAAAGCACGTGTGAAAAGGGGTGGTGGTCAAAATAGTAAATATCTACCCCAAAAATAAAAAATATCAGAAGGAATCCTTTTTGTTGGTTCACTTTTGGATGCCAAAAGAGAAAGACCCTCCAAAATCCACACCTTATTTAACTAATCAATTATTTAACTAATCAATTCTTTCTTTATTCGCTCCTAAAGTTCAACTCCTCCTTTCGACTAAGAGGTTTAAAATATAAATGATAAACATGTAAACTAGTCAAATAATTTAATATTTATTATATATATAAAAAATATTTTTAATTATATATAATCATATGATTTATTTTTAAAGAGAGTTTAAATGAATCGCTAGATCTAAAGTAGTCTGTCCCTACCTTGCACAACTCCCCAACCCTCCTTTCCCCCCCCCCCTTCCCCCCCCCCCAAAAAAAAAAAAAAAACAGTTACTTAAACAATTATCAAAAGGGCACTTTTTTTAATTCAAATAATTCATATTCTAAAGTGAAAGAATCGTGACTTTGACCATTTGGTAGCAACCAAAAGTCGTCCCAATTTGTTAAGACACCCTAACCTTTATAGCTATAGTCAAAAGCTATAAATTTATTTTAAACGACACATTATATATATATGCATAATAATGAAAATTATTTTAAATTAATTACTATGAAATAAATAGAACAAATAAAACACTTTTAAAAGAATTGGAGAGAATATCATGGCTAGTCCAAAGTGGCACGTATAAGGAAGTGTTCAATAATAAGTAGTTGTGGCTAGGATAGAGCCAAGACTTTCTGGTATCAGGATATGGAAATACCTCTCTCCTCAAGTCTTTGGTTTACATCAATCCTCATGGATCCAACTTTCAGAGCTTATTGAAACTTCTAAGATAGCTTACTTGTCAAGCTCACGCAATTTTTGGTCATGTTTAAAATGTCAAACACAACAAGACCAAAAAAAAAAGCACATTAGTTGAGACTTTTTGAGTGCACAATGGTAAACCCCAAAAAATAAAAGCATGAGTCAAGATCTCGACTCCCTCGACTTAAAATAAGTAATTAACTATGTGGATTAAATTAGTAATCAATCCTCGCATGGGAAATGTGTCTCTTTCTATCTAAAATAGACAAAAGGTCCATAAAAGACCTAATGATTAAGTTAGTGGGAGTATAATAGTAGTAATAATTAGGAAAATATTAAACGTGCTGGTAAAATATATATATATACAAACAAGATTAGTGTCATCAAATCTTTTGTTTTTTTAAAAGTAAGATTTGAAACTTGAAATTGTAGTTATTGTATTTGAAATTGAATCGAAGTCCTCCTAGGTAAGATAAAGTGTGTTCATACTCTACTCCTAGACCTCATTTCGTGGGTTTACACTGAGTTTGTTGTTGTTCCATTAGTGACAAGAGTTGACCTCGTCTTGTTGCCTTTCCATTAGTATAACAAGCAACAACCATCTTCAAAATGGTTCCTTTTTTTCACTATAAGTATCATAAACATATATTTTTCAGTCTTGCAAATACCACAACTCGAAAACGTCTGGGTTAAACTTCATACCCCAAGAACAGACCTTTTTATCGGTCTCTGTTTTGGGTAGTTTAAAACTACTCTCCTCTTCAATAAAAAGCAGAGGAATACTGAAACTAATACTAAAACCAAAATGAAAAGAACTTCTACATGAGGACCTGGAAAGCTGCAACTCCATCCCCTTTGCAAAAAGCTATTTGTGGGAGTGATAACTGGATCCATAACAAAATCCACAGTCATTGCTTCTTCCCCCAACATAATTCTCGTACTCCTCGACTTGTATCCTGGCATTTTCGCTATCACTGCAAGCATTTGCGATTAGATCACATGATTAAATGCAAGCAACATCCAGAGTCTAACATATTTTTAAGTACTTAGTCGACTATTAATAGTAACTTAATTGACAATCTTTTTGTAAAATGACTACTTTCATAGAGATCATAGTAAAAAATTGTGATGAGTTTCATGCAAGTAGACTGAATAGTGTAGCAATAATTACTAACATTCAAGACTATGGAAAAACAATATCAACTATGTTTCCAATTCGAAAATTTGGATTGGCAAATCTATCTTACCCCATTTGATGTCATCACAGATGAGCAGGTGGCTGCGCATTATGGAGAGCTAATCTCGCCACTGAATTTTTACCCGCCTCCTTCCAATACAAAATAATTTTTTCTTCTTTTAGGAGAAATTTGGAGTTCTCTACATTTTAAACTTATTTCTACGCTAATATAAAATCGCTAAGCCAACCTAAAAAAAGCTCTAGTGAAACATCGGCCTCAGTGTAAATGTACATAGAACGACCAACTATTTAAGACCTCTACAGATATACCATTTAGACCACAGTTTTTATTGCTTTAATCTGTGGTTACCTTCATAGTTTCCCCCAGGCACCAGCAATCGGTGGTAATCGGCCAATGTTTCCCTTGCATGTAGCTGAAGAAAATGACAGAACTATAAGATAATCGTCGTAGAACATGAATTGGCCATCACAAGACCCATTTAATGCCAAATTTCAAACTAGATCAAAGATGGAGTCACATATGGCATAGAATAAATAAATAACCAGTATGTGAAAAGTTAGCTAAAGGGAAAAAACTGCAGCCCCCTGACCTCCCAACCGGTCGATGCCTTTTACTTATTGTTATTCCTCAACCCCAATAACAAATGGGAAAAGCAGAAAAAAGAAACCACCAAAAAGAAGAAATAGAAAAAAGAATATAACCACACAATAATCAAAACAACCCCACCAAAAAAAAAAAAATAGAGGCAACAGGAAAATTGGGTTTCCAGTGAATAAACTAAAACGGACTTGAAATATTACTTTTTCCATAAAATCTAAAAGAATAGAGCTGAAGTAATTATGAGGGCCTAGATGAGTTTCAGAAATACTCTAAAGATGAAGTTCCTGATATTGATGATATCAATACACAATTCTATCAGTACCACATGGCGATATCACATCAAATCAGAGTATACCTTACAACTTTAAACAATGACCAAAAGGATTTGAAAATGAAGAACATACCGTGGAATTTATTCCTTTAATAGCTATTGAGGCAGGTAAAGGCCTGCCCTTGTCGGATGAGAAAATCCTTCCATGTATTCCTGTCTACGATAGATTAATCAAGTTAAGTTTAATGTGCCAGAAATCAATCAGAAAGAAAGAATGCCAATTTGACTTGCCAAAACAGACTCCTAACTCATGATACATTTGTGATCGACATCATGTTTTGTGGGTCTTCATTTGGGTTTAGTTGTCCCACATCGGTTGTGAGATGTGGGATTGACTTCCTTATTTGATCTTAGGCAATTCTCAACTCATGAGATAACTTTTGCAATTGAGTTTGTCCCAAGGTTTATTTATTTACATAGTAATAAAGTCAAAGCCATCTCAATTATGGTTACCGTGACATGATGGCAACAACATACCTGTAACACCCCACATCTTACAATACTAGCACAATGCAAATGAAAAATGATAATGGTTTGGTCAATCTCGTGTTAATGGGCTATATGTGCGTCTAACGCTTAAGAGGGTCGAATGCATACATGTTTTGTGTCGAATTGAGAAGATTATGGCCTTAAATGAAGTGAGAGAATTGAGGTGCTTGTAGGACTTAGGAAGCTAGCAGGTGAGTCACCTACTTGCTTAGATTAAATTTGCTAGCTAAACGGAGACGAGGTTCGACGTCGAATTTATCCAAGTTCGATTATGAATACAGTCCGTGTTAAGGGTGTAACTTTGGGCCATGTTTTAGCATCATAAATGGGCTACATTTTCAGCCTAAGAAGTATAA
>JAOTQR010000109.1:17247792-17279664 GCA_025774065.1 Solanum ossicruentum | reverse complement strand
CACAATATCATCATAAACATGCCGGTAAAGACCTCGGCATCACAATATCATCATAAATTCATCGGCAGAAACCTCGGCATCACAATATACATTTGCCAGCAGAAACCTCGGCATCACATCTCTATCGGTAAAGACCTCGGTCCCAATATTATTATAACTTCGCCGGCAAAGACCTCGACATCTCGACCGGTAAATACCTCACGGAATCTTTCAATTTCTTATTTTACTATGTTCAACTCAGCAGTGGTTGGAACAGCTCGCAAAATTCAACCACTTCACTCAGTGAAAACAACAACACGTTTGGATTTTCTAGGAGCGCTATGTCAGGAAGTAGGGAATCTCGCGAAGGGGCAGAAGTTCTCCCCACCTGGGAATCACTTCTCCGCCTTTCCCTTTCCAGATTTTTTTCCTTTTCCTTCGTCTACGCCTGCTTTTGTTTTCATCAAAATTGATAATTTGCAAAAGGATTGGTTTTGTAAAAATAGTCAAAAAAGAGGCTTTTTTTTTGCGTAACACACACCCACAATCGAGACTGGCGAGTTAATCGTACCGATGTCAATGACACCAAAGGGATATTAAATGAATGGAAAGCCGAGAAAACAAACAAATAGGAAGAGCACACTCTTTTCTTTTTTGTTTTTTTGCCTTTTCCCACGGGGGGTGGGGGGGCCAGCAGTGAGGAATCTTAGATAGAAGAATAAGCAGAATTTTAATTCAATCGGACCTTCCGCCAGGAAAAAGCGGGATAAGCCCCGAACGAAATGGTCTCGCAAAGCCGGTCATGCAAGCCTTATCTGGAATGATTTGGAAAAGTAAAACCAGAGGAATCAGGACAAAAAGACGAAAGGGGAACGACCTACAACGCTAGTCACTACTCCCACTGGGGTCTATCCGGGAATCTCTTTCTATGTTAGATAGCGGGGGTGGGTCCAATATTTCCATCTTACTTATATCAATGCAAATATGCATGTCATGGAATGAATGAACATGATATGAATTTCACAGACATATTCACTTATTATTTTCCATCACAACAATAAATATAAAAAATATAAAATTCTCATCACTTCATCATCTTTTCAATTCAAGTACATGTCAACTCACATTTACATTTTTAATCTTCTCATTTCATATAATATTAAAAAATATTTCACATATCACACGTAGGAGAAATGAAAATTTGAGAATTCTACTAGAATTACAAAGTTTTGAAAGTACACTTGCATTAGTCAAATCACGGTCAATTTAACACTTTGGCCTTTCCTTTTTGAATGGAATTCGTAGCACCACAATCTAGTCACATTAATTATTACGCCTCAACTTAACTTTGATTCATTAAAATAAATTCGTCATAATAATATTTTCATAATGAAGTACTTAAAAGTACACGAAAATAACTTATATATAAAATATCTTATTATAAAAGATTTAGAAAAATAGGAACAACTTACAGTAAAATTGTTGAAACTCCACGCAATAACTCACATCCCTTCAACTTAATGAAACTCTCAAACAATATGCAAACTATACAGATATTCTCATGTTACTCTCTTATTTTCTGTCTGCCCTTCAAGAGCAACACTCTCTACTCTTTAAATAGAGGCTGAATATGCCTCCCGATTGCAATGAAAGATTGCAAAGGTCATGCCACTAATATTAAAAAAAATGATAATGGAAGAAGCATGCATACTAACACACTAAAGGTGGAAATTGCACTGAGGTTAGTGATATCTGCATAATCAAAAGATAATAATAAAATATATCACCACTTTTCCCTTTTGACTGGATCATTACATTTTAAAATTTTAATTATTCCCATTGTGATTCATTTACTTGGAATATTTATTATGTGTTATTTCATTATTTTTTGTTGTTGTTGCATATTTTAGTGACATCATTCATATTATATTGTGTTATTTTTTTAAAAAACATATTAGTTAGTTGTATTTTGATAAAACTAAAAAAAATATCTAAAGCATAAGCGTATGCTTGTATGATTACTTTTTCAGAAAAATATAAAAAACTCCAAAATTCGAGAAACCTGAACTCGATAAATTTCAAAAAATTCAAGGTTGGGAAATTCAAATTTAATTAGTTTTTTTGTTTGATTTATAAATTTGAAAACCAACACAAATAATTTGATTTGATATTTGAAAATCCAAACCTATCTTATCCATGTAGACCTTAGTTCGAAACATTTCATATTCTTTTTTCATGTATGAACCTCTTGTGTTCGAAGTAGACTTTTATTTTTTTCGTTGCAGAATATATATATTACACTATTTACCTTTATCCCTCCAGATATCATATTTATCACATGACATGGAGAAGCGGATTTCAACTGCACTTCTCTACCTCTCCCCTTTTCAATATTATATTTATCATATGATACGAATATCATGACCTATTCCCATCGTTATTGGTAAGTCAATGGGAAAGAAATTGGACCAAAAAATTTTGAATACCAAAAAGTTTTGAATAGTAAATTGAAAAATTTTGAACCTAGGCTAGAATTAAATGTAGTCCGAGTCATGTGAGTGTCTACGGAAATTTGGTAATATATTGAGAGTTGAATTATAAGTTTGATATTTTAAGTTGATTACAAGACAATAAGGAGCCTATACAGCTTTACATAATTGAATTCGAACGAGTAGAATTTTTGAAATCGATCTTGGACAAAGAGTAGAATTTTTGAAATCGATCTTGGACAAAGAGTATATTTCTGAACTTTATGATTTGAGTGTGTGTTATTAAAATGAAGACCTAGGATATGAGTTATGAGTTTTTGGCTCCGTGCAACCTGCCAAGGCAAGAAGGATCCCGCTATGGCTATTCCGCCATGGCGGGATAAGTGGACGCCATGACAGTATAATCGCAAAGTTTTAAGTCAGATGAGTTTCAAAATTATTTTTACTTCTCCTACCTCGTTCTTGAGAGATTAGAAGTGACCTAGGGACTTGTTTTCTTCAGTTTTCAACCTATTTCATCTATAAAGATAAGTTAATCATTCTGTAACTTGTAAATTGATTCCTAGACCCTAGAATCTAGGAGAGTTCTCATAGGGGAAGATTTTGACCTGTAATTAATGATGGGAAAAAAAATCCTAATTAGAGGAGATGATAATAAAAGTGGCTAAGAGTTAGGATTTTGTTATAATTTGAGTAATTTAGGTTATGATTTATTAATTATTGTATTTCTTAATCATTTATAGACTAAATGAGTCAAGATTCTGAAAAAGGGGAAACTTCAGTTCTATAGAGTTTTCAAAGTTTACTTTAAGGTAGGTGATGATTTGATATTCTCATTTGTGTGATATTTTCTTGTTAACTACTTTATTAGTATTTCCTTCATGTATGTGAGTAGGGAATAAGGATATGAACCTAATAAATGAACTCTCATAGTCAAGATACATGCAATGAACTTATCATCAAAATTGTACAAGTTATGGATGTAATTATGATTGTGACAGTGGATCATTAAATCGGGTATCACATTTTGACATATTATTTGATCAGGTATCACATTTTGACATATTATTGAATTGAATGTAACATTTTGATATATTATTAGATCGAGTATCACGTTTCAATACAATTTATTTAGGTATGAGTCCCATGAGAGAATCATTGTTGAAATTGTTGTGACGAGAATGATAATCATGAAGGTAATATGTAAGCATGAATTGTAATTTGCTAATCTATCATGTGTGTTGATTTACTATGTTGAAGTTGCTTGTCTAAAATAGAATAGCCGCATGATCCTACATACACTATTATTATATATATTGATACTGCACTTTTTTTTTTAATTGAGTACGTAAAATCTTGAGACAGTTGTTAACAGATCTTAGCTAGGTGACTCTTGATTTCAAGAGTTTAGGTGATGCTACACCCTTCAACACACTATTCCACCAGCTTCAACAACTTAATGTGTAAATTTATTGATTTTTTTTAACCTTTTTACTGTTTAGTATGGAACGTTCATTTTAAAAAAGAAAAGAGAAAACTAATTACGAGGGATTTGCAGAGAAGCTAATCCAGAGAAGCAATTGTTAGAAACTAATCCAGAGAAGCAACTATTTCCATAATTATTTTCCCAGAGCTTTTTTAATAATTACCTCCAAAGTCCAAATGCCACCTAAAAATTACATTACTAATAAACAATACCTTAGAAAGGTAAATTGTTCTTTCTAAAACAGAGAAAAAGAGCACGTAGCTGATTCTTTCAACTGGAAATAGATACGACCAGATGGACAAAAATTGAAATAACCTTGACAAGTCTGACCGTACTCTATGTACAAGGACATTTAGCTAATTCTCTGGCAGAAATCAAAGGTATAGCGGGAGAATATTCTTATTAGGTCAAAAAGTTGACTATCCGTTGCCGGGTAGACACGGGACATTACCTAGCTTGAGGTATTCTTCCGTGCAGCATAAGATCGATATGCAGCCAGTCCAACTACGGCAACAGCAGCCACAACTGCAATTTTAGTCTCGAGTCAGATGGAATAAAATAATTTGTTTAAAAAATGTTGACTCTAATATGCGGGGCCTATGTTCATTCATTCACTTTCATTCTATACTTCTCTTTAGGGATATCCCTACGGCTATTAGATGCAAAGTACCTGAAGTAAACATAAGAGAGCGATTAACAAGGTGACGATATCGTTTCTGGCTACGTCCAACTTCAGTTTCAGGAACACTTAAATGAGGGTGCTCTGCAGCAGTGACAATTCTATTGAATATGTTGTTCAGATCTCTCTCCTTCACACTTATGTGAATGGGTGCATCTAATCCAAAATTCTGACATATCTGGACAAATATTTCAAAAATTTTATCAAAAAACATACATAGAAACAAAAACCAAGCATAAAATCATTTTACATAATTACTTTAAACCACAGGGTAAATTCAATCTCTACACAAACTGAATACAATGTGACCAATGTAAATACCTTTGCTGAATCTTTTATTGCCATTGGATATGAATCAAGATCATCCTTTGCAGCAACAAATAGACAAGGTACCATGAAGCCACTAACTTCCCCTCGCCTTGCCACAGTCATCAGCAATTCTGATGCTCTTTTTAAGGAATATTCATCGGAGCTAAAGGGGAAAAAAGAAGAAACTACTCACACAAAAGCATTCTCATGACCGCGATGAAGGAGGAGGAACCAGTCTATATCCAAGGGGATGGACTATACACTAAAAGCTGTTGGTCATTCAGATCTTGCATTACTCACCTGTCATATGCAAACACTGCTACATCACAAGATGCCAAAGATTCTTTAGTAGATAGAATCATCTTAACTTCATCTTCTGGAATCTCCCTAAGTACAAGCGTTTTCTTAGTTCCCTGGAAAACAATCCGAACTTAGTAAGATGGCAATTACTTTGATGTCAATCTAAGGATGTTAAACGGGCCAGGCCAATCCAGAACCAAACCGATTTCTGCTCAGACCAGCCCATGTAGAGGGGGCAGGGTTGGGATAGGTTCATCACAAAACCAGACCTGCACGGTCTTAGCTGGACTATCAGTGGCCCAGAACGGGTCTAACCTGATAGTGTAACATCACTCCTGAACCAGTTATCCGGAGCAGACCTGACCAGCCCAGCCTGGTTCAATGGTCAAATTTTCCTTTTTATATGTATTAAATTTTTAAAAAAATCTAAATTTTAATTAAATTAAAAAAATCGTTTTTAGTATAAAAATGGACTGGCACAGACAATCCCGCCCCAGATGGACCTACACTATACCCGGACACACCCAGCCTGGTTAGAACCAGCCTTTCCCAACCTAACTCTGGACCGGCTGGATTGAATATTTCCTGAACCGGACTGGTCAGCACCAGCCCCTTAACACCCTTATGTCAATCCGGAAAGCATTCAACAAGGCAATACCGTTGCAAATGCAATGATTGCACATCAAAGAAAAGTATGACTCTATTAATTAAACCTATGCATATTCGGAATGAATCATGTGCATAGAAGCTAACACTTGTATGAGCTTTTCTTACTCATATTTACAGCACACAGGCACACCAGCTTAAGAAAGATCAACTAACATCCTATCAAGTCAAATGATGAATCTTCTGAGAGTACTTACCCCAAGACGGTCAACAACATTAACAGCATAGTGCTCCTCAGTTGTCGCCGCATAATTTTCCGAGAAAGGCCTTTGGCAGACAAAAGTTATGCATCAGAAATTGCCAGGCTAATGATAGTAAAGAAAATGACAAAGAGAGATATGTCATTTGGCTTCCCTATTACAGGAAAAGGAAATCTGCTATATCAAAAAACTGAATTTTGGAAAAATGGCTAAAAGAACTGCTATTAACTAAAGCAATTCACTATCTTAAGCTCATATAGATACCTTCCTAACAATGACTTCAGCAGGGACGATTTGCCAGATCCTTTAGGACCGAAAACAAAACACTGGTAAACATTTCGATCTGTGTGTTGTTTCTTGCGATCAACTGATTTTTTCCTGGTAAGACGGAGTGCTGATGCAGCACCACAGTTATACCCAATGTATATCAAGTTGGCCAAACTCTGAGCTGGATCCAGCAACGTCATAAGAGCCCACTGATATTGTTATCAGCAAGAATTAGCAGTTTAGATCTTTAAGAAATGTATTAATGGAAATTATTTTTTCTCCAATAGAAGTAGATGTCAACTAGAGTATGTTACATAATCAGCATTAAATATAAAAGGTAAAAGTACACCAGAAATAGCAGATTAGCAAAATCCCATTTATTAATAAAATCCTGAGGAGCAATCTATGTTTACTACCTTAGAAGTGAGAAGTCCTTAAGATAAAAGTTAAATTATTAAAGTACCTCTGTTAATAATTGACCCAAATATCCTATTAATTAATTAATTTATTTATTTTGAAAAAACACTAACACCTGAGAGAAGCAACACGTCATGATCATCTTTAAGAAAACGACATTTTTAAATGTAGCAACCATTCTAAATGCTTGGAGTCTTATACACAAACCCCACCGTTCCAAATGGCTGACAATACTTCATTCATTGTCAAATTAGTTATTTACAATCCGATAGTTCATTCCAGAAAAGAGATACATCACTTCATTAAACCGATATTTGGTGTCATCAATGAGTACAATTCTTGTGGAAACAAATGAAGACAAGAAGATTTGTGTGCTCCGTTTACAAACAAGTAATTTATTTTTCTTGACTGATATAGTGGGCTATTTTATTCCTTCTGTTTTTTTTAGGGGTTGGGGGGGGGGGGTTGGTACAAATAAGGATTGGAATCAATTTTAACAAGTCAATTCCACTTATAAGCATAACTCAATCACGGGAATAAGTGATGATCCAAGAAGGCACTGGCGAACAAACAATTCATTATTTGATTCAAACTGACCATTCACAAAATATTATGCTTTATTCTTATGAGTATAATTATTTGATGAATATATTTAATAATATAGTATTACTTTATAAAATCATGCATTACATACTCAACATACACGTGCAACGCACAAGCCGAGAAACTAGTAAAATAAATATCCTAATGACCATGTACACAGTTTTTTTTCCTTAAAAAAAGGAGGAAAACCAAAGTCAATTAAATTTTGGGTGGTGACCTATCTACAACAATTGAACAAGTTAACTGCGCTAAGTATGAAGGGATTTAAGCAAGGGATGTATATATCCAAATTATCTGATTTGAAAGAAATTGATATCGTATTTGTTGGAAGAAATTTGAAAGAGTTATGAGACCTTCTTGACAGTGCAACAACGAGGCGAGGGGAATGAAGAAAGAAAGTTAGTGGTAAAAACCTCAGATAGGAAAGCAGAAAGAGACAAGCCACCCAATGGAGTTCTTTCGACAGCATCCTTGTAGGGAGTTTCGCCCCAGGGACTGAAATTTTTCAAACATATAAAGCCAGGTTTAGCAATCAGCTCAGAGGAAGGGCAGCTGAAATGATAGAGAAGATGAGTCGAGAACATTTGTCGGCATAAGATTCAAGCAAAGAGCATAGGCAATAATGACAAAATTTATTTTACAGAACCTGTGAGAAAAGAAAATAAGGTAATTGAAAAGAGAAGTCTTCTAAATCAATCTGCAAACATTAGAGAAGTCTTCTAAATCAATCCGCAAGCATAATTGTAAATTATCCCTAGTAAAGTCAAAAGATTGAAAACTTCACATCCTCACAATTAGCTGCACACAAAAGCTACCATTTTCAAGGATAACTTAAGAAAGGACACGACACTCTATATGAGATTCATGATGGATGAGTTACAAGTCTGCTAAAAGCTGTCTCGTTCGATCAATTTTTATGTGTCAAGCAAGAGCTCACAGGCATATTTTGCACATTATCCCTAAAGGTTTGAAAGAATTTTGTAAGTAACCCTATGGCATTAAACAGATGTAAAGTGAAACAGCTTCTATCAATGAATGTACAATATTTGTAACAACTAGTAGCCTAACAACTAAACATACAGTCATTAGCAGGAAGTGTGCACCAAAACCATCCAAATATACATAATTCAAAACAAAGAGCTCAAAGAAACCTTCTTACCTTTCTGGTGCAGTTGAAAAAAGATCATCAAGCTCAGAATTTCTGAGAACTCCATCCTGCATAAACCAAAGACTACAGATTTAGGAACAACAAAAAAAGTTCAACATTTCTGGTATTATCCAAAGAGAAAAAAGTTTCGCAAAAAGTATTTGCATAATCACCAATCTTACTAGTATTTTCTTTTTAATAATTGTGATGTCCAAGATAGCTTACACACACCTTGGCTAAATCATGGGATACCTGCTAACTCACTAGCACAGGTATTGGGTAACTCTATTCACCAAGGCTTGGATAGATGGAGAGAAATCACCTAGTATTTGTGCCTCCACTGAGATTTTTCATGGATCCAGCCCACTTCATTGACCATTATGAATAATCTCTTTCGGGCGACGGGTGGTGAGGCATAGAAAAAAAATTACACTTCACTGAAACAGGATAGGATCAGGACCACTGAGATTTCAAATAGGAAATTGTTACACAACCAAATTCTGACATTTGTCTGAACTTTCCCCAAAAGAAATTTCCAATCAAACTAGAGTATACCACCTACCTAGTAACATATTTGGAGGGGTTCTTAAACTTATCCAAATAGTAGTATATCTATTTAAAACTTCAGTTATAGAATACATCTCAGACAGGAAATAAATGTAGAAAGCTATACCCAAAACTCTCCTAGTTAATGAAATGAAGACCAATAACTTAGATACAGAAAAATAACAAGTACGGAAGACTAACTCAAACAATCCAGGTAAAAAAGTGATAAGGATATTACAAGAAAAAATCGACAACAAGATTGCCTCCATGTTGGTATATGAAGTGACGTGAAGATCTAAAAAAAAATATCCAGCACTCTGCTTCGATGCTAGAAGTGAACATCTTTTGGGACAGTATGACCGAGGATATTTATTGGTTTGTGTAATGATAAAACCTCTTCAAACAAAGACAACAAGAGAGCTTGGGCATACAGAATAT
Organism: Solanum ossicruentum; assembly: GCA_025774065.1. NCBI lineage: Eukaryota > Viridiplantae > Streptophyta > Magnoliopsida > Solanales > Solanaceae > Solanum > Solanum ossicruentum. The sequence goes on along the minus strand of JAOTQR010000109.1, from coordinate 17,270,138 downwards.
GTTAGCCTCGTGAACAACCTAAAATTGTTTTGCCACCCTAAACAAAAATAAGGAAGAACCAATACACCTGCAACTTGACACAGCTTAAGTATGGAATCAAAATTGGAGTAAAAAACCGAATAGAGCTCCTCTTTCGCCCAGATATGAGGACTGTGATGAGAAATAAATCCCAAGTCTCTATTAAAATCATGTAAGCTTGGAAAAGTTCCGAGTGTTCTTCCAATGAGATTAGTCTGAATCTTTATACAAGCCAAGCAATTTGCGTCTGACCATATTCCATCAACTCTTTATTCTCTTCAAGTTCATTTTGAATCTTAAAAAAAGTAGGGACAATTGGCATTTTGCTCAATTAAATTCCTTGAGGTAAAATTTTCATTTCTAATTTGGTAAAATTTACATCATGACTACATAATTGTTCATTAGTCTTAGCAATATTCTTTTTGACTTCCTGTATAAAAGGTTGCCCTTTCTCTTTATAACCCCAAAGTTCTGCTGAGATCAATTCACTGCATAATCTTTAGTTACTCAGACCAACCCCACCCCCTAGAAACAATGGATGCATATAATGATACACTTTATTATCAAGTCACAATTACAACAACAACAACAACATACCCAGTATTATCCCACAAGTGTGGTCTGGGGAGGGTAGATCGTACGCAGACCTTACCGCTACCTCGTAGAGGTAGAGAGGCTGTTTCCTAAAATCAAGTCACAATTAATGTATAAAAAAAGACTACAGTTACTTATATAAAAGAAAATCAGAAATGCATGAAAAAACAGTGTCATACTTTATCAGTGTCAAATGTGCTGAAGACCCCTTTCAAGAACTCCACTGCTTCACTGGTCAGTTCCAGGCTCTGCAAGAAGACAAACGTTATTGAGAAAGGAACTAACAGAAGGTGAGCCACTAGAAAAATATGAGTATACCCTACCAGAGTTTTTATTGTAAAAACCAATATTTGTGTCAAACAACTTTATCCTTCAGAAAAAGGGGGGAAAAACTAAGCAGCATTGGGACAGAGAAAGTCAGTTCCTATCATCTGATGCTTCATAATTTTCCATTATAGGAAATGTGAACAAGGGAGCTGATTCACCATAAATCAGAAACTCTGTGCAAACTAGGTCAACAAATTATTGATATTCCGAATGATTTTTCCTTTTAGACTCAGTGCCAAGGTACTCCAAACACATAAAGCCAACTATAGCCCAAACAATATCATGGACTAAACAAATATCATAATAGTCGTCTGCTTCAAAAATAGTCTCACCTGATCAGGAGCTTTTTTGAATGGTATTGTTAGGTAATCATCCTTCAATTTAATTTCATCATTGTACCCAAATTTCCTTAACACAGTCCAAGTGGTCTCAAGTCGACCTTTCTCTATAAAAAGTGCATGAAGAAAAAGAAACCCTGTCAATGTAAGGCCCAGGTCATTTACACCTTGAGGTAGCTTCTCCTGTACTACTCTTTTGACACCCACTATTTCAGCAGGCTGTAGGGGAGCATTGAAACACTTAATCTGCCAATTTTGATGGAAATAAATAACCCAAAATGCTAGAGAATGAGATATCTTGAAAAGAAAGTAATAGGATGTTTCAATAAACTCGAGGACAATAAAATGAAGAATAACCTGAAATTCATTAAGCTCTTCATCATTGAGAGCATCATCCATGTCATGATCACAAAGGATAAATATCCGTTTCAGTGCTCTAACACAACGGGGTTTAAGAGCCTGAGTTTCATGATCAAAGAGTGGAGCTGTTGGATGAAGTACAGCTTTCTGAGCATAATAGAACACTTCAGGTACCTGTAAAGGTTAAAGAATATCATTCTACAGAACTGTAAAACCTTTGTAAGGAAAAGTCCCTAGTAACAAGTTGCACCCACCTGAACTAGGTTTGCAGCAGAACATTCTATGCAAGTCTCAATCTCACGGAACTGTTGCATGATTGGAGCCATCACTTGCTCAAGATTCATGTGATGCTCCTCATCTCGCTTATCTAGCTTACAGCCAACAACAATTACCGGAACCTTGATCTAACCATGGTAATTCAAGTGAGTAAATGCACAGAAGTCACATCCTCATTTTTCAATGCAGATTATAGAAGTACATTATCCAAAAAGTGGCACTTAATCACTTTCCATGATGATGATAACTATATGATTGCATAAACTAAAAAACGAACATGACTTTCTAGGAAACAACATGACAATACTAAAACTAACTCATGATCCTAGACATAGGCCTAAGATAACAAAATTCAATCCATTTACAGCAAATGACGGATAAAAAGCGTTTATGCTCCCTCTATAGATATTTAGAACTTTTCCGCAATTAGCAAATTTTGGCCAATATTTTGAAAGGTGCTTTTACCATTCCAATACGAAGATAAAGTAGTTTTCATTATCTTTAAAGTAGTTTTCATTGTTTTTTGTTTGATTCTGAAATATCTAAATTTTTGTTTAAAGAAAAATAAACTAAATATTTTTCAATTTAATTACATTAACAATGAACCAAAAAGGGACACAAATTCGGCAACGGAAATATAATATGTTGATTGGGGAAAAAAAAAGAGAACCTCTAAGCGACGGAACTCATAAAGCCAGAAAGTAGTCAAGCGGTTGAGTGTAGAAGGCTGATCGCAAGCATATGTCAGGACAACAGCATCGGCTCGCTTCAATTCTTCAGCAACCTTACCTCTGCTCTCCAAACTACAAATCATCACATACAGAAATTCATCAAAATATTATAAGCTCGATGATGTATAAACAACGAATCAACTATTCAAATCCCAAAATAGACCATACGAACCTTGAGGAAGTGTCAATGATCGTAACAGGAACATTATCAGGATAGAGATCGGCAGGAAGTCGAGTGGGAGGAAGCACCGGCGGAACTTCCTCCGGAAAAGTTTCAGTAGCGGCAGCGGTAATGAGACTTGATTTACCAGTGGCACGGTCGCCGACGACGACGACGCGGACGTCTGTACGACTACCGGAAATTGAACCGCCGAGCATTTGAAGAGAGATAGTAGATTTGACACCGCAAAATGGGAACGAATCGAATCAAATCAACATATATATTAGTTATTATTTTATTCCTCTGAGGAGGAGCTTTCTGTTGCTTTTAATGGAGGATGTATGATTAAGGTGTACAACTACTATATGGAATTAGTGGGAAGTTAACTGTATGCCGGATGTGTGTCATAGAAATTGGGCTTCTAGCCCACTATCAAAATTTTGGACTAAAGCCATTTTAAAACTGTTTAAATAATAGCCACCATATGTAAAGATTTAAAATGTAATCACTCATAATCAAACTTTACACTTTGGATTTCTGGACTGAAGTTTGAAATTTCAAACGAGTTATGTTAAAAAATGTTCCCATAAGAGGTGCTCTTGATATTTTACCTTTTATAAGAAATATTTTATAAAAATATTTTTATAAAAGTATAGTTTGATTCAACTTAAAATGAAAAAAAGGTATTTTTGTAAAAATTTTTTTATGAATATTAAAAGATCAAGACAACTATGTTTTTTATGGACATTCTATATGGACATTCTATGTAATTTTCTGAGAAAACTCACAAATATATTTCAAATCCATACCTTCCATGAAAGTTAGGCTTTGACTTTGAGATTTCTTATCGTTTGGTTTTGCAGTTCAAAAAATTCATACTAAAAATTTGAATTCTACTTTAACTTCTAAGTTTTTTTCTTTTGATATATTACGAGAAGCAGAATATAAAGATAAAGATATAGTTTTGGTCATATAAAAAATTATTGTTATTTTATTTACACATGAATGTCTATCGATCATTTAATTTTCTATGAGAAGACAAATATTTTTATTTAATATTTTTTTGTATTTGTTTAGAATCTTTCTCTTAATTAAAAATAAAAATTTTGTGAAGAAGACAGTTCAACCATAAGGATACTAAAAATAGTGATTTTAGCACCTTTGGCCCCTCCCTCCCTCTCCAAAATAAGGTCTCAAACTAATCCATATTATATACATTTATTATTAGTGATGATAAATGAAATCTTATTTAATTATTTATTGTCTTTTTTTTTGTATCAATTATTAGCATACTAGTCACGAGAGTCCGTGTCCGCAAGGGCTCAACAAATATTTTTTAATCTCAATTTTTGTGTTGCGAATAAATTTTTTGTATGCATTTTTAAAATTTTAAGTTATTGATTATTACACCTAAAGGTAACCGAAGAAATATAATCAAATTGCTTTGAAAATATTAAATTACAAAACTCGCAAGTTTTCTAGCGAATTTCATATTGAAGCAGTCGAAGAAATATGATCAAGCTGCTTTGAAAATATTAAATTAAGAAGCTCACAAAAATAAATAATCGAGCTGCTTTGAAAATATTAAATTAAGAAACTCACAGAATTATTTATCGCGGCTAATATTGTAAAATCACCATTGAAGCAATATTGCAAAATCATAATTGTAGCAGCTAAAGAAATATAATAAAGCTGGTTTGGAAATATTAAATTAATGGATCCACAAATAATTTATGGGTCCTATATAATAACGGTACAGAAGTAGATAGCTCAAACAAATATATTGACAAAGAGATGTCTGTTTGAGCTGCTTTATTGACAGTCCTTAATACAGTATATTTCAAACATTTACACTATTTTCTAAAGATATGGTTGATATAACTACAGTTAAAAGTTATATCTAGTCAAATTTGCAATTACTTCCTAAACAACGTAACAATAACAACACACCCAATTAATTTATACTTTTAAATTTTATTTATGACTTTGATTTTGTAAGATTGTCAATTTTTTTGGATATCTTTTTAGATATTTAAAGCTCAACCAAATTAGATTGTTTAAACAACTAGCTTTGAAAATGTATATCTTAATTTTGGATGTCCTTTAATGTTTATTAATAGTTATTACAGCGTTATTGATAGTTTTCACCTATTTTTGAAATCAATTGTTTTTTAAAAGAAGAAGAAGAAGAAGATAAACTCTAACTGAAACATCAAATCAACTGAAGTCTTAAGTATGTTTTAGATGTTTCTATTGTTTATAGTATAGTTTTAGTAATTTAATGAGAATCTCTTCAATTTTAAAAAGTTTTAAAAGCTAATTGAAGTTATGAAAATATTATTAAATAAATAAATTAACGTATCTTTTTAAAAAATTGGTCACAAGCTACTTATTATATTGAGCCACTCACATTTGACAGAAAATCCTGAACCTGCAAAGAGCTAGGCTAATATTATTAGTTGCTAATGATTATAGTAACAGTTTGAAAATATCAAAAGATAATTTGGATCAAAGATAATTTTGATATGGCTTAATGAAATCATAGTTTTAGATTTTATATAAAACTAGAATTTTTTGTTAGAAAAAATGATACAATTTATTAATATGACAAAGATAGAGTATTAAACTAGTATCACAAATAATTCTTGTCGGTTGAATTACTATTTTGAAAGCGATTTTGATTCAGAAGAATTGCTTTCTTATTTCTGTTTGCAACATGTTTTTAAAGTGATAGAAAATAATTGCAATAACAAATAAAATATAAAGAAATATAATTTTATTGATAAAAGATGTGGGTACGTATAAATATGTTTATCCCTTGAGTCTTCTTTCGTAAGATCTCTCTGTGATTCAAGGACCGTTAGTAGTGTATTTCTTGAATTAGGATGATTTGGACTTAATCTCCATGAAAGAATTTGTGTAAATCTTCTTGAAGTATTTGATTATCAAGAAGACTATGACATATTTTGATCTCTTTATGAATATCCTAAGAGTTTGAAAGATTTCTGAAATGCCTTTTCAAGGGAATATAATATCTTTTCTGAAATAAGACTCATCTTGCAGAGTCTTACAAAATTTCAATGTCTACAAATGTCCCCTACTTCAAGGCTATAATATCTTTTCTGAAATAAGACTCATCTTGCAGAGTCTTACAAAATTTCAATGTATACAAATGTCCCCTACTTCAAGGCTTGTCGGAGTGTAGACTTGATGAAACTCAAAGATGCCATAATTTGTAGACGATATAATTCGGTCAAGAAATAATAATCAAGAACGAAAATATCGCAACAATTTATAGTATTTGATTTCAAGTATGTGAGTATTACAATCTGTATAAATCCTTTAATTCGTCTTTTTAAATATAAATTCAAGGGCTCTTTACCTTGATCTTGAATCTTATGAAACTCGATGGATTTGATCTTGACTTATACTTAAATTCAAGTGTTTTTGGGCTTAATCTTAAATCTTGTGGTCATGATCTTGATTTATGGATTTGATGAAATTGATATGTACTTGAACTTGATATAAATTAGTTCTTGAACTTGATCTTGACTTGTACTTGAATTCAAGGATTTTTGGACTTGTTCTTGAATCTTGAATTAGTTCTTGATTTTGATCTTGAACTTTGAATTTGTTCTTGAGTTTGATTTTCAATTCAAGGGCTTTTAAGCCTGTTTTTGAACTTGAATGTTTGAATGTCCGGATTCTTGAACTTGTAGAGAAATTTGTGGCGTTTGATCCACTAGCTCTCAGCTTCTTGTTAGAATTCTTAATGTCCTTTTTGAATTATATAACCTCTATTTATAGTTGCAGAATAGAGGAATTATAATTGAAAGACTTACCTTCGACCAATCAGATTTAAGTGACATGACATATTAGGCCTTAATGAAACGGTTTTATCATTTTGACACATGACATGATCCTATTGATTTCTTTGTTTGACTTGATGTGCCACGTCATTTGACACGTGACACCAAAATGGACCTTTAGGATGAAATGATATTGAATTTATTAAATTAGGCTCATCTACTGTAGTTCAAATTAATTAATTGGGATCTTAATTAAAATTGTATTCATTTGACTTAAGTAATTAACCAAATTATATTAATTCATAACATTTATTTGGACTAATATATTCATAAATTTAATATAATTCGAATTATTTTAAAATTTATATTTAATAAAATTTTAAATGATTACAATGTCTCTAAGGTTGCACGATCAATTTCAAATACTTGCACGCATAATTGAAAAAATAACTTTTGAAGAAAATAAAAAAATTTCAGTATGTAATTGTTTATATAAACGAAAGACAGAAAGTGTTGGAAACAAAAACTAATGATGAGTTAATGTGCAAAAAAACAAGGAGCTCAATTGGAGAGGAAGCTTGGCTAATCTTCTTCCGCAATGTCCATGTTGTGGCAATTCCACCTAGAAGGTAATGGGTTCCCTGTGCACCTCAGGCGATCAAAGACTTTATCTGTACAGTTTCCCTTCAGCCTTATGGAGCTGGGTCTTTCGGATCAAGATCTAGAAAAGTTGCGGCGTAGCGATGGACGGTAAGCGCTGATGCCTCCTCTATGGAGTCTAGCCGTGAAAGGCCAACCAAGAGATCCGCTGCGCTATTGAAAGGCTCTTAGCTGCTTATCCGGGATTAGAAAAAAGTCCCTTTCCCTCTCCCTTACGGTCGAGCCTCCTCTTGCTGTTCTTTAGGTAGGCATTTCCCCAAGGCACTGATATGATGACCCTCTTTCCGTTCGTGATACCCTTTGGGGCATCACTCACTCAACCTCTTTTTCTATTCTAGTAGTCTTATGCGGTCTGGTCTGTCCATTAGTTGCTTAAATCATAGTAGTTAGGAGGCCAGGATGAAGCTTGGGTGAAACTAAGTGGAGGTCCGATCGTTTTCTCTTTTCTTCAAGCTTATGATTTTCTTCTATTGTATTAGGCTAATTGCGTCCGCGTCCCTATCCCTTGAATAGTTAATGGGAATAGTGTCATTGTGATGCAGCGGGAACGCGCAACGCAAACTTCCGAAGCGGAGATTGAGAATCACCTATTGCAACTGGAAAAAAATCAGAGTAGAATTAAGTTTCACGTATATCTTGAGTGTAGGGAGGCTAATTGACCCATTTTGCCTCTTCAATTCTTTTCGTATGTGCATGAAATCGCTCCCTTTTATGGATTTTTTGCAAATTCAATAAAGTATGATTAAATCTAAAAAGAAAACAAAATCTCTTTTCGAGTGCAAATTTAGTATTGTGATGCATGAGACAGACGTATAAGATGCTTAATACACAAGTTATCACCAAGAGCGAAAGATTTAAGTATCTGGGGTCTTGATCTAAAGAAATAGGTGAATTGACTATAATGTCACATTTCGTATTGGTGCAAATGAATGAAGTAGAGACCTACATCCGACGTCTTGTGTGACAGGAGAGTACTACTACCAAATCTTAAAGGTATGTTTTATATAGTAATATATTTGTTATATAAGGTAGAGTGTTAGCCAATAAAAATTCTCTAACTAAAAAGATGCAAATAGTGAAAATAGGGATGTTGAGGTGGATGTGTCGGCATATGAAGAATAATGGGATCAGGAATGAGAATATCCAAAATAAAGTGGAGTGAACTCTGTGGTAGACAAATTGATGGAAGGGAAACTAAGATGATTTGGACATATAAAAGGAGATGTGCGGATACCCTAGTGAGGAGGTGTGAGAGGTTGGATATAGTGGGGTCAAAGAAAGGTAGAGGTGAACCTAAAAAGTATTAGGATGAGGTAATTAGACACTATGGAGAATCTTAAACTTATCGAGGATGTACTCTTAGGTAGCGAGTATGAAAATCACATATAAAGGTAAAAAGTTAGTATATAGTTAAGGTTATTCTATTACTAACTCATCCATGTATTTGATTTAGTAGTACTATAGAGTACTGTGTCGGTTGTAATATTAATGTAGTCTTTAACTTTTGATATATGATATCGTTATGTGGTTTACTATGTTTAGGTGATCACATTTTGTTGTGTTGCTGAAGTTCAATTTACATCATCAGATGAGTAAGGAATAAACAAATCTATAGCAAACAAAGGACAATGCATTATAATCACAACAAAATAGAGCTCGTTTTCTTAAATGTCTATGACCCTATTTTGTGTCCAGTAGATATGTGCCAACGCAGGATTATTAATAGTAGCTGTCATTGTTGTTGTTATCAAGAGAATTGATTACCTCTAAGGGATCGACTATTATTGATCACAATATTCTTATTAACAGTAAGGTATAAAGTGATTCCATCACATATTTTGTTATAATTAAAGATACTAAAAAAATCTGAACTCCCATAATAGATAAAAACATTGGGTGAGTCACAAAAGGAAATTCTAAAATCTTTGATACTTGAAGCAAATAAAAAATAAATAACATATACTTCTAGATATATTGGAGTACGCTTAGATGTCCTTTACCGGGGTTAAGCCAGCAATTAACACTTGTACAAACATAACAGTCCCAAATCCCAATATATCATTACTAATATGGACAATAAAATTAATTCCAATTGATTGTGGAATGACTATTATTTTAGTCATTTGGCTTCCAAATAGGAAGCACCTTTGAGATAATTAGACACCAGAAATAGAAGCATCTCTATCTGTTAGGAAAGAAGATACAATTGAACTCCCAGGAAACTTTAGCCTGGATTCAACTTTGGACATGTACTAAATCAATCAATTCCAGCACTGAATCAACTAAGACCTTATAATCTATACTGAGATCAGAATCTCAATTTATTTGGCAAACCAATAACTACATGATGTTAATTCCTGTTGGCAGGAGTTTCAACCAGGACCATTCCTCTTAGTAACAAACAATTGCAAGTTGAATCAGCCTTCTATTTAACCGCAAAACATTAGAAATCCTTACACTACATGGTGCGGAAGTGAAAATAATCAAATATGTGGTGAGAGTGAAATCAATGAATCAAACTTACTCCAACAAATTGAATTCAGAGCATGCCTAGGAATTTTGACATTTCTGTGCAAGGTAGCTGATATTTGTATTGTTGAAACGCTTTAACTCAACCACAATGTCTAGACTCTGGTATATCTATCAGGCACCCTTGAAAGCGGTTCAAATGTTACTGCACCTTTGCAAGTCCTGGGGCGAAGGACCATACAACAATTTCACAAAACTAATGATTATTCAAGCTATATCTGCTCCTATTTGCCTATTTATACCTCATTATTGATTGACAAAAGGATTTTAAATCGGCCACAGTTACAAACCTATTAATATTTGAAATTAGAATAGGCCAAGCATGGAATAGAGGCTTCCATTTTATTCTCTGTCACCCAATAGTTGCTGAAGTTTTCACAGAAGCGTCAACCATAACAAGTGGAGGATTACATCATTAAGAACAACATAGACTCATATTGAGGGACCCCGTACAAGTTCCTATAAGCAAGATTTGATCACAATATTAGGCATTAAACATATAATAAAAAATACAATAACCTGTATTCTTGAAAAGTCCAATTGACAGAGATAGTACACTAACATGAGAGCATAACATGACATTTTTAAGAAACAAAAAGTAACTTACGAATGCAAGTTCTTCTATAACAATAGTTCTTTTGCCATCCCTATCAAAAATTTCATATGCGCACCTAGTATGTTGCTTCCAGCGCTCAAGAGCTTCCAGCTGATGAACACTTTAGGCAACCTATTAGGTCAACTGTTAAAGTTTTCCTTCACTTTTTGTGTTTCTTTCCTCACTGTATTATACTTTATTTCCCTACAGAAATTGATTATTTCCTCCTATATTTACTACTCGTGCATTTTATTTTCTAGAGAAGTTTGAGCAGGTTAACAAAAAGGTCGTGAGTTGTGCCTGATTTTATGTTGATTGGTTTCATGTGGTGGCGTTGTTTGGTTCCTTTGGATAGCAGTAAAATGATTATTTGGTTGACAAATTTAAACTTGAATGTTGTCGTTCAAGTTTAGTTGAATGGGATGGAACACTCGGTTTCATTTATTTCCTACTTGTATTTGTAAAGGCAATTTTGATTTGTAGTTCATTTATTTCAATTTAATGAATTTTTCCTTTTCTCTTATTTTAAGATGGTATAACAATGTTGCAATTAAGTAATAGTTGTGTAAATTGTCCATCAGTTCTGGCTTCCAACAGAACTTTGGTTAGAGGTTGGCCTCAAATGGCAAAATATGCAGGACTTCTCAACTTCATAGTTCATAAAAACACTGGGTAATTAAATTTTATTTCAACGATATCATTCGCTTTTATTAAAGGTACTTAGAGATTCTCAATTTAACCACAGTTTCTTTGACATACTCTTCTACACACAGAACCTTGGATATATATAGCTAGCGTGAGCTTTGATGGTAGATCACAACTTTCTGACTGCAACTAAGGAATTTCAAAAGAGCACTGACAGCAACATTACTCCATTCTTCTTATTGTTCATAAATATTCAATGGTCCGGGACCAGTATCCAAGATCCCTAGATTATTTTCATGGTATAATGGTACTAATATAGTTCTACAATTTTTAGCATCATTATGTAGTCATGTACCTTGACTCGAGTGACAAACTTTTACCTGGATGGACGAAATCATTTCCTCCAAACATTTCTTAATGCTGAGACTACTGAGATTTGACTCTCCTCTAAAACAAAATTTTGTTTCAAGGAAGACAAAACAAGGAAGAAGGAACAAAATTCTTGGTGAGAAAGTCAAATCAGCCACACAAAGATTATAAATATATTGTAACTAATTAGTCACGCCAAGTTTATAAATATACTGTAAGTAATATGTTATCTGCAGATGATGAAAAGGTGGTAACAAGAGAAAACGTATAGAGTAAACTAACCCAAAAAAAATCAGAGAATCTAATAAATACTATCAAAGAAATCACTTTTTCATATCTTGGGCAAGATCTCATTTCCTTTTTCATTTAGGTTTTCTATATGACCTTCATAGTCCTTTATCTTTGCAATCTTGCTCTACTGGTCTGCGAATATAGGTTTGATGATCTAGTTCAAGAATACATTAATTATTCTCAATGGTATTCTTTTTTCCATTTAAGACTATGCATATAAATTGTATATAACATTTTTTAGCAGTAACACTTTCTGCCTATATTCTTGTGTTAGTCTTTTATTTGTTCATTATTTCTATGGTGTAATTTTTACTAGAAGTCCTAGAGGAGACCATAGGAAAAGATTTAGGTCCCAAAATTAATGATTTTTTTTCTTGACAAATCAAAGAGATGCAAAGGAATGATAAAAAAAAAAGTTTTAACAACTATTATAGGTAATCAAAAGGTAGAGAAATTGACTAATTTCTGCCTTGAACGAGATTGAGTTTGGATTTGTTCGAATAAGACAATTTGAAGTGTTGATGTTCGTACGGGGAACATAAATAAAACTTCTTAAATCGTAATGAATTTGTGCTCTTCAATAAATAACAGATAATTTTGATGATTATTTAAGCCGCATATCTACTCCTATTCGCCTATTTATACTTCATCATTGGTTGATGAAAGGATTTTATATTGGCCACAGTTACAAACCTATTTATATTTGAATTAGAATAGGCCAATTATGGAACAAAGGCTTCTGTTTTATTCTGTCTCCCCAACAATTGCTGAAGTTTTGAGAGAAGATTCAACCATAACAATTGCAGGATTACCATAGGGCAGTGCACGGAAGGGCAAAAATTAGAAAATAAGCTGAAGGAAAACAACAAAGAAACATTTGCAACAAATCAAAGAGAAAAAACAGTCAGAAAGACGGTAAAGGCATACCTTTGTTGGCCAAGAAGTTGAAGCATATCTATGCTTAGAAGAAGAAAGAAATGATTTAATAAGAGGAAGAAGAGGCGGTTGTCTTCAAGAAGAGGAGGATAAATTGATGTGAACATAGAAAGATGGATAATAAAATGTGGCGGCCGAAAGAACTACAAACAAGCTTAGCACAATCTCCATTACAATAAAAGTATATACAGAGCAAGAAAATGAAGAGAATTGTGGAGGTAATCTTCTTAAAATTGCTAGTGAAATTGAGAGGGGGTTTTATGTTAGATACACGTCTTATGGAGGAAAAATCGTACACTTGTTCAACAATAGTATTTTATGGAGAAGGGCAAGTATCGTAATTTTCCAACATTACAGTACAACGAAGGCAGCCATCACAATCTTGTCTCTAACCCACAATTAATTTTCCCATTAATTGATGTAAAACTGATATACATATATTAACTCACTTCAATTCTTTAACCCTTATATGACAACCAATTGGTTTGCAGTAATATGCTAAGGTGGAAAAGAGTTAGTGGATATATGTGTGTGTGTGATTGCAGCCTCGTTAATAGTACTTTAATATTTTTGCTTATCTACCTTTGTATATACAAACTTCTATGAACTAGGTCATAACTTTGATGGTTCGTGCTTAGTATTTAAGATGTTATACTATCCGATCTTTTGGCCCCTAATTCAGTTAGCTAGTATGTTTAATGTCTTACTCAAATAATTTTGGTATCAAGTGTCAGTCGCGCCTTCCCTCTTTTTAGGGTGTGACAAACATGGTATCAAGGTAGGTTGCATCCCAAGGAGTCCACAATGTCATGTCTAGTAGAGTCTTGTTTATGGGTGTGTTATGCACCACACTTATAATTAGAAGGTTATGAAGCATTTTGGAATGTTTACATTTATTTCACTTAATAGATTATGCTATTGAGAAAAAGCTATAAGAACATATGATATCTAAATCATACTTTCTGGTTTTTATCTAATAGGTTACCTATGCTCAAGAGATGGCATAATGTGAGATAGGTATGGATTCGAGGGAAGGTACTAGTCGTTCCTCGCCAGGTCAGGGGGATATATTTCCCCTAGAGGCATACAATGAGTCTGCAGTACCTATTGAACTAGCTTCCATAGCACCTGTTCAGTTCCGAGGAGATACAGTACCCCCAGCTCTACCAGTCCTATTTGTACCTAAGGCAGGTAGGAATGCAGGTCCTCTAGAACCTCTTATTCCCCCACACGAGAGTAGGAAGTGGTGGATGAGAGAGGTCATTTAGCTGCTGGCTAGGATGATTTCTATTCATGAGAGACTACTAGATTCAAGAGCAGCGCCAGGAGAGATTGAATAGAAACCTCAAAGGTACGAGATTTTCTTCACTTAGCCCCTCTAGTGTTTATGGGATCTAGTTCCACCAAAGATCCCCATGACTTTATAGACCATATATAGAGAATATTGAGTGTAATGCATGCCTTTTTATACTATGGTTGTGGAGTCAGCTTCTTTTCGACTATGTCATGTATCCATCTTATGGTATGAGGCATAGGAGAGATCCAGAGGGCTTGATGCTCCGCTACCAGAATAAGAGGACTTCTTTGAGGCATTGCTAGCCTATTACTATCCACCAGATGTTCGGGAGGCCTGTTTTGAACAGTTCATCAATCTAAGGTAGGGAGTATGAGCATGAGGGAGTATAGTCTTAGGTTCAATCCTTTTGCTAGGTTTGCACTAGATATTGTACATACCATGAGTGCTAGAGTTCATTTTTATGTGGATGGTTTAGGTGATCATATGATCAGAGACTACATGATTGCATATTTATAGGAAGATGTAGATATTTCTCGCATATAGGCTTTCACTCAGACTACAGAGGACCTTTCTCGCTGGATTCATGATTCTCAAAGGGAAAGGGAGCAAAGTAAGAGGGCTCGTGCTATGGGGTCTTATAGGGAAACACAAGATGATTTTAGGCCCTCACTTCATTGATATCTACCTCTATCAGTAGGTAGTTTTCTACCACAGATGTAGGATCAACGACTTAATCATTATATTCAGTCAAGGAACAGGGAGGAGCCCAGGCCATCCTAAGAGTCATTGATAGGAGAATTTTGTACAAATGCGATAGCCTACTCCTCCATGTACATAGTGTGGTAAGCATCATACCGGGTAGTGTAGAAAGAGTTTAGGTATATGTTACTATTGTTGGAAAACATGATATTTTACTAGCTAGTGACCAGGGTTAGGCAGAGGTACACCATCTCAACCTTCAGGATCTATAGCAACCTTTCATCCTCAATGCGTGCTCCCCAACAAGGTCCATAGTCTACTCAGGGTCATGGTAGGGGAGAAGTTGAGGAGACAGTTCAGGTTCTACTGGTGGCCAGATCACTTTTATGCACTCACAGAATGATTGGATTTAAAGGCATTTACAAATGTTGTCACAGGTTTATCGATGATACATTCTCATGTTGTCTATGCACTTGTAGATCCTGGCTCTACATTTTCGTATATTACTCCATTTGTTACTAGTAAGCTTGACATGAGACCCAAGTTGTTACAACAGTCAGTTGAGGTATCTATGCGGGTTGGTGACTTAATTATAACTAGTCACGTCTATCGAGGTTCTACGATGTTGATTAATGAATGTCCAGCCTCTACTGATTTAGTTGAATTGATAATGCAAAATATTGATGTCATTATGGCTATGGATTGGTTGGTAGATTGTTATGCTAATATTTATTGTCTTACAAAGCTGGTCCACTTTTATTTTCCAGATGAGCCTATCCACGCATAGAAAGGTAATGCTACTACGCTAAAGGGTAAGTTTATTTCATACCTTAAGTCTTCGAAACTAATTGTTAAATGTTGTATATACCATCTAGTTCATACTAGAGATATTGATAAGGAGCTGGTGACCCTTTAGTAAGTCCCTATTGTGAATGAATTCCTGATTGTATTCCCTAATGAGCTTCTAGGAATTCCCCCAAAAGAAAAATTGATTTCTCTATAGATTCTCTTCTTGATACACAACCCATATCAATTCCTCCGTATGGCTCCTGCAAAGCTAATGGATTTGAAGGAACAACTAAAGGACTTATTCGATAAAGACTTTATTAGGACAAGTACATCTTTGTGGGAGGTTTTCCAATGCTTTTTGCTCAAAAGAAAGATGTCTCCTTAAGGATGTGTTTAGACTACATACAGACAAATAAAGTTACAATATAGAATAAGTATCCTCTTTCATGGATTGATGACTTATTTGACCAGTTGCAAGGTGCCAAATACTTTTCAAAGATTGACTTATGAACCGGTTACCACTAGCTATGAATCAGGAATATTGATATTCCAAAGATAGCATTTATAACGAGATATGACCATTTGCAATTCCTTGGCATCTTTTTCAGGCTTACAAATAGCCCAACAACTTTTATGGATCTAATGAATCGAGTATTTAAACCATTCTTGGATGAACTTATAATTGTGTTTATTGACAACATCTTGATATATACATGGTCAGAAGCTAAACATGTAGACTACTTGCGAACTATATTGTAGACTCTCCAAGACAATAGGACACATGCTAAATTCTCTAAATGTTAACTTTGATTAACTTCTGTAGCTTTTCTTGCTCATGTTATTATTGGCGATAGTATTAAGGTCGATGTCTAAAAGATTGAAGCAGTGATGGCTTGGCCAAGACCCTTGAATCCAACATAGGTCTATAGCTTTTGAGGCTTGGTAGGATATTATAAAAGGTTTGTTGAGGTATTCTCTCCTATCTCTGAACCATTAACAAAATTAACACATAAAGCAACTAAGTTTTAGTGGAATGAAGCATGTGAACAGAGATTTCAGTAGTGAAAGAAAGCATTTACCACAGTACCATTCTTGATTCTTTCTAATGGCACCAAAGCTTACATTGTGTATTGTGATGCCTAAAAAATTGACCTAGGTTGTGTTCTTATACAATATTGTAGGGTTATCGTATACACTTCCAAACAATTGCGAAAATATGAAAAGAATTATCTTACTCATGATCTTGAGCTGGCTACAGTTGTTTTTGCCTAAGGATTTGGCAGCATTATCTATATAGAGTTCATATATATTGATATTTTCACTGACCACCAGAGCTTCCAATATTTATTTAAGCAGAAGGAGCTGAACTCACGACAAAGGAGATGGATAGATTTACTAAAGAACTATGATGTTTTAACATTTTATACCATCCTGGCAAATCTAATCTTGATGCTAATGTGCTAAGCCGGAAGTCCATGGGTAGTGTAAGCCATATTGAAGCTGCCAAGGTTAAAATGACTGAAGATCTATGTCAGGTAGCTAGTTTGTAGGTGTGACTAGTAATTGTGGAGGGTGGAGGTATAATTATTAATAATACAACAAAATCCTCCTTTATTACAGAAGTAAAAGAGTGACAACGCGAGGATCCTAAGCCTATAACACCAAGGGAAAATATTCCACAACAACAATTCCTTTTAATTGAGATAACTGGAGATGGAGTTCTTAGGTACTAGGGTTGCTTATGTGTGCCAAACATCGGATAGCTCCGCGCCAAGATTCTTTTCAAGGGCCATTGTTCTAGATATTCAACTCACTCTCAAGTCACAAAAATGTATCGGGACTTTCAACAGATCTATTGGTGAAATGACATGAAAAAGGATATTGCAGAGATAGTAGCCTAATGCCATAACTGCCAGCAAGTTAAAGTAGAACATCAGAGCCTAAAGGCTTAACTCAGTATATCAAGCTTTCATTATAAAAATCGGACATAATAAGTATGGACTTCATCATTGGTTTGCTTCGTACTTCATGCAGGTATGAGTCAATTTAATCATTTATAGGCTGACAATACGTGTTTATTTCTTTCCAATAAGAATAAAATATTCAGTAAAGGATTACGCTAGACTTTACATTCAAATGATTGTTCACCCTTATGGAGTTCCATTATCTATTATCTCTTATTGAGAGGCTCAATTTACAGCATATTTTAGAGGTACTTTTAAAAGGGTATGTGCACTCAATTAAATTTTAGCACCTATTTTCATCCACAAACTGATGGACAAAGAGACTCTTCTATTCAGACCATTGAGGATACGTTAAATGCCTGCATGCTTGATTTAAAAGGAAGCTGAGATGATCATATACCTCTTATCAATCATTTACTTATAATAACCATTTCTAAGCTAGTATTCAACTGGCTCCATATGAAGAATTATATGGGGGAAGATGTAGATCGCTAATGATTGGTTTGGGATCGAGAAGGCAAAGCTGCTGGTTTGTAATCTAGTCCAGCAAGTGATGGAAAAGATAAATCTTATTAGAGACCAATTGCAAATAGTCCATAGTCAGCAGAACTCTTATGCAGATGTTCGATGATGTGACTTAGAGTTTGATGTAGAAGATTGGATTTTCTTTAAAGTATCGCCTATAAAGGGTATCATGTGATCGAGAAAGAAAGGAATCTTAGTCCTAGGTATATTGGACCATATAAGATTATTCAAAAAATTGGCTAGGTGGATGGGAGTAGCCCATATGATGTTTCATGTGTTTATGTTACAAAAGTGCATTGGAGACCCCTCGTCTATTACTCAATTTGAGGATAGTTACGTTGCTGAAGACTTATCTTATGATAAGGTACCAGTGGTTATTTTAGATCAACAAGTAAGAAAGCTTCGGACTAAAGAAGTGGCCTCCGTGAAGTGTTGTCGCGAAACAACAATATTGAAGAAGTAACTTGGGAAGTCGAAGAGGAAATGATGAAGAAATACCCCCAGCTATTTAGAACTTGAGTTGTATTTCAGAAAAATTGGCAGTTATTCTTTTACATGATTTAAATCAGATTTTAAATGATTTGAAAGTGTAATTAGTATGCCTTGTCGCGGGATAGCTATAAGAAGCTTAGTAGTTGGAATTTTCAGAAGTTGACTTAGATTTGCAAGGCTAATAGGTATATCCTCAAAAATAACATTTGTGTAGATAGAAATGCAACTAAAGGACTGTCTTGACATATTCGTAGACGAAAATTCTTACGGGTGGGGGTGAGACCCCATATTCCGTATCTTACATAATATAGATAGTGTGGCGTGTTATATAAGGTGTATATTAATTGTATAGTACCTAAGGATAATGATACTACAAATGAGTAGTAATATTGTTAAAGATAATGTAGTTAAATGAAGGATAGTTAGTTGTTATAAGTAGTTAGAGTTAGTTGGAGTTAGTTAATTGATTAGTTACTTGGTTAGTAATTTAATTAATGGGTAGTTAGTTGGAGATTGGGAATTGATTGCATAGGTGAATATACACAATATGATGTGTGTGGAACAAATACTTGTATATATACATACATTGTACACATTCAGAAAAAGATATAATACATTTCTTTCCCAAATTAACTTTCCCTGTGCCTTCTTCTTCTTCACGAAATCCTCTGAACTCTCCTCTCTTCTTCTGCATGTTTTGGATTTCTTCATCAGCAGATCACTGCTGAAACTTCTTCAAATATCAAGGAGTTAAAGTTTAAGGTAAAGGAAATCCTTAAACAAATATTCAAGGTTAACAAAATGGCTCGAGTAGCACCCCACCCTTTTGGAAGGTTTAAATTAAGTTTTACTTTTTGGATGGGACTAAGAGTGTCTAAATTAGCTAATGATAGAGTGTTAAGAGTATTTCAATAGAACACTTGGGCATTTTCCTTTGGGCTGGGAGGGTTATTAAGTTTCAGAGTAAAGAAAGTTCCGAGACAAAGATTGACAAAAGTTATCGTAAGCTTCTCTAAGAAATTTTCTTAAGTTTAATCGAATATCTCAGATCATTTCTCCCAAGATATAAGAAGTTAAAGGGACCATGCCCTATCAAATCAGAAGTTTATGAGTCTAGTTTGTAATGTACAAAACCTCATGTCAAACCAACTTCAGAGTAAAAAATTATAACTATTTTACCATAGACTGTCTGAGTAGAAAATTGGGTCACGCACCAGGCTAGGTCATAAAAAGATATAAATCTTGCACGTCTTTAGTAGGTAGGGATAGTAAACAACAATTTAAGAAGAAAGATTTATTCTAGGTCTCCTTAATAATTAATTGTTGAGGATAATAGGAATAGTTAAATGTTGGTTAAATAGTTAAAGTTAGCTAAGTTGTTAAGGAGAGGATTAATGATTAGTTAATATTTGTTAGAAGGTTAATTACCCCTATAAATAGGGGTTGTACAGTGAAAACTATACTTTACCTTTTCCAAAACAGAAGAGAAATAAAATTTCTTCTTCTTCAAGTTCTCCGTTTCTCTGTGTTTCCAGTTTGCTCTTTCCATTGATTCAAAAGGGGGAAATCATTGATTTTCATCATTAATTTTTCTAATACCTCTCACTATATATTTTTACATATGTTTTAAAACTCCTTATGATGCTATACCTCTTTTTTGTATATTAGGAACATGCATTTTTAATATTATATGGATACGTACAGATTAGTTTCTTTGAAATTGAATCCGTGATACTTTCTATAATGTCTAATCAAAACCCTTTGCTTAGCATGAAGAAGACATTCTTTTACAAATTCTTTCCTTCAAAAGCTAAAGAAGAAGCTTGAAAAGTCAACAATACTCTACGGGTAGAGACTTGAGAGCTAATAGGCATAAGGGACTTATACCTAGACCCAAAAATTGATCTAGAACACCCATAGAAGATCAAGAAAAAATTACCCATCACAATATTGATGTAGAAATGCTAGTGATTCCATTTTTCGAAATGTTTGAGTGATCCTTCAATACTGGGCTTCAGATATGGAAAAAAGTTTAGAGAACTAGTGTGGGGTGTTCGTTGATGTCTGTGATGTAACTGGGAGAATATTCCTAAGAAGTATGAAGGTGGAAGTATTTGGTTAAGGAAGTTGTACTCGTTCGTGGAATAGTTCAACAATTGCGGATTATGCGTTGGTGATGAAATTGAACTTTATTGGGATCCTAGATCTTCAAGTCTAATGTTTAAGATACTTTTTCACATTTATTCTTAGTGTAACGTTTGAGATTTTAGTATCAAATTTCTATCATAGCTATTTATTTTGTATCACCCTTTCATATAATTGTAATAACTGAATATTTTGATTTTGAAATTGGAATATTTACACTATAGAGTATGATGACTCTTGAAGTTCTCAATGTAGTCTGTGTAATTCTTTTTTTTTACTTGTTTTTTCATTTCCTAACATCTTATTAAATCATGAGCCTGTCACAAACGTTGTTATTTTGAATAGCATATTAATAAAGAAATCATTTCCCCGACTCAAGGAATTAGAAATATTATGGTGTAATCTTTAAAATACTAAGAACAGTGAGGGCAAGCACTCTGGTGTCGATATCCCCAAAACTATTACTGCTTTTTGTAAAATTTCCTATCTAAATTTTGGAGCATATGAAATCCCCAGAACTATAATTGAAAAATTATCACTATAAAATCAGGGAGTGAAAACACTTAGAGAAAAGGATTACAAAGACTAAATTGAGAATTGCTACAAAAATTTTTCGATTTCAACATCAAAATGTTCAGCAGTTAAAATTATATGGAGTAATATTGAACAAAAGACATGATAGAAATTTGATACTAAATTCTCAACCATTTCACTAAGAGTGATTGTCAGAAAGCAATTTGAACATTAAACTTTATAATATAGGATCGCAATAAAGCCCAATTTCATCACCAACACCTAATCTGTGTTTGTTGAATAATCCTATGCATGAAAGAGAATAGTCATCATTATACAGCTTCCTTAAGCAAATAAAGAATAATTCTATGCATGAAAGAGAATAATCATCATTATGCTAATCATTTCCTAACATCTTATTAAATCATGAGCCTGTCACAAGCGATCTTATTTTGAATAGCATGTTATAAAGAAATCATTTCCCCTACTCAAGGAGTTAGAAATATTATAGTGTAGTCTTTTAAATACTAATAACAGTGAGGGCAAATGCTCTAATGTCAATATGCCCTAAACTACTACTACTTTTTGTGAAATATCCTATCTAAATTCGGGAGTTTATGAAATCCCAGAACTACATATCACTATAAACTCAAGGAATGAAAACACTTAGAAAAAAGGATTAGAAAGACTATTGAGAACTTCAAGAGTCATCATACTCTGTAGTACAAAAATATTTCGATTTCAACATCAAAATGTTCAGCTAATGCAATTATATGGAGTAATATTGAAAAAAAAATACATGATAGAAATTTGCTATTAAATTCTCAAACGATTTACTAAGAGTGAATGTCATAAAGCAATTTGAACATTAAACTTTATAATATAGGATCATAATAAAGCCCAATTTCATCACCAACACCTAATCTGCATTTGTTGAATAATTCTATGTATGAAAGAGAATAGTTATCATTATACAGCTTCCTTAAGCTAACACTTCCGCCTTGGTTACATTCCACACGTCAACAAACACCACGCACTGGTTCTCCAAGCTTTTTGCCATGTCCAACACACATTCATACATACACATCATGACTAGCCTGTGTTAATGCCATAAAAGCCTTACAACAGCCCATAAAGCACAACACATCACAATTTCATACAATCTAAAAACGGACAGCATAACGTTACCTTCCTTCGCTACATTTCAACATCGACAATCCCAAACCTATTCCAACTTTAACCAAACTGTTCCAGCAACATTTACACATACAAACAGCCTTTAAC
>JAOTQR010000109.1:17231346-17247692 GCA_025774065.1 Solanum ossicruentum | reverse complement strand
ATGTATGCATGTATATATATGTTAAACCTCTTGCTTTTACCGTATACAGATTGTGGCAACATATAACTTGGATTTTGTGTTGCTTCATCAGCCTATTACTCAAGCTCTATGTTGCTCTTCCTGGTAGAAACACATTTAAGACCAACTTTTGTTTTTTTAAACTTTTGGCTAGCAGGAAAGTTTGCTGGATGTAATCTCCACTTCTATAATTTGCCACTGAATAGAACACACATTCCTCTCAAGTTAAAATTTTCTGAATCAAGTAGAAGCCATTTTTGTTCACGGAAGGGACTGATATTGTCTCATGGAAAGAATGAATTATCCAGCTATTTCACTCATCAACTTTCAAGCAACTGTACAAGTATCAGGGCAGCATCAGGAGAAACGCTACATTATGGACAGTCTTCATCAGTAAGTGAAGATGAGGAAGTGTCACCAACATCTACAGATGTCAACAAATTTGTGTCGTTGCTGCCTAAGCAGAAGCAATTTAGAAATAGATTCTTGAACTTAGTAAGACTGGGTTCCGTTATTGACAATGCTGCTGAGTCTTTTTTCAAGAGTGAGATAAGGAGAAGGCTGTTTGTGACTGCCATGTTAATTGTCATTAGTCGTATAGGATATTTCATTCCTCTTCCAGGATTTGACAGGAGATTGATTCCAGAAGACTATCTTAGCTTTGTCTCTAGATCTGTTGGTAAGTCACTTTTTCTCTAGACCGAGATTTTCCTAGCTAATGTAGTTCAGTTTTGAAGTAAGTTGGTTAAGTTTGTTGGTTCTTCAAACTCACTGAATGTAGTGTGGGAAAGTGGTGAAAAAATTATTATCTTTTCTTCCATGTAATTATCACTAAACCGTCCTTGCAGATCAACTGGGTGATTCCACTCCAGAACTTAAACTTTCTCTTTTCCAACTTGGTGTCAGTCCTCAGATTGGGGCATCCATTCTTATGCAGGTCAGCTTTCTTTCAGCAGATATAAATTTTTCGAACCAGGATATCAAATTTCTTCTATTTTCTATGTTTCATAAGCTATTGTATTATGTGAAAAGAAGTTCTTGTTTCCCATGTTCTGCTTAAATAAATGTATTTGTTATGTTGGACCATCAGAGGGATGTATCATAATATCATTTCTTCAATAAGTGAAATCTAAAGATCTTTTTGTGAACCTTCATCTCTATTTACTAAATGTACTATGCAAGTGCTGGGTGAAAAACGCACCGAGTTTCCATCTGCATGCCACTAATGGATTTCTTGTTTATAAAAGTGTCATGACCCTGACCTGCTGTGATTGGCACCCACGCTAGTCCTCCAGTTGGAGAACCATTACTATTACCCAACTAAGCAAAACTAACAAGAGATAAGCCTTTTTTTTTTTTTGAGACAAGTAACGTGTATTCATCAACATTAAGGATATGCTGGCCTCCTCCAAAAGTGTGATTACATAGATAGCTAATTACAACAAACCTAGGAAATCCACAATCTGTGTTTCATCTACTATACATTGCTCTTTACACCAAAAACATAAAGCAGAAATGCATTTTCCTTTGATCTTCTGAATGGAGTTTGATCTGCCTTTGAAGATTCTCTCATTCCTCTCCTTCCATATACTCCATCATATGCAAGTTGCGACAATTTTCCACCATCTTTTTTGGGTTTTGCTCCCTCCCCTTCTTCTAACAACTCAATAGATCAGATATTTGCTCTGGCATTCTCCAGCTTTCTCCAGCCAAGGTGATGAATAAGGACCAGACCGGAGAGGTTACCTTGCAGTGGAGGAAAAGGTGGCTGTTTGTTTCAATAGCTTCCATACAAAGACAGCATGTGGAAGCTAAGTTTGATTTCCTTTTCTGTAAAGCTTCATGGGTAAGGCATGCCTTCCTTACTACCAACCAAGAGAAACATTTCACCTTATTAGGTGCCATGCTTCACCAAATAGCTTTCCAGGGGCCTCTGTCTCTATCTGTCAGCTCAGAAAGGCCCCTCCTGTAGACTCTACTGACTGAGAATTTTCCATCTGTGTTGTGACTCCATCTGATGATACCTGGTTCAGTGTTGGTCCCTGTGAAGGTTCCTATCTACCAAGTAGAGCAGTGACCCTCTCAGACTCTCAATCATTCAAAAACCTCTTGAAAATTAGGTTCCACCTTGAATTGTCCAGGTATTTTTCATTGTGCTGTTTTGTTTGGTGCTGGTATTGAAGAGAGTGGGGAAAGCATCTTGCAAAGTGCCCTGACTATCCTAGTTATCCTTCCAGAAACGAATTTTCCTGCCACTGCCCACTTGGAAGGTAGCCCTTCCCAAGGTTGATCCAGAGGGACCTAATGGTCCTCCATAATCTTGCTCCATAAGTGTCTGTGGATAAGTGCACCACTGGCCATTTTGTCCATATTTCTGCTTATTACATTCTTCCACAGGGCTGTTCTGTCTTCAGCGTAACTCCACAACCATTTTTTGAGCAAGCTGCTATGTTGTAGAGTCAGATTTCTGACCTCCATACCTCCATGTTCCTTGCTCTGTTGCAGTTTGTTCCATTTCACTAGGTTGTAACCTTTATCCTCCTTGTTGCCATGCCATAGGAAGTTTCTTCTCAATTTGTCAAGAAGTTTGAGTACTTTGGCAAACATAGGGAAGAGGGACATCACATAGGTTGGTAATAAATCTAGCACAGAGTTGATTAGAATGATCCTGCCTCCTAAAGATAGATGTTGTGCCTTCCACATAGCAAGCTTCTTTTCTGTCTTCTCAATGATGTCATCCCAAATCTCTAATGCCTTTTGTTTTGAGCCCAGTGGCATTCCCAGGTAAACAGTAGGCAGTTTTTCCGTTCCACATCCTAGAATGTTGGCTAGTACCTAAATTTGAGTGACTTCATTAATAGGGAAGATGTTGCTTTACTCTTCACACTTGAAATTGCTTCAAAGAGTACTGGCATTAATCTTAAATAACTGATCTGTTCACTGGTAGCATCACAAAAAATTATTGTATCCTCTGCATATAGTAGGTGACATATCTCCAACACCTCTTCTGTCTAGTTCCCTACTTTGAAGCCTTTGAGCCATCTCCTTTGTATTGCAATCTTCATCATATTATTGAGCCTTTCCATGGCTACGATGAAAAGAAAAAGGGATAGGGGGTCTCCTTGTCTTAGCCCTCTTTTTGCCGGAAAATAACCTACAGGTTCTCCATTTATCAGAATTTAGAACCTAGTAGTTTTAATGCAGAAGCTAATCCAATTTAGCCATCTTCTTCCAAAGCGCATTTGGCTAAGGATACTGAGTAAGAACTTCTAGTTTATGTGATCAAAAGCTTTTTCAATATCTAATTTGCACATCACCCCTGGTTTTGAGCTTCTCAATTTAGTGTCCACAAACTCACTTGCCACCAATGCTGCATCCATGATTTGCGTGCCTTTAATAAAGGCCATTTGGTGAGGGTTGATTGGCTTATCTATCACTTTCTTTAACCTTTCAGCAAGTACTTTGGCAATGATCTTGTACATTCCAGTGATGAGATTTATCGGTTTGAAACATATAAGCATTTAAAGATGTGCAAACAGGTTTAAATAGCAATCAAAGTTGAGTTCCCATAAACTCAAAACCAAATGATCCAAAATAATGTGGAAAACAATACCCTAGAACTTGAAAGTCATTATAGCGCAACTCTATTCAATAATTTGAAATAAGAGGATGCAATCCCTAGAAAACATAAATAAATAATGTCTAGAAATATCTAGGTCCTAAAGGAATAGACTAAGATTTAAATTGAACCCACAGTAACCTGAGAGAGCTGGCTCACCCTTGAATTCAATGTAGCAATCACCGAATTGAGGTCTGTCAATAGTCGCTTGAAGATGCCCTGTACTCAACCAAAAAAAGAAAGGGTGAGTGCAGTATCACGACACATAACAATAATGTGCTGGTAGGAAAGTGCAGTATCAGGACACATAACAATAGTGTGCTGGTAGGATCACACGACTATTCCAATAAGCGAAATATTTACAGGTAACCACAACATAGTAAATTATACAGAAAGAATAACAATTTACCGGTCAACAATGAGATAGTGGTAAGGTCTGCATACATTTTACCCTCCCCAGATCCCACTTGTGGGATTCCATTGGGTATGTTGTTGTTTATGCTCAATATATCAATTCCACAAATTCAATCTCAAATGCCACAGTCAACGATGGTCCTCTTGTAGAATCACACCCAAATAGTTAGCGTGTCAGAACTTGACACTTGATCTAATAAATGTGTTGGAACATGAGACTCAATCCAAATATGTGTCGGAATGTGACACCTGACCGAATTATGTGTTGGAACATAACACTCGATCTAAATATGTGTTGGAACGTGACATTCGATCCATAAACACAATCACAATGACAACCACAATGAATGTTTTACAAACTTGCAAAATCAAGTAACATGTTCATTGCATACAATTTGATCACAGATAGTCATTTGATTAGGTTCGTTCAATTATTCCCTATTCACATACATGCAAGCAGTACTAACTGTAGTTAACAAGCATATTTAACACAAACGGGCATTTAAATTATCACCTACCTCGCAACATGCCTTAGGAATCTCTAAAGAATTGGAACATTCACTTTTTTCAATGCCTTGTCTTGTTTTTAGTTTAAAATAACAAGACATACAAAGAATCAACGAACAGTGGCCTACAAAATCTGAATTGTATCAAAATCCTAACCCTTGGCCACTTTCATTATCCTCTTCCCCCAACTAGGGTTTTTTCCACCATTAGTTTCCGGTCAGAACTTTTCCCTAAGAGAATTTCCATAGATTCGAAGGTCTAGGAATAAAATTACAAGTTAGAGGAATGATTAATTTACCTTTATCTAAGAAATAGGTGGCAATTGAAGAAAATAGCCCTAGGTCACTTATGGTCTCTCAAGAACGAAGTGGGAGAGATAAAAATGGTTTTGGGACTCTTCTGACTTAAACTGTGAATGTCTTGCGATGACGCCACTTATCCCGCCATGGTGGCCTCGCCATAGCGGGAATGATCCTGCCATGGTGGGTTGCATGGAGATAGAAACTTAGGATTTGCGTCTCAAACCTCCATTTCACAACACACCTTCAGACCTTGATGTTCTAAAATCAACTCTTTGCACCAAGATCAATTTCGGGAGTTCTACTCGCTCGAATTCAATTCTGTGAAGCCGTATTGGCTCCTTATTGCCCCCCCCCCCCTTTTTTTTTTGGAGAATCAGTAAGCTTGTATTCTTCAGCATTAGGATATGCTGGCCACCTTCAAACTTCATCGCGCAATTACAAATTTCCAATCAACTCTACAATTTGATCTACATCCACTATACATAATTGTTTACCCCAAAAAGTAAATATACTAAACAATTCTATTTTACTTTTTGAATGGAATTAGATCCATCTTCAAAGCATCTTCCATTCCTTTCTGTCCATACCTCACCTTATTCAAATTCAGTCCCAGTCTGGCCTAGGCTCAGAATTTCCAAGTTACTGCTTAGGAGATTTCTTGCCCAAATTCTTTCCTCATTGGTTAGCCATAATGATGGGACCAGGTCGTTACAAAAAGTAGAAGGAGAATCGCCAGTGGAAAATGCCTAAACTGTATCTAACATCTATTAAAGTGATTCTAAAAGGGAGATAAGGTATCTTGGAGTTGGAAATCATTTGAGTTGGATCTATAAAAAGGAGAGGATTTTGAGTTGGAGAAACGTGAAAAATAACAGCCAAACTTTGTGCTGTTCAAGATAATAAGAAAAGGTATAACATAAGCTTACTTAGTAAGTGACCCATTGCAAAAGTACCTTGAGCATTATTTCAACATTTTTTATTCATATCTGTCGATTTGCTTAGACCATTCTATTAAGGTTTTTATCTTCCTAAAAAATAAAAAGATTTCTTTTAAAGGATTTTTATAGAGGTGGAACACAATGTGTGTGCTGTTTAGTTGACTAATATTGTTGCTGAATGAGCGTGTTATTCATGCGTCCTTCTGGTGTGAGAGACCAAGGCATATGAAATTGTTGGATTCATCTTTCTGTTGCATAATGCCTCAATTTTGTGCTGAACTAGTGAATGCCAACTTTTCTGTTCAGGTATTATGTCACGTTCTTCCTTCTTTAGTGAAGCTGAGAAAAGAGGGCTTAGATGGGCATGAGAAGATCAAGAGTTATATGTATGTCTAGTTTTTTTATCTCAATAAGTGAGATGAGTTGTTCTTGTACTTTGGTGGTCAATTTCTTTATGTTGTCATCACAAAACTCGCACATGCTTATGTAACTTTGGATCTATTTTAGTTGGTGGATCTCGCTTGGTTTTGCAATTGTGGAGGCTCTTATTCTCTCTTGTCACTCACTTCCATATTCAATATATGCTGCCAGTCATAGGTAAGAAGTACAACATTTTCATGTACTAAGCAGCGACGGCCTACTTTTGCTAATTTCATTTTCATTTTGCACAAAAGGTCTCTATTATTTTTATTCTGTAATGTGGGATTTCATTTTCCAGTAACATCATTCTAACTCCATTTCCTCTGTGCGAAGTACCTTTATAGTTGTCTATCTTTCTATCCCAGCTTCAGAAACTTAAATGAACTTTGAAAATTAGAAAAACTGTTATTTTTTTTTAATAATATTCCTGCATGCTATTCTAGTTTTTAATTTACTTTAGCTGATCTGTTTCTTAAAGCACATTGTTCAAGGTAAAACTTGACAGTTTTATTTGTGAAAATTTTTAGAAGCCCTGTAAGGCAGGACGTCATAAATTCCTTGCTTTTTCCATTCTATCTCACATTACCATCCTTAATTGTCATCTATGTCTTCCTTAAAAGTCTAGCATTGTCCTTAGCTAAGTTAGAAAAGAGCAAAGCAAGGGCTTGAAAATCTCCTCTGGAAGTATACCTACCTTCCTCCTTGTTTTATGTTTGAACTTTGAATTTTGACATAAATCATTAAGAAGGTATATATCCTATGATTTTGAAAAGGTGGATTGAATTATGGTTAATTGGTTCAGGGAAATTGCTCTATGAAAGATAAGTCAATGATTTATATGCACATGATCAAAATCAACGAATTGAACCTCTTGTATCTATCAGAAGTAGGTAATTGGGCTACAACATTTGTTTTTTGATCATTTTCTAACAAAAATTTCATAGATTTCTAATTGTTTCGAGGCTCTTTTTTCTTTTTTTGTTTTGTGGGATGAAAAATATGCCTTGAAATTTGTGCATTTTCTGAAGCTCGAAGCCTGCGTCCACAGCTCTCTTAGTGCTGGTTTTAGGTTGATGAAATCTTTTGTTACCTGGTGAAAAAGGAGGAGTTTTGTTAATTGGAATATTTAGAAAATTAATCTTCCTTGTGGAATCTTTCTTTTTGTGTGTTATTCGAAGAAAAATCCCAGAGCCTTTTCAATTAGCTAGTGTTTTTTTGTGACTCAAAATGCTTTTCAGTATAATGGCCTTCAGTATAATATTGAATTGTTTTCCACATTCTCAAGAAAAAAATTGTTCCTGTTCCATGATAAATGTAATGCCAATCATCTAACAGTTGAGAGGGTTTGTAAATTATTGTTCCTTATCTCCAGTTGTTTAGGTCAAAGTTTCTTCTTATGATGTTGATGTATTATTTGCATGATATTGTGTTGGCCGAAATTAGTACTGCTCACAGTGACCTTCATTTTGTTGCAGGGTTAAGCATGTGTTGATGACTACGTCCCTTTTAGTTTCTGGTGCAATGACTATGTCATGGATTTGCGACAAAATAACAGAGTCTGGATTTGGTATTTGTTTCCTTCTGTGCTTCTTTCTATATCTTATTTTCTTTTTTCTTTCTTCCTTTTTAAACATCTCTTGGAATTCTAATTCTACTTCTTTTCCCCAATTTTAGACATTTTCATGTTAGTCTGTTAGAGATAAGGTTCCTTATCCCTCCAAAAAAAGAATAATAGAAATGGAGTTGCATAGGGAAGAGTTCAAAATAAATGGTCAATGACCTTTTGAGTTTTGCCAGTTGTGTTTAAACTTTACTTTAGGGGATGTGGATTGTGCTACGAAAGAAAACCTAGGTCCATTTGATTGAAACATAAGTAATAGTAAACTGGTGACATTATGAATCTTTTTATCTCTAATGAAAATTAGTATCACTGGCTGTTGAAGTTGTTATGGCATACTTTTGGCGGTCCTATTATAATTCTTTAGTTCAAATCTGAGATTGCAAGAGTGTTTGAAGAATTATGTGATTGACTGAAATTGGCTGTGCATACTTGCTATATCTACTGAGGAATCTGTAACTGGCTGAAATTTGCCAACCCCAATTAATTTGGTAAGGAAACTTAGTCCATTGGTTGATATAACTTATAACTTGTTGATAAATTTGGTTAATTATTCCTTTTTTGTTTTATGCTCTTCCCTTTTCATGTTTGCTGATGACTAATGGATGGTTCAGGTCAAGGATCAACTTTGATTATTTGTGTGGGCATTTTGACTGGCTACACAGATACGTTGCAGAAAATGTTAACTCAAATATCAGGTGGGTTACAAATGAGATACTGTAGATTCTTAGTTCTTCCTGATCATTCTACTCTATTGGTGAGGATATCCGCATGTTATGGATGAGAATTGATTCCTTCTTCTGTCCGAAACCCATTTTTAAGTTGTGGAGTTTGGTCATGATCCGAGAAATAGTTAGAAGTACATAACGAGAGAATTTGATAAAAGGATTGAATAGTTCAGTCACTCTAAATTCTTGTTTAAAATTTCCTTCATCCTTGCATACACAGGAAGTAGCGGGAGCTGGTGGCTATATGTACTTGCTGTACTAGGTGTTTTTACTGTTGTTACCATGTGGGCTGTCATCGTTAGTGAAGGGTGCCGGAAAGTTAAGCTGCAGTATTATGGTTTTAAAGTTGCTTCTGCTGCAAGGTGACTTGAACCCTGAAGTTATGATGATCTGCATTTCTTTTTATTGGTAGCCAGATTTTCTGTTGTCAAGTATTGTGAAAGCTTTGTACGTGTAGTCGCATGTCTTAATGCTTTTGTAAATGTTTTTACAAGCTAAGATTTCGGGGGACTTATATGATATTATTTGAGTAATAATGGGAACTTAAATTGAGAACTGACTAGTACTATCGTAAGATGTGAACCACTGTGTTCCAGTGACTATCACAAGGTGATTGCAAAAATTGGCCAACTACAGTAACAACTTATGAGATGTCTGGTCACGTGATTGTAAGATAGTTGAGTTTGCCAACATGTCTCCGATATTTGCTAGGATCTTTTAGAGGCTCCCCTTGTCCTGGAATAAGTTTAGTATTCAGTGGCGAAGCTAGAATTTTCATTAAAGGTGTTCAAAATCTAAAAGGCAAACATACGAACTAGTCGAAGGGGTTCACATCTACTATTTATACATATGAAATAATTTAAACACTATATCAATAATATAATTTTTCATCGAAGGGGAGTTTGGATGAACCTCCTAGCAATAAGGTGGCTCCGCCTCTGTTAGTATTTGGATCCATAGGGTTGTCCATATGTTTGCAATCCAACATACCAGCATCTTCCAAAAGGTCTAAGGCATATTTCCTTTGCATAATAGCAATACCATGGCTAGAGTATGCCACTTAAATGTTTGGAAAGTATTTCAGCTTGCCCAAATCCTTCGTCTGAAAGTGTTGTTTGAGTTGAACAATATACCTTTATGATAATCTCATGTGATAACAATATCAAACATAAACAATTGAAAAGATATGTTTGTCCTGAGATGAATGCTTATGTAATCTGGACTGATCAGCTTCTGTTCGAATCATTCAAACTGTTGGACAACAGCTTGAAAACGACCAAATCATGCTCTGGGAGACTGCTTGAGACCATAGAGAGATCAACAAAGTTTACTAGCTAGTCTAGACCATCCCTGAGCTTCAAACGTAGTGGTTGCTCCATATATACCTCTTCTTCATGTAGGAATGCATTTTTGATGTCCGCTTGAAGAAAGGGCCAATCATTTATTGCTACCATAGAGATGAGAAGACAAATGGAAGCCATCATGGCAACTGGTGAGAAAGTTTTTCCATATTGATGTCATAAATCTGAGTGCATCCCTTTGCAACTAGTCTAGCTTTGAGACGATCAGAAGCTTTATCTGAACCTACTTTGATTACAAATGCCCAACAACCACCAATTGTGGTTTTGCCTTTAGGTAAAGAAACAAGCTCCCAAGTACCATTATCATGCAAAGCAATCATTTTCTCAATAATAGTTTGATGTCAACCTGGATGACCTAGTGCTTCTGCCAGAGTCTTGCGAACTTTGACTGTTGATAAGCTAGTAATAAAGGCATGATATGAAGGTGATAGGCGATGATAACTTAAATAAGCATAAATTGGAGTTTATTGGGAGTAGTTCTAACACCTTTGCGAAGAGCAATTGGAAGAGCATCTAACAAGTTCTCAACTGAAGCAGAAGACATTATTGGAGCAGGATTGCTTTGTGTACTTGTATCAAAGTTAGAAATACTAACTGGATTAGCAAGCTCAGAAGGAGGTTGAGGTTGTCGTGAATAGACCTTAAGAGTTGGAAGTGGAGCTGGTGTTGGAATCGGAAGGACGGATATGGCCTTCTAATTTTCTGTATTAAGAGAAAATACAGAGAGGTCTTGAAAAAAGTAACCTGTCCAGGGTCGAAGCATTTTAAACCTTTTTGTAGAAAGGAGAATACTTGAGAAAGACACTTAAAAGCCTTGTGCTGAAGTTTTATCTTGTCCAGGGGTAAGGTTATGAACAAAATGGGTGCAAACAAACACAGGTGGAGGAAGAGGAAACAAATTTTGGTCTGGATAGAGGACTGAGTGTGGACTCGGGTGCCACAAAACGGATGAGGGCTTACGATTGACTAATTAACAAGCAGTAATTACGATTGACTAAATAACATCCTTGTGACTCATGTCCTTTTCCAATCATCGGTCTCGTACTCCGGTTCTGCATAAGAACAGAATCAAGGAAGGTTACAACACATGTCCGGTTTTTTGTTAATTTGCCAACGGAAATAATATTATATGGACATTTAGGTGCAAAAAGGATTGATTTAAAGGTAAGAAGGCAGAGGATGAGCTAAACCTATCCCTTTTACAATAGTCTCTGATCCATTGGCTAAAGTACCAGTAGAGAGGGTAGAAGGGGTAGTAAGAGTAGAGAGAGTTTTTTTGTTACCAAAAATATGGTCAGAAGCACCAGAATCAAGAATCAGTTGTTCCAGAGATGAAGACTATGCGACATAAGCAAAGGAATTACCAGATTACACTGTGCTAGCAACTGATGAAGTTGATGATTGTTGCCTTGATGTTTAGTACTGAAGGTAGTCTTTATAGTGTGCTCTAGTTAAAGTGATGGATTGAGATGATCCACCCTTGACATCAGGTGTAGGCAAAATACCATTTTCGTTATGAGCCACATTTGTTGTGTTGAGGATGATGATTATTAAATGGAGGCTTACCATGGGAAGCCGACACTCCTCTCTTACATGCCCTCCCTTGTTATAGTGAGTGCAATGTAAGAGGAGAAGCCAACATTTCTTTCCTACATGCTCTCCCTTATTGCAAAGAGTGCAATGCTTATTGTTCCTCCATTTTCCTTTTTTATCCTCCTTGACAATTGTTAATTTAGACAACCATGGTAGATATATCATTGGAATTTACCTTTGGTGGTGAAGATGTGATGTGTAGTATCTTGCAAACACTTCTTCCCAGGTACGCACAATAAGGTTAGGTCTTCTCACAACTCAACCAAAGCCAAACCCATAATGAACCTGTCTCCTTGTGTTTTCTGATCATCCAATTTGTGAGTAGAAGGAATAAGACAATCAACTTATCGTTTAAAGATTCTATCTGACCCAAATAACTTGCCATGTCTTGTTGAATTCGTTGTAAATGAACAATATCTGACACAACTTTGTAGATGAATTGTATATCTTTTGTATACAAAGTTTTGGCTTTGTTTCACAGTTCGCAACAAGTCTTACAAGATTGAAAAAATTTAACTACTTAGGATCAAGAGAATTCCACAAAAGACTACACAATTGTGCATCTATTTTAACCCAAGCAGGTCTATCAGTTGGTCCATATTACTACTGTTTTTGAGCAAGTGATCTTTGAATCCTTGACCTGCAAACCACAATCTACAAGGCTGCCCAGAGATGTAATTACCACTACCATCTAACTTTATTGTAGTAATTACAAATGATGGTATAGAGGAAACAATTGACTTGAAAATTTGATTTACCGTTTGGTTATGAGTCATTTTTGGTCACAAAAAGAAGTACTGATGAATTAAATAAGACCAAGTCTTTAATAGATATGAGAAACAACGTAAACAACCAGACAGAAGGAAAGAACCAGATGTAAGCAACCAGAGAGAAGGAAAGAAAAGAATTTAGACAGAATTAAAATGACCTTGAGAAGGAGAGAGGTGATATTCAACAGTTTTGATATGGTTGATTTAGCAACCAGTTGATCAATCCCTCCCCTTTCTTTTTGAGAAGGGTCCCTCCCCTTTTTTTAACTTTCAGTTTCTGTTACCGAAAGAAAAGAACATTCACAGAGAGGGCAAAAACACCTACTAGCTCTGATACCATGTGAAATTAGAAGAAGAAGAAGAAGAAGAAGAAGAGCTATTGGGAACTGAATTCATTGATTATTCCCTCAAGTTGATGGGCTTAAATAGTTTTTGCAGATGTAAATAAGGTAAGAGATTAATAAAATATTACACAATTTCTTAACTGCCTAAGTAAAGGGATAGGGAATATTGTCATATCTACACTATCTAATTAATTATATACCATATTTAAATATTCTGATATCTAGACTATCCAATTATAACATAATAAACACATCTGAACTTCCATTATGTTTGTATATCTCTCAATTCAAGATTTCATCTGCATGATACTGAAGTAACTGCTTTCTCTTGCATGCTTGATCATGTATAAGTGAGTGCGCGTAATAAAAGGATATTAATGTGCACCGTCGTATTTGTGTGCATAAGCATGTACTTCTCCACCAAATGGAAAAAAGTTGTCACTGTGCTTGAGTTTGTAGCCTTGTAGAAGAGGATTGAACTATTTGTTTCACTTGATTGATATTTCACGTCTGAAAGAAAATGAATTTGGCTTGGTTGTTCTTGAGTTTGTAGCCTTGTAGAAGAGGATTGAACTCTTTGTTTCACTTAATTGATATTTCACGTCTGAAAGAAAATGAATTTGGCTTGGTTTTGTTGATGATAAATTATGCAAACTTGTCTGGCTTGTGCCTGCCTGCCATATAAGTATTACTCACTCACACACACACACATACACACACACACAAACACACACACACTCACATCGTATGCACACTGAGGTATACAAAAAGAAATTGTCCAGCTGTTACTTGTGAGAACCTGAATATCAGGATTGGAATTAGATTTTTTTATTTGGCTTGGGATTTGGTTACAACTTAAATTTGTGCTATAGAGGAATATAGAAGCCAGTTATTGTAGAATTTAGTTCCTTTTACATGCAGAGATATCTTATACTCATTTGAGAATTGTATATTATATATTGGCATCTGATTTAAGTTACTCATCTGGAGCAGAGAAGATTCTCCAGTTCCAGTGGTGGAGCCCTATATCCCGTTCAACATAAATCCAGCAGGAATGCAGCCTATCCTTGTTACCTCTTATCTGTTGGCACTTCCCGGCATCCTTGCAAGGTTACTTTATGTTCAACTCGCATAGATTACTGTCATACCACTACTTTAGTGGTTGTTTGCATATAAAATAGAAAACTTCAGTGGTTCTTTACCAATGTTTTAGGAGTAGGACCTTTCCTACATTAGTGATGTGGAGCCAATATTATCCTGAGCTTCAGTATTTTGAGATTTTCAGCTACAGCTTTCTAAAACATACTTTCTTTGGCAGTCTTTTTGGTTCAAGGTTTTGGGAACACATCAGAGATATTTTGAATCCTGACACTTCTCATGGGGCAGATCCGTGGGTGTACTATACAGTTTATGCTTTCTTTGTTTTCCTCTTCAACATATTTGATATTGTAAGTTGCCATTAACTTAGCATGCAGAAAGTAGATTTTAAAATGTTACATGCACAAAATATTATTTACTTGAAGATTGCTGTTCAATCGGAGTGGATGGAACATCAATGGAATCAATTTAATACGCTAGGTCCTTTTAGTAAGGATGTTTCTGGACTGAAAAGTTTCAATCTAGTCCTCCCTTGGATTGAATCACTCCAGTCGTTAGGGGAATCCAAAATACCAGTTGGTCTAGTAAAGGTGAAAGAATAAGTAAAAGATACCCAGACTTGCTGGTGAGTTTACCATGTTCAAGGCAGATGTTGGAAATAGAAATTGAAATTAACCTCTTAAGATTGCTAATTAGGTAGCCAGGAGGTCAAAAAAGGATAGAAGACCACAGGAGGCTGAGTTCTTTGAAGAAAAGTAGGGGGAGAAAAAAAAGTCATTTTAGTAAAGATGATGTCACATAGAAAAGTTATTAAACACTGATTATTTGATGTCAATCTCATATCAATTTCTATGCTTCTGTCACTTGAAGAAGAGAAGCTTTTAAAGGGGTTTCAGGGATATTCTGTCTTGCTCAATTTTACTAAAAAGTAATCTTGTGACCAGGCGAACATGCCAAAAGAAATTGCTGATTACTTAAACAAGATAGGTGCTAGGATTCCGAGTATAAAGCCTGGAAAAGCCACAATTGCATATCTGACGAAGATTCAAGCTTCAACGCGGTTCTGGGGTACATATCTTCTCTCTCTCTCTCTCTAAATGTTATTTCTTCTTGTGAGGTTCACTAACTGATGGTACTTTTCTTTTTTATTTTATTATATTGTTGTGCAGGTGGTCTGTTATTAAGTGTTTTGGCCACCACATCCACGATTCTAGACCACTATTTGCGTTGCATCAATGAAGGATATGCAATAGGATTGACATCAGTGCTAATAATTGTGAGTTATGGTTTTTGGGCATGCATATTTTCTTCTGAGTGCACACAGATTCCTCTCGCTCCTGCCAATAGGCTTTCTAGCCAAAGGTTAAGGGAAAAGCAAATGAAAAGAGGAACAAAAAGAATGTGATGTGGAAACCTTAACTTAATCGTTTTGACATCACTTCTAGCGATTGTAAGTTTATGGTTTTCTGGCATGAATAGTTGCTTTCTGAAAACACAGATCTCCTTCTCTCCCCGACCAATTAGGCTCTCTACCCTAAAAGAGCATGATGCAGGTGCTTTTACTTAATCTGTTTCAAGACGATTTAATTAGCAAATATCTCTTGCTTCTACACCTCTTAATCTATTAGGGAACTGATTGAAGAAGGAAAATGACTTATGTTATCTTTTAATGGATTCCATATTCTCTTTTAAGCAACCAATTAGTTCTTGGATTATGCACTTGAAATTGGTCTCTTATATTTCCTTGGGAAGTTAATTGTTTCATCAATTGTCCAGCAGTGGCATAAACCTACTGTCGGATTGCTCTATAAGAGATTGAATCTATATTCAGTCAGTTCGGAGTGCTGCCAATTCACACCTCAAGTCCCCTCATCCTTTTAACACGACTGCTACTCCATGAATTGTTCCTGAACCAACTGTGCAACAATTGCCTTTGGTCCAAATATCTCTTTAGCCTTATTGTAACCCTCCATAATGCCATATATATGTGGTATGAATTCAACTCCTCAAAAACAGTAGTATCTATGGTGTGTGGGCTATCCAGGATCGTTTTACTGTTGATCTCCTAGTCTTGTCAATTCCTTCTAAGAGGAGTGTTCATGTAGTTATCTGCTCTACATTTTGATATATATGCAGAATGTTCTTGTAGTTATCTGCTTTATATTATGGTTTACATGCATCATGTTGTGAAGCTATATTGTAAATAGCAGGGAATCCATTCCCTCATCTTTCAGAGGGCTGTGACCTAGCCTTGCATCAGCCAAAAATTTAATCCTCCGTCCATTGTTATGTCTTAAAAGTAATGTATTTATATTGAGGGGTTGATTGGTAGATTATTGTCAGTTTACTAGGCAAATATGGAATTTTACAACTGTTTCAAATGATTAATAGTACTGGCGAGCATGGCTTAACGTTAATGAGGTCATTCACATGATATTTGAGCTCCCAATGATGGGATATCTATTCCTGATAGCAAAGGAAGTAAACTGCAACTGAAACCATAAGGAGGTAACATGTAATTAACCCATATATATAGACAGGAGATTGTTATCCATACCGGAGGTCGGATGAATGGAGGACCGACCGACCCCGGTTTTCACGAGCGTTGGCGGGTTC
>JAOTQR010000109.1:17193771-17231246 GCA_025774065.1 Solanum ossicruentum | reverse complement strand
GCTTTTCCCGCATCATTGACTTTTGAGACCGCTCGTCGCGGAACAACCTCCGAAACCGGCGACCTTGACAGAAAAAGCATAGGTACGAAGTTCGTTTCACTATGTCAGTCAAAATAACGCCAAGGACGGTAGTTGGGAAGAAGGGGAACGAAGATTTGCGCTTCGCCCCTCTCCCTTACGGGTTTCTTGCTTTTCAGTCTTCCTCTCCCTGTATTTCAGGTTGAGTACAAACTCTGATTCAAAGATAAATAGTTTTTCAGAAGTTGTCCGGTAGTTTTTTTGAACTCTATTATACTCCTGGGAATGTTGTGGAATTGTCATTGTCATTCAGATGTCGTACTGAAATGTTTCTTCTTCCCGCCTTCTGCTTTGCAGGTAGGTTCGATTATTGAATTGAGAAGATCTTATCAAGCGTATAATGTAATGCCAAGTCTAAGTATGGTGTTGAAGCGTTATGGTGTATGAGATTGATTGATTGGAGGATGGCTCTATTCGAGGTATATCTACAGTGTCATACATTATTATAGGGTCTGTACCTGATGACTTCTCTCATACATTGCTTCTTGTTTGTGCAGTAATTGGGATTCAGCACATGCTTGCATCATTGGTGCTGAGAATATTGTGCATAGTCTCTAGGATGTTCCTGAGTGGAATCTTAACTACGAGCCAACTTTAAAAACTAGGAAGATCAAAGATGTTGCGATCAGCCAACTCCTCTGTGAAGACATATTTTCCATATGAAACAAGTAAAATGTAGCCCATCCTTTGGCTGACAGAGTAAACCATCTTTATCCTTTTTCCTTTTAATTTTCTTTGTCACACTTCAGTTCTGTCATATATGATTAGATGAGTTTTTCCAGGATGTTTATTACCTGCATAATAATATATATAGAGAGTTCAATGAAAACCATTCGACCCACTAGCTTCATTAATTAGTTGGACTTCTACGTGCAATTTTTGAATTTTTGCTGATGACAACACGATTCATCTGCTTCCTGAATTGTGTTTCCAGGATACTGGATGAATGGATGACTAGCACGAAACAACTGAATTTAGGCAAAGACAAGAATGCAATGGAGGGTTATCGATTTGTTCACAGAGCATCATTTGGCTTTCGTACATTCCAATGTTGACACAAACTGATGAAGTGCTGTCTGAGCATTAATAGAGTTCAAGTTACCTGCAGAATAGGCATGCTCTCAGTGTATATAATTACATTTATATTATTGTAGATGGCCATGAAGCAAGTCTAATCTTCTCTTGGCAAGTAAAAGGGGATGTGATTTTGCTTTATTTTTGAGGGGATATGTTTACAATCTGCTTGTGTCTGTTAAAACGTATGCATCAGTGAATTTTTAACTACATTTAGGGGATGAGGAGTAGCTCGTAGGCGAATACTCCTTTATTTTCTCTATATTTAGTGGAGTTAGAAACAGTGCAATGATGTGTTTTCCACCAGAAAATTTCCATTCTCCAAATTTATTCAGAACAAAAGAAAGGAATGAACTATTTTCAAAGTGCTTTAATTTCCCTTTCCCTCGCTAAAAGTACTCGGTACTTCTGTTTCCAGTCACATTAGAATATTTTATCTTGAATGAGTTTTAACAATTGTTAGGAAGCATTTGCCCACAGATTCTAAATAAATTTTGCCTTATTTGAAATTTATCAAGTTGGACTAATGATTTAATTATATATTTTGTAAAGGAGAAATGTAATTTATGAAGATTGAGTTAGAAAACAGGTTTAGAGCATCTTACCAAATCTAGAATTCAATACCAAAGTCTGAATTTGAAAATTTTATGACTAAACACATGCTTTAAAGTAGAGTAAAAAATTATTTTTTAAAAAAAGTGAATAATTTTATGGTCAAATATTCAAATAGCTTTATTCTCTTTACATTGAGCGTTGATGTTTATGCTCTAAATCAAGCAAGTTTGTACCAAATTTACTTGACAAGAAAGGAAGACTATGAAGATGACATAAAAAAGAGTTGAGTTGGTAGCTTGAGAAACATCGATAACCTTTGACTCGTTGTAGAAAATTGATTTTTATTACTTATTAACTTAAATAATTTTAGCTGTTTGATTGTCTAAATTGTCATCTAATCGATGAATATTTAATTGTTACATTGTAATTCTCTTTTTAAAAAAATAAATAAAAAAATATAATTTCAAATATAAGTTAGGCTCGGTTAGTTGGGAACAAATTATTCCAAAATTAATCATCTTGGAATTAGTTGTCCAAGGCTTATTAATCTATTTTCAATGTGGGGTGAAATTAATACTACAATTTCAAAATAGCCAATCTTTCGAAAAGTTATTCAACAATTTTATCTCAATCAAATATGAGTAATTCATCGTAAAATTAATTTTCAAATTAATTATCCCTTTAGTGCCAAACGTTCTATTTTTTTAAAATTATATATCTGAAACTGATTTTCAAGTGTTTTTTAAGCCTTTTCAATACATTTACCAAGATATTTCGTCATTTAAGCGCACTTCCTTTTGTGTTGGTTCCTTTTGACGAACCAATAGAAATATCTTTGCAAGTAACGGCTCTTTTTTTCTTTTTCATAATAAAGGGAAGAGAGAAACAGATCGGCAAACTCAAAAGGCGAAACTGGAACCATTGCGCTGAAAATGTCAATTTGAATTTTCACTAGAGCTTCATATTCTGCACATACAGAGGACTAAGCGATGAAAGAAGAAGAAGGAGAGGGCTTTACGGTCATTGAAACAGCCTCAGATACTCTCGATAACTCTATCAAATTCCATCTTGTTACTGACATCTTAGGTTTTGTCCTCTTTATGCACCAGCAAATCCCTTCGTAAGTATACTATTTCTCCATATTTTACTGATTTTATTTTTTTTTGGTTGTTTGCTTAAATCGATCCTCTTTCTGTTGTTTGTTTGATTGCGCAGCTTACTGCAGGATCTTACTCTTGAATTTGACGAAATGAACGCTAAATTTGCCGAATTGGTGACTGAACGCTCCTCCCTCGATCTCTTTTTACTTGTTGAAGACTTGGTACACATGAAAACAATATAACAAAATGACAATTTTATTGTAAATATTATTGTGCTAAAATGTGGATGTTCATAACTCCACCATTATGTGTAGCAATACCCACAACTTCACAACTTCCTCATTGATCTCCTATTCCCCATAATCTTCCCCACATTTTCAAAAGGTTAACGCCATGTTAAGGCCACGTTACAACTACTCTCTTGTAATAGTATAAATAGGGGTAGGATAGTTGATGAATGAGACACTTGAAATATACTTGGAAGAAAGAAGTGAGTGTTCTCTTGTTTTCTCTTACTTTGTCAGCTTTCTTCATTACTTATTGTTACCTTTATCTTTATTTTACAATAAATTTTACTATATCATCATTTGGATATAATAAATTGAATGTTTTGGGAAATATATTAGAAAATGATTATAGTTAATAAAAAGATTAACTTAGGA
Organism: Solanum ossicruentum; assembly: GCA_025774065.1. NCBI lineage: Eukaryota > Viridiplantae > Streptophyta > Magnoliopsida > Solanales > Solanaceae > Solanum > Solanum ossicruentum. Next base: position 17,227,777 of record JAOTQR010000109.1, on the reverse strand, counting down.
ACCAAGTGATAAATATTGTCTTGATTTTCCAAACCGGGTAAGTAAAAGTGGATGGAGGGATTAGCATTGCTGCTACATTAACGGGGCGATTTGACTTTGGGGAACATATATTGGTGACTTTATTATTTCATATGACTGACGTACATTACAAGTATTCTGCCTTTTTTTCCAAAAATGGTCACAAGACTTAGTAAGGCACCTTGCTTTCTATGGATGGGATTTTGATATTCAAAATTCCATATAAGATTTACGAAAGCTGATGTAGTAAATCAAAACAAAATTTAGCTTGTATCTTCTTTTGATGAAGCAAAACCAACCCTAACTGCTTATTTTAAGTTTTGAAGTATGTCATGAACACATATGGTGTCTGATATGTACTAAACATAATTAGATACTTAGCTTTTCTTAATGAATGTTTAGAACTATAATTCTGTTTGTGTATAATGTAATTAGGTATCAGGTTACATTGTATTATAAAGCATTTTCAACAGAACTTGGCTAAAACTCCAATAACATTTGGGAGATAGTTGTTAGGAAAGAGACATAATTACTTGCTTCCGAAGCTCATTGTTATTTTCAAGCATCCTTTACAGTATCATATCTCTTTAGGCTTGGCAGTATGACCTAGTTCTGACTTTCTTCTAGGAGACGGCTATTGTACAGGCGGAAACATGCTCTTTACGTAGAAATCATGCTTCCAGGAAGAGGGAGGTGAGGATGGGAATAAGGAGACTGGATAAGTTAATGAGCACTATATCCAGTCTCAGGACTGCTCTTCAATTAATGATCACAGAATATCCTGCTATTCAAAGGGTTATTCTGATTCTTGGGCCCAGTCCTCTGCGTCCTCTTAATGTGTATGAACTCAACTTTTCGTGTGAAACAACAGCCTCTGGAGGGGATTTTACTAGGAATCGAGTTGTGGAAACACTTTCAAAGAAGGTTTCTTTCTTTGTTTATTATGTTGCATCTCACATTTCTATGTAGATATATCTGTATATATCTTGTGTATATGAATTTTGTGTTTCTGTTTTTGCACAGGCCATTCGGGTCTTAGTTTCTAAGGGTGCAGGATCTGGTTTCTCTGCAGGTATTTTTTGAAAATTACTATCCATTAGATGTATATACGTAAAAGATATCACTTCTGGGCATTCATTGCTAATGCTCGTATTTATAGGTCCTACCAAGTTGTTCCTCTTCGTCGAAGCTCCTTCGTTAACTAACTTGCATCTGCATTTTCTTCCAAAGAGGGATTTTAGGTACAGCAAAAAGGTAATTCCCATAGGCTGTTCTATGATTCTAAGTTATCAGAATTCGGTTCTTCAGCTGCACATTCTCCTGGTTAGCATTCTTTATAGCAATTAAAAAATGTTTATCATTATTAGCTGGTCCAGCTGTGCTAGTCAATTATTTATTGTCATCAAGCTTCTGTAATATCGATGTGATGAGAATGAAATCTTTCCTAGGCTGATGCTCTGTGTTGAAACTCCCTCCCATATCTCCCCTTTCTTCATAACTTTCTTTGCTTTGCAATGATAATGTTTAGTTGATTGGTTTTACATCCCTTCTCTTCCTCACTTCATCTTGTTTGTATGCATCTCACAAAATTTGAACAGTATCTGGACCAAGATCTGATGTAAGTGAGATGATGGAGCTTGAAGCACATATTAACTCTTAGGAGGTCGTTTGGTAGCATGTATTAGAAAAATAATGCAAGCATTAACTTTGTATATTAGTAGTATCTTGTTTGCTACACTTTCTTTGGCTATGTATAACTAATTAACACTCTATTGTGTATTGAGTAGTGTATTACTAGTACATGGAAATTCATGGTATTAGTAATGCAAGAAAATTTAATGCATGCATTAGCATGATCAAAGACTCAATTACCCCTCAAAACCTGTTTTACATCTTTTCCACCATATTTGTGGAAGGTGTCTTTGTAAATAACTATTTTTAAAAAATTTATACAAATCATTCTATTTTTAGTACACCAACCAAACAATGCATAAGAAATAATCTGTACGTAATTAATGCAAGCATTGTTAACACACTCTATTTATCATTATTCGTATACACTCTACCTTAATAAATAATAATCATCCTTTGAGAGTCCATCATACTTCTAACTTCATTGCTCAGCCTTATAATTATGTGCATCACAACATTAATCTATCTTCTATAAATATTTTTCCTCACAAAGAAATTTGCATGTTTTGGTGCAGATAGTGCCTTTCAAAGTGCGGTTTAGAGGTCGAACCAAAAATCTTGAAAGAGAAGCATGTGCTGATGATACTCACACTGCTAAAGCTATCACATCGCATAGTTCTAATGTTGATGATGTTATCTGGTATTTCCAATTTTCAGGATATGATAACTCTGTAACTTTTTTCCTTTTCTTGTTGACTATGAAGATAAATCCCTTTTTAGTCTATTCTTGCCATTGACATTGCTAGACAGAAATCTGCCTACAAAAGAAAAATGCAATCTTTTGTTCAACATGTTTTAAGTTTCGATAAATGGGGAAAGAGTTTTTTCAATCCTCAGCATAAGATTTCAGTTTTACTGTTGGCTGTGCAGATTGTCGTTGGTATTGAAATCTAGTAAATCAAAGAACTTATGATGGCTCTTATCGTGGGTCTAACTAAAATGGCAGTTAAATATCGTTAATAAGTTGAGTATTATTTGATTTGTGATCCTTCAAGTTGGTGAGAACTTTGTTTCAACATTTTACCTTTTCTTCAACCTGCATCACTGAGATGAGCTTTGAGTTTTTGACCTTTTCCCTCTGGCTAGCTAGTGCCAGTCAGGTTTGGAGTGCTTAAAACATCCTGTAAAAGCCTATGAGAGACATAGAAGGAGGCTTTGATCAGTCTCGACCAAGTTATGATTTCACTAGCATAGTACATAAGGTCATAGAGATGTGATAAGTTTTTCACTATAGAGGGTTCTGTTAGCAGTACACTGGGTAGCACTACAATAATAGCAATTTTATTTTATGAATCAGCATTAAATATTCCTCCTCCTCAGACAATCTATTGACTAAATGATGCTTTTGTTGCCTTCTTTATGGTTTTGGTTTGAATTAATTTGTCTTTATGGTTTTGGTTTGAATTAATTTGTGACCCAAATGTTATAAGTTTTCTGGCATTCCTACTTTTTTCCTTTCCTGATTCCTATGTAATTTTTTGTCCGACATTTCCGAACTAGTGGGGAACCTTAAAAGCAATGTGCTTGGACTCTTCAAAAATGTCGACGGGTTTGTGGTAGATACTCCAAAATCAACTTGGGTGCGGCACATTTTTAGAGAGTCCGGTTAACATAGCTTAAAAGTGTCCATGTAATTATCAGTTGGATTAGAGCAGCAGCTGAATGGCCTTTTATATGCTTGTGTATTTCCATGTTTATGTTATTTCAACCTCAGGTTTAAGGCAAAAAATAATGTTGACACAAAGGTCATTGCTGAGAACACAGTACTGTATTGTTACATTGGCATGGTCCACCTGTGCTATGCTTAATGATATTTACTTCAATGACTTGTCAGGTTTCAGTGTCGGCATATTATCAAAGGCTTGGCTTCCAAGGCATCCCCAACTGAAGAGTGAGAGGTTAGCTTCATCGCCATGTAGTCTTGACTTGTAGTAGCATAATGTTGATATTGATGTCCTTAAGTTCCTTTTCCCTATATATATTGGCCTATGTTTATGAGTGAATCTGAACTTTTACTAGTGATTGTTTCTGGGGTCACATCTTCAGTTACTGAGTTGGTGGGCTCTTTCTTTATAAGAATTGTGAAGTTCTTAAGATTTATAAGTACTCCAATTCAAAGCGAATAGGATTTAACTGTAGTAGCTGGTCATAGGTCACATGCCCGCAACTTTATCAATCTTAAGGCTCCCCCTTCGTCATAGGTCAAATTGAGGATGAAATATATGTTCTAGTTGTATTACTAGTAGCAATTCCCTGATAATGTCGACATATTTCACAGGAAATGCCAACTAGAATTACAGCCTAGCGTGCTAGAAAAATAGGGGTGGAAAGGGGGGCGGATGCCGCGTGCTACAGGAGATTTGCAATGAATTTTGTATTCTTTCTTTTTTTTTTTTGAACTTCTCCTTGCATTCTTCAGAAGCTAACATTACTGCGTGCTTTTGTCCAGAGAACTTTTTAAGTTGGAAAAGTGAAAATGATCGGTTGGCTAGGGCTTCCTTCAGTTTCTGTTGTTTGACCATCTTGGCTCCTTAGAGGATTAAATCAAAAACCGAAAAAGGGTCAAAATTACCGTTGAATTATGCAAAATAAATCAGTTATACCATTTGTTACACTTTGAGATAAAAAATATCCATACCGTTATCCTAAGAGATCACAAATGCCCTCAAAAGTCAACATTAGTGATGTGGCAAGCCACATGTGTAACACCGCACATCTTACAATACTAGTACAATGCAAATGAAACATGATATGGTTTGGTCAAATTAGCGCCCATTTTTAAAAGTGCGTGAATTTCATATTATAGGGGGATATGTGCGTCTAACGCTTAAGAGGGTCGAGTATATACATGTTTTGTGTCAAATTGAGGAGATCACAGCCTTAAATGAAGTAAAAGAATTGAGGTGCTTATAGGAGTTAAGAAGCTAGCAGGTGAGTCACCTACTTACTAGCTTAAATTTGCTAGTTAAACAGAGACGAAGTTCGACGTCGAATTTGATCAAGCCCGATTATGAATAAAGTTCGTGTTAAGAGTATAACTTTAGCCCGTGTTTTACCATCGTAAATGGACTTTATTTTCAGCCCAAGAAGAATATAAAAAGGGCTCAAGTACACCACAACCCACTTGGCTAATTGGGCCCAAACTAAGTGAAGAGAAAGTTGAAAAATGGTCAGCCCAAGCCCATCAACTTTAAGACCCAATTAGACTCAAGTGTAAGGGCCAAGCTGCTACATAGCCAGCTTAATAATATGTGGTCAAAAGTCCAAGAGTAAGTCAGCCAAAAAACCTTTTATAAAGGGCTCAAAACAGCCCGTCATTTCACTTTGGAGAAAAATTTCAGCTTCCTAAGGACTTTTCTTTTCCTCTTTACTTCACTTTACAAAGTAGCTAACACAACCCTCTAGGGTTCTTGAAGGAAACCTGAGTCTTGAAAGTAAAGGTAAGTAATCATAATTGTGTATTTAGTATGGTTTCTTCATGAAAAACAAGAAGTATATGCTAATATATTGTGCTGAAAATTCTGGACAGCTTGTATTCTAAGGATTGTTGTACACTTTTCTTGTTAATTAAGAGGCTCTTTTCTTCTTGGTTGGCTGTATTATGAATACTTATGTATTTAACAAAGGTTAGTTTTATAGTAATGTAACCAGGCTGCTTCACCTCTTTTACAGTCCACAAATGTGAGTCCTTACATGATATCGCAATTATGTTCTTAGTATGAACTTGTGGGCTGTTGGATGGAAGGCTATTGGCCTCACATCCTTAATGACTGATCCGTTACTGTTCTGAGATTGGTTCAAGGTTGTGTTTATGTATAGATGTGTTGAGAACAATTTGGTTAAAGTAGGAACGAGTTTGGAATTGTCGACGTGAAAATGGGGCAAAGGGGCGTAACGTTATGTTGTCCATTTGTAGGTTGTGTGGAATTGTTATGTGTTGTGCTTTGTGGGCTGTTGTAAGACTGTTATGGCACTAAAATAGGCTGCACATATATGTATATATGTATATGAGAATGTGTATTAGAAAATACGATTAGGGGCGGAAAGGTTGAAAGAATACGCCCGCGTTCCCGCTAGCTGCCCGTGTGTTTTTTTTTTATGTGATTGGGCTGCCAAGGTGTATCTATTAGCTATTAATGGTAGTTTTATCACCTAGTATGTTGTAGATAACTATTTGGAGGAAGGGAAGGTTATCTCGAGGTAGTAACGAGGTTATACAATGAGGTATGTAAGGCTACTTGATTCCTTATTATTTGGCATGAAGCATAGATCCCTCCTTGGCACATAAAGGCACTTGGCAACTCCGACACAACTATTAATCGTGTCTCCACTCTTTGACATGTTCATATGCTTTCATACATAGTCACCTTCAAATTTGCATACATGCTTGGATATTAAGTTGCCTGGGTTCTTGTTGCTAAATATAGTTCACGAGTTGTTTCATTTTATACGCATTTCATTATTTATGTAACGTACCCCTTTCATTGTCATATTATCTTGTATGAGTATCTACTTGTCACATGTTACATCTATAGTCCTACAGCTCCAAAATTATGACCACCAAAAGAACCATCTCAAAGGTAATTGAAAGATAAAGATACTGTTTATTGATGGGTGGTAGCCGGAGGGGTGGAAGAATCACCTAGCCAGGGACGATCCTGATACAGTTTTACCACTGGTCAGCTGGTCATTTGTATTACATGTTGTGCACAGATTATACAATAAAGGTAAAGTGATAAAAAGAACATAAAGTACATAATTCCACAGTATAACTAAAGGTGGTTTGTTACCCTATACCAATGCATTGTTTCATTTGAGTCGTTAGTTCATATACAGTATTTCCTGCCTTACATATTCAATACATTATCTCATACTAACGTCCATTATGGGGGACCTGCATTTCATGCTGCAGGTATAGGTACTAGTAGATCTCCCTACTCCAGGTTGCTTCGGAGCTTTGTTTGTGTCTAGAGCTTATATTTTTGTATTGTACAGTTAGTCGAGGCGAGGCCTGTCCTGACCCTTACAGATACTTTCCCTTATCTAGAGGCTTTGTAGACTATGTAAATTAAAGTATGGTCATGTTTCGGACTTTAGGCGTGACAGAAGTGGTATCAAAGTGGGTCATCCTAAGGAGTCTACAAAGCCGTGTCTGTAGAGTCTTGTTTATCGATGTGTTGTGCACCACATTTATAAGTAGGAGGCTACGTGGCATTTAGGAGTTGTTACTTTCCTTTCATTCTTTAGATCGTGCTATAACGCTAGGTGTAATAGATGCATTATGTGTAACTCCTAAGTTATTTTGTACAACAAGTATGCCAGAAACCAGACAAAACAAAGGTAAAGGAAAGGTGTAGAAGTGGTGGTTGGTATACCCAGTCAGGTGAGACAACGAAATGAGGTTCGAGAGGAGTCTCTGTCACAGACATCTTCAACTCCTCCAGATCTTGATGAACCCGGAAGTAGTGAAATTTTCCCAGAACCACCTATTGATGTTACCGTGCAGGATTTGAGAAATGCAGTCCAACTATTGACCCGTATAGTGGCTGGCGAAGGTCAAAGATAGGAAGGTCCAATTATAAGTACAGGTGGTGCAAATAGGGCAGCTGGCACGAGGATATGTGATTTCCTTAATTTGGACCCTCCATCCTTCACTGGGTCAGATCCTAATGAAGATACTCAAGACTTTATTGATCAGATTCAGTGCACTTTAGATGTTATGCATGTGAGTGGTACAGAAGTTGTCGAGTTAGCGACATATAGGTTGAAGGGTACGGCTATATTGTGGTATGAAGCTTGGAAGCAAACTAAGGATATAGATGCACCCCCAACTACCTGGAAGGAGTTCAAAGAGGCATTTCTTGACAATTACTTGCCAATAGAGATTCGAGAGGCCCGTGCAGATCACTTCCTGAATCTCCACCAAGGGAATATGAGCGTGAGGGAGTATAGCCTTAAATTTAATTCCCTGGCAAGGTATGCTCCTAATGTAGTTGCTACTATGGCAGATAGAGTTCATTGATATGTAGATAGGTTAGATACGTATCTGGTCAAAGAATGTACCATTGCTTCCTTGAACAACGACATGGATATAGCGAGAACGCAGACTTTTGCACAGAAATTGGAGGATCAGAGGCAGAGAAGGACACAAGAGCTGGAAAGGGTGCAGGCCAAAAGGGCCAGATCTACAGGGCAGTTTACACCAAGGTGAGCTTAGGCCTCGGTTTTCTAATAAGCCTAGGCCATCATTTCCCTACCCTGCAGCCAGTGCTTACCACAACTTCAGGGGTCTCGGAGAAATCGGTTTGGTCCAAAAAGTGAAGGGCAAGGTGCCCGGACAGCGGGATATTCAGCAGGCCAGCAAATGACTCCTACGCAGTCTTGTAAACAGAGTGGAAGAAGTCATTCAAGTATATGTCGTGTTGGGACATACGCTTGTTATTAGTGTGGTGCGCCAGGGCACATGATAAGAGATTGCTCGAGGAGGTGTACGGGTGATATGGCACAATCTACTAGGTCAGCTGTTGCATCATCATCGTCAGTTCATCTAATAGGTAGAGTTCAACAGGCACCTATGGGTCGTGGTAGAGGTGTTAGAGGGGCAACTAGCTCTAGTGGAGTCCAGAATCGCACTTATGCTCTAGGGAGTCGGCAAAATTTAGAAGCTTCACCCGATGTGGTCACAGGTACATTGTCCATCTTTTAACATAACGTATATGCATTAATTGATCCTGGTTCTACATTATCATACATTACCCCACTAGTTGCTGGGAAGCTTAAGAGAACATCCAAATTATTGAAAAAATCATTTGAAGTATCTACACCAACCGATGAATCTATTATAGCTAGAAGGATTTATTACGACTGTGTAGTAACTGTTTGTGATCGTGACACATATGCTGACCTTATTGAGCTAGAAATGGTGGAATTTGATGTTATAATGGGTATGGATTGGTTAGCTTCTTGCTATGCCACCGTAGATTGCCGAACTAATTGAGTGTGCTTCCACTTTCCAAATAAGGCAGTTCTTGAATGGGAAGGCAATGTTGGGGCACCAAAGGAGAAGTTTATCTCTTATTTTAAGGCCAGAAAGATGATATCCAAGGTGTATATATGTCATTTAATTAGAGTGAGGGATATGGAGGCAGAATCACCAACTCTTCAATCAGTTCCAATAGTGAATGAATTTGTTGATGTGTTCCCTGAAGAACTCCCAGGCTTACATCCAGAACGAGAAATAGATTTTGGTATTGACTTACTTTCCAGGCACGCAACCTATTTCCATCCCTCCATATAAAATGGCTCCGGCAGAGTTGTGTGAATTAAAAGAGCAGTTAAAAGACTTATTGGAGAAGAGTTTTATAAGACCTAGTGTGTCCCTTTGGGGTGCACCAGTGTTATTTGTACGCAAAAAGGATGACACCTTGAGAATGTGTATCGACTATTGAATAGGGTGAAAATTAAGAATAAATACCCCCTTCTCAGTATTAATGATTTATTTGATCAGTTACAGGGTGCCAATGCTTTTCAAAAATTGATTTGAGATCAGGGTATCACCAAGTAAGGGTAAAGGAGGAAGACTATCTAAGACTACTTCCAGAACTTACTATGGTCACTTTGAATTTCTTGTTATATCATTTGGGCTAACTAATACACCAACAGTTTTTATGGATCTGATGAACAGCGTATTTAAGCAATTCTTGGATGTGTCTGTGACAATATTCATAGATGTCTCCGTCGCTGACGTTTGTCAAGTAGGCCACGTGGATTAGCCAGGGTCTTCTTCGGCTAATGAGACCTTAATCCCGAAGCCTTCGAAGTATCTTTTTGATAGGTGCCTCTATTTGTATGGGGAATTCGCTGTTGATAGATATGACATATTGGTATATTCAAGATCAGACAAGGACCACGCAAATCACTTACGACAGGTGCTACAGGTTCTTTGTGATCGACAGTTGTATGCCAAGTTTTCTAAATGTGAATTTTGACTAAAATTAGTGGCATTCTTGGGTCATATTGTGTCTGTGAGGGAATAAGGGTTGATTCACAAAAGATAGAGGCTGTGAAAGATTGGCCAAGACCAACAACACCCACGAAAGTTCGGAGCTTTCTTAGTTTGGCAGGTTATTACAGGAGGTTTGTTAAAGGTTTTTCTTCTATTTCTACACACTGAACAAAGTTGACACATAAGGCGATCAAGTTCCAATGGAATGATACATGCGAAAGGAGCTTTCAAGAGATGAAAAATAAGCTAACTTTTGCACCTGTGCTAGTACTTTCAGAGGGAACTAAGGGGTATGCAGTGTATTGTGATGCTTCAGGAGTTGACTTAGGGTGTGTACTGACATAGAATGGTAGGGTAATTGCTTATGCGTCTAGACAACTACAACCACATGAGAAAAACTACCCAATTCATGATCTTGAGCTAGCAGCGGTTGTATTTGCTCTAAAAATACTATTTGTATGGGGTTCACATTGACATATATACTGATCATAAGAGCCTATAATACATCTTTAAGTAGAAAGACCTAAATTTAAGACAGCGGAGGTGGCTAGAGCTAATAAAGGATTATGATGTTGATATACTATACTATCCGGGGAAGGCAAATGTGGTAGCCGATGCTCTAATTCGTAAGGCAATCATGAATACTGGTGATCAAGCTGTGGTAATTCAAAGAGTGGCTGAGGATCCACGTCAGCTAGCCAGTTTGGGAGTTCGCCTTCTTGAAACTCCAGAGGAAGGGGTTATTATATATAATGCAATAGCGTCTTCATTAGTAATGGAGGTGAAAGAAAAACAGTTTGATCCTGTTCTATGACAGCTTAAGGAAAAAGTGAGTCAGGCTATGATAAAGGGGCTTTGACCTTACACAAAATGGAGAACTTTACTGCCAAATTAGATTATGTGTGCCTGATATTAATGGATTAAGAAAGAATAATGGAAGAAGCCCATCATTCCCGATATTCCATCCATCCAGGATCAACTAAGATGTACCATGACCTGAAGGGAATGTTTTGGTGGGGAGGCATGAAGAAGGACCTTGCAGGATTTGTGGCTCAATGTCCAAATTGCTAAGAGGTGAAAGTAGAACACCAAAAGCCAGGAGGTTATATGCAATGCATAAAGCTTCCAACATGGAAGTGGGATATGATCAATATGGATTTTATTACCAATTTGCCTCACTCATTTAAGAAGTTTTACTCCATATGGGTAATAGTTGATAGACTCACAAAGTCAGCATACTTCTTGCCAGTCAGGAGTGATTACATAGCTGAAGCGTATGGCAAGCTATACCTTAAAGAGATAGTCAGGATACATGGGGTCTCTATTATATCTAACCGATGAGCTCAATTCACTGCAAAATTTTGGAAGTCCTTCCAAAGGAGTTTAGGGTTGCGAGCTTAAACAGACGGTCAAACATAATGCACCATTCAAACACTTGAAGATATGTTGCGAGCTTGTGCGTTGGACTTTAAAGGTAGTTGGGTGGACCATTTGCCACTTATTGAGTTTGCCTATAATAATAGCTACCACTCAAGTATCAATATGGCACCTTATGAAGCTTTGTATGGGAGGAAGTTTAGATCGCCAATTGGATGGTTTGAAGTGGGTAAAACCACCTTGCTTGGGCCAGATCTAGTACAACAAGCCATGGAAAAAGTCAAGGTAATACAGTAGCGGCTAGAAACAGCCCAAAGTCGTCACAAATCATATGCGGATGCTAGAAGAAGAGGACTGGAATTCTCAGTAGGGGATTGGGTATTTATAAAGGTGTCTCCAATGAAAGGGGTTATGAGATTTGGTAAGAAAGGAAAACTGAGTCTGGGTTACATAGGGCCATATCAGATTATTAAGAGGTTCGGGCAGGTTGCATATGAACTAGAGCTACCCCTCTAGAGCTTTCAATGGTTCATCTTGTTTTTCATGTCTCAATGCTTCGAAAATGCATAGGTGACCTATCTCGTATCGCTCCTATTGAGGATGTACAGGTTACAGAAGATCTCACCTATGAAGAGGTACCCGTTGCTATTTTAGATCATCAAGTTAAGAAGCTAATGAATAAAGAAATAGCTTTAGTAAAAGTACTTTGGAGAAACCAGCGAGCAATAAAATAACATGGGAGGCCGAGGACGCTATGAAAGCAAAATACCCTTACTTATTTCAAGCTAAAAAGGAAATGCAACATGCAGAATTGGGAGACTAAAAGGTACGTGTGATTGAATACTTAGTGTATTATTAAAGTTTGTGCAAGTAAATTTAAACTTGATTAAACTATCTAATTGTGCTAACATTCGAGGACGAATGTTCCTAAAGGGAGGGGGGGAGGATGTAACACCCCACATCTTACAATATTAGTACAATGCAAATGAAACATGATATGGTTTGGTCAAATTAGCGTCCATTTTTTAAAATGCTCGAATTTCATGTTATATGGGGATATGTGCGTCTAACGCTTAACAGGGTCGAGTATATACATGTTTTGTGTCAAATTGAGGAGATCACAGCCTTAAATGAATGAAGTAAGAGAATTGAGGTGCTTGTAGGACTTAAGAAACTAGCAGTTGAGTCACCTACTTGCTTAGCTTAAATTTGCTAGCTAAATGGAGACGAGGTTTGACGTCAAATTTGACCAAGTCCGATTATAAATAAAGTCTGTGTTAAGGGTGTAACTTTAGCCTGTGTTTTACCATTGTAAATGGACTTTATTTTCAGCCCAAGAAGAATATAAAAAGGGCTCAAGTACACCACAAACCACTTGGCTAATTGGGCCCAAACTAAGTGAAGAGAAAGTTGGAAAAATGGTCAGCCCAAGCCCATCAACTTTAAGACCCAATTAGGCTCAAGTGTAAGGGCCAAGCTGCTGCATAACCATTTTTATAATATGTGGTATTAGGTGGTCAAAAGTCCAAGAGTAAGTCAGCCAAAAGACCTTTTATAAAGGGCTCAAAACAGTCCTTAAGTCATTTCACTTTGGAGAAAAATTTCAGCTTCCTAAGGACTTTTCTTTCTCTCTTTACTTCACTTTACAAAGCAGCTAACACAACCTTCTAGGGTTCTTGAAGGAAACCTGAGTCTTGAAACCTGAGTCTTGAAAGTATATGCTAGTATGTTGAGCTGGAAATTCTGGACAGCTTGTATTCTAAGGATTGTTGTACACTTTTCTTGTTAATTAAGAGGCTTTTCTCTTCTTGGTTGGCTATATTATGAAGTAATACTTATGTATTTAACAAAGGTTGGTTTTATAGTGATGTAACCAGGCTGCTTCATCACTTTTACAGTCCACAAATGTGAGTCCTTATATGATGTCGCAATTGTGTTCTTATTATGAACTTGTGGGCTGTTGGATGGAAGGCTATTGCCTCACGTCCTTAATGACTGATTTGTTACTGTTTTGAGATTGGTTCAAGGCTGTGTTTATGTATAGATGTGTTGAGAATAGTTTATTTAAAGTTGGAACGGGTTTAGAATTGTCGACGTGAAAATGGGGCAAAGGGGCGTAACGTTATGCCGTCCATTTGTAGGTTGTGTAGAATTGTTATGTGTTGTGCTTTGTGGGTTGTTGTAAGATTGTTATGGCACTAAAATAGGTTGCACATAATATGTATATGAGAATGTGTATTAGAAAATACGATGAGGGGCGGAAAGGTTGAAAGAATACGCTCGGGTTTATAAATACCCGCTTGCTGCCCGTGTGTTAATTTTTTATGTGATTGGGCTGCTAAGGTGTATTTATTAGCTATTAATGCTAGTTTTATCACATACTTCGAGGTAGTAACGAAGTCATACAACGAGATATGTAAGGCTACTTGATTCCGTATTATTTGGCATGAAGCATAGATCCCTCCTTGGCACATAAAGGTACTTGGCAACTCCGACACAACTATTAACCGTGTCTCACTCTTTGACATATTCATATGCTTCCATACATATCAAATCTGCATACATGCTTGGTTACTAAGTAACCTGGTTTCTTGTTGCTAAATATAGTTCACGAGTTGTTTCATCTCATACGCATTTCATTATTTATGTAACGTACCCTTTTCATTGTCATATTGTCTTGTATGAGTATCTACATGTCACATGTTACATCTATAGTCCTACAGCTCCAAAATTATGTCCACCAAAAAAACCATCTCAAAGGTAATTGAAAGATAAAGCATATTGTTTATTGATGGGTGGTAGCTCGAGGGGTGGAAGAATCACCTAGTCAGGGACAATCCCAGTACAATTTTACCACCGATCAGCTGATCATTTGTATTACATGTTGTGCACAGATTATACAGTAAAGATAAAGTGATAAAAAGAACGTAAAGTACATGATCCCACAGTATAACTAAAGGTGGTTTGTTACCCTATACCAGTGCATAGTTTCATTTGAGTCGTTATTTCAAATACAGTGTTTCCTGCCTTACATATTCAGTACATTATCTCGTACTGACGTCTCTTATAGGGGACCTGCATTTCATGCTGCAGGTACAGGTGCTAGTAGATCTCCCCAGTAGGAGTACATAGGAGTACAGGACATCCAGTTGTTGATACCAAGCTCAGGTTACTTCGGGGCCTAGAGCTTATATTTTTGTATTGTATAGTTAGTCGAGGCGGGGCCTGTCCTGACCCTTACAGATACTTTCCCTTATCTAGAGGCTTTGTAGACTATGTAAATTAAAGTGTGGTCATGTCTCGTACTTTAACCACCATGGCCCCAACGGCCTAGTGATATGCATTTCCTTTTGACTTGTTATGACTGTTTATTTTCTTAAGGGCATGTCAAACATAAAAATCCCTTATAATATGTATAGAAAGCACATAGATATAAGTTGATTCTCCCGGGCCTTATCAGTAACGGGTGTCAGTCCGTCCTAACGAGACTTTGGGCGTGACAACATGATGCTAATTCTGCCACCTAAGCTTGCCAACTAGAATACCTACTAATTTTAAGTCAACTTATAATTTAAATCCTAACTCATTTGCATTAGACCTGACCCATTAAATTAAGAGGAAGCATTAGCTTTGCTAAAATGATGGAATTGCCGGTTACAACCGTTTCCTGTCCTTCCTTATTCATGATATAGTTTGATTTTTTCTGTTGTATATAATTTTTGATCAGGGAAGAAAATTTTTGAATTTCTTTATCCAATCAAAAAAATCGCAATCAGAAAAAGGCAAGAAAATACATCACAAAATGTGTCTTTTCTGTTGATGGAAGTTTATGCAGAGATGAAAGTAAGGATTGGAAATTTTTTGGTAATAGAAGGTGAAAACTTCATGAGAATACTTTTCGCAATTTGTTTGGAATGAAAAAAGAATATGATAATAATATCAATAATCATATACAGGAAGTAGGAGAGAAGCATTTGATGTATTTGATCAGAACGGAGATGGTTTTATTGATTTTAATGGATCCAAAGATGGTTTTATTGATTTTAATGGATCCAATCTAATAAAAATGATTAGGGTTATTGAATTAAAATTTAGTGGGTATCTTAGGCTTAGGTGATGGAATTAGTGTCACGTGGCTTGCCACATCACTGTTGTTAATTTTTTATGGCATTTGTGGTCCCTTGGCTAATAACGGCATGGGTAATTTTGATTCCTAAATGTAACAAAGAGTATAAGTGATCTATTTTGCATAGTTCAGGGGCAATTTTAACCTTTTTCAAATTAAAAATAAAAATATTTGTGAGTTCACACATCTATTCATAATAGATGAGGCCCTTTGAATCATTTCCTTAGTTATTTTGAACTTCAAATCTAAGATCAATATTATCTACACTCGGAAATCATCCTTCATTCATTGACAAAAGGATCATCCTAAGATGTTCTATTTCTCATCTTTTTTTATTTGCTCCTACAAAACAAAAGGATTGAAATTCACAATCACTGAGGAAGGATTCTTGAAAAGTTACAGATTAGTAATCTTTTTCTAGAAACTGAATGGATTCAGTTTTATACCTACACAAGGAAAAAAAATCAAAAAAGAAAGAAAATGTGTTTTTCTTCTTTTATTACTTAGGAGTTGTGTGAGATGAATGTCTCATGCATAGCTTTAAATGAGACAAAGAAGTGCAGAATTTTCTTTTCAAGGACTATCCTACTCTAGTAATTGCTTTCTTTATTGCACCGAGACATCTATAGAATCATAGTTTACTTCATTCTATTTGTCTTGTTAAATTGATCACAAGTTCTGTCAGATTATATGGCTTAGTAGTAATCTTCATTTTACCTATCTTGTTAAATTGTATATCATTGTTTTCAAAAAAGTGGAAAGCGCAAACAAGCTCTAGATTCTTTGGGGTTGTAAGTGCAAAGTGCAAATAATGTGTGAGTTTATCAAAAAAAAATGTGCAAATGGAGAAAAAACAAATCAATATGTATATAGTTCAAAACCAATAATCACAATTGTGAACAATAAATATGGATAATTCAACTAAAGTAATTATCAAAAAAATGGTCATCCACTTAATCCAATTTCTGAGTGTATCATACTGTATATTAAATGTATAAGTAACTTATATCTATCTATACTACATTAAAAGTGTAAAGACCGTTAGAAATGTTGTTTTAACTTTTTTTTCCTTCTTTAAAAGATTTTGGTTTAGACAAAATCGTCTTTTCATCATTTTTTTAATTATTATATTATTATTTTAATGATATTAAATATTGACTATATATTTATAAAAATTAAATAAAGAAGATGTTCTTATTATAAACTAATTCCTACAAAAAAATCTTTTCCCAACTAAAATAACCTTTAAAAATTAAGTAATTTTCTTATACTAGATTCCTAAAATATATGAAAACTAAATAATTTTCTTCTATTAGACTCCTAAAATTACCAACTATATTACTCCTATTGAATGTGAACATTCTTGTTTCTTTTAACTGAAAGTCTGTAGTATTTTTTTTTTCCGATCACGTGACCTTTTGGGCTAAAGTTTCCTCACAATTAATTTATTCGTAGTTTCTTTAGGTTTAGTTATTTATCTTGTCAAGGAATCGTAATAATTAATACTTCTAATCGGTGTATAATTTTTCACAAAAAGGATTCTGCAATAATTCTATTTAAGTACTATTATTTTGATCAAATTTACACAGAAACACAGGTTCACACAGGTTCTTCTACTTCCATTTTTTGTTATTATTTTGATATTTTGATATTTTGATTTTGATTTTAATTTTGATAATTGTTAATTTGAAAAAAATGATTTGATTTCAAAAATATGATTTATTACTTAATTAAATCATATTACATAATTAATTTAAGTATAAATTAAATTCTCAAAATTAGACAGAGTAAAAATTAAGAAAACTAATTCAAATTTTAAAATCTAATAGAAAAGTTTTAAAATTTTTTAGGTAAGAGTTCAATTTTTATTTTGAGAAGAAACTAATCACTCAAAATGACCGCTAACTTACGGTTGACCAATGAGTAAGACATTTGACTAACTTGAAAATTTAACTAGATTTGAAAAATTGACTAACTTAGAAAAAAATTGATTAAGTTTGAGAAGAATTGACTAAGATTTGCAAAATTGACTAAGTATGCAAAAAGTTGATTAAGTTTTAAAAATTGGCTAAGTTTGCAAAGAGTTGACTAAGTTTGAAAATGGACGAATTTGAAAGAAAATTGACTAATACTTGACTCAATTTTTTGAAAGAGTTTCCACTAAAGTCTAATTTTGTAAAAATAATTCTAACACTAAAAACAAAAATCATTAAGACGAAAATTAACGTAAATGGTAAACATATTGGGGAAATTAATTAGATTAAATAAATAAATAATACAAATAATGTTAGAGTTAGTGAACAAGATAACAAGTATCAAAATAATTAATAAAGAAATAATAAAGTAAAATTGGACTTGGCAGGCCCAATTTCCACCTGCCCTAATCTCTAAATAAAGATTGGGCCTGCCTGGCCCATTCTTCAAGTTCACAGTTGCTGCCTGCCTGCTGAAATGGGCTTTTCGTCCATATCCTGTGTATATACCAAATGTATATCAGTGTATACACACTGATTTTGGCTTCCAAAAACTTGTATAACATTTCTGCCCAGCCTGCCTGCTAAGTGTATATCAGTGTATATCTTATGTATAAATGATCATGTATACACACCAATTTTCAGCTTCCATGACCTGTTCAACTACCTTATCCTGTGAGTTCGGGCTGATTCAAAGAGGTAAGTTGGGCCTCCATAGCCCAACGAAATGATTACGAGAGGAGAGGAGCCCGTTTGGGACTTCGATTCAATTTCTTATATAGAGAGGGAAAAGAAATTAATATTCATAATAAGGCAGTCAAAATATGACAGGTTTGACCGTGAAGCACCAAAATGAATTCTTATTGCCAAATGGGCTAATTAGGCTACTACATATATTTATTCACTAGTAAGAAAGGCACTCAACATAAGCTCACATGCTTCAGCTAAAGTGGAGAGAAAATATTCCAATCCTAAATATCTTTACAAACTCATTCTTTATCAACACTGTCTAAGTACTTTGCTGTGGAAGCCATCAAAAAGTATTAAATCACAACTTGAATAATCATGACTAATGGCACTTTGAATGACAAGATTCCTAAACTAACTGTTTAAAACAATACAACCAAACACGAGACTAGATCAACACAATGGGCAAATGAAAACAATTTCATGCCTAACACGAAACTAGAACAATCGTGAATCTGAAATGCTTGCAACTTTGAAATTAGACTTGAGTCAAAATGAAATTTCATCTATCCAACAGACTAACATGATTACAACATCATCAAAGCAGTTTAAATTGGACTTCATACAACAACAACAACTTTAAACATTCAACAGAAATAGGAAATTTCAGTGTAACTTATCATCCACTTCCTTATTGATGACACTAAACTCCAGTCAACAACTTCAAACTAATTAACATTACTTCAAAAAGATCAGTCCCCATTTTATAAGTTAGATAAGAAAAACAGACATGCCTGGGAATCCTAAGCAAAAGTCATGACCAAGAACTTGCAGTATTGAAAAGAAAGAGACAACCAGTGCCCAGCTAATAATAAACACAACAATGACCCTCACTGGATAAGCTGAAACATTTCAAAAGAAAATAGGGATGGAGAAACAAACACAAATGAGAGCTTAAGTGAACATGAAATTTAAACACTCAAAACCATCTTAACAGTAACCAAACCGAACATTCAAAGGAGAATATGGCCTATGGCTCTGAAAACCATCTTAAGAGTGAATAACATCATCTAAGAATAACTCAAAAGACCCCATACCAGGAACTTGACAAAGAGATAAAATAAGTTATCTTAAGATGTCCTTAATCGAAACTTTTAAAACAACCAAGACACAATAATGATTCTCAACGAGTGTATAACCAACATAACCAGAACCCAATAAGACGCTCCCAATACAACAATCCCAGGTAGAAACGAACATGATTAAATACTACGAGATAACTCCACTCATGATTGTGCATCCATATTCGAACTAAAAGAACACGTACAAGTCTAAAGATATTACCTTTATCGGAGCAACAAAACTTGGGACGACGAGGAGTTTGAAAAAGACTTCCCACCACTAGAGAGCTTCATCTTCACCTTCCTCGACCAAGAATCTTCAATTTCAGGACCTTTGAGTTTCTGGAAAATTAGTTTGAGGGAAATGTTAATTATAATCGGTTTTTTGGAAATCAAAAATGGCTGTGGAAATCAAGTAAGTTTTTTCTAGGGTTTTCAAGATGATCAATGGCTGCTGCTTCAATCATTGGGGAATAGGGATATATAAAGCCCCAAAATTAGGGCAAATGGGAGGGAAATCAGAGGGCAAATTGGGGAAATTAGGGCAGAATTTAAGGTTTTTGAATTCAAAATCGATCTCTCAACCTCCTGGGAATCATCCACGAGTCCAAATCACAGCCATTGATTTGAATTGACTGCTGTGAGACACACCAGATTTTTGATTCCCTCAACTGAATGAGGTACGAATGGATAAGGGGGGAATGGGAGAGGGACACATACGTACTGGGTAGAAGATGAATGTTGGGGAATTTTGGCATATCTAGGTTTGTTCGCGACTGCTAACTAGTTTGTTTGCGTGAAGAAGAAGGGGATGAGGGATAGTGGACGCACGCGTAGGGGAAAGAAGAAAGATGAAGAAGGAAAAGGGGCTGGCGTGTGGGCCATGTGAGTATATATGTATGTATATGCTGGATAAAAATAAAGGGATTTGTATGGGTTTCTGAATTGGTTTTGGGCCAAGACTTTGGTCCAAAATTATTTAAAATGAGTCCAAAGAAGGATTGACAAATGGGTTCAAGGGGTAGCTCTATTTAATTTTAAAATTGATCAATTTGATTGTAATTTCAGTTAATTAAATGTAATCAAATTGAATTTGATTGATCAATTTGACTACAAGAAGAATTAATACAAATTAATTGAAGAGTTTTTAATATTATCAATCTGAAATAATTAAATCAGTTACAAAATAATAATTCTTAAAATAAAAATGAAAAATATTTTCTATATTTTGAAAGCCAATTATTTTAAATCGTCCAAATTTTTAATAATTAATTCATATTGTGGAGGGTAAAAATTGGGTGTAAACAACTGTTCCTTTTTTTTGGGTATGATTGATGGAAGAGATCGTGCACAAAGAAACTTGACAAATCCAATTTTTAGCCAATCACATCTTCATCTTTCGAAAAGCAATCAGTACAGACTTTGGGAAATTATCGGCGGGCCCTGGTTTTGGGTTTCTTACATATCTCTGGTCACATGAGAATTCAGGCCACTTGTAGTTCAAAACGTTTTTCACGCACGATTTTAAAAACATTCAAGGGTTATTCCAATATCGAATTATGTAGAAATTAGAATGCTTGGAAATGAGATTTTAAGTGCAAATATCAGAATATAGCTGAGTTTCTAAAATAGAGCCCGCCTATATATCCTTGGACTTAGGAATCAGGCAGTTTGTAATTCGAATCCATCGGTTGAAAAGGAAACCTCTTATGCTAAGATAACCTTTGGTTCAGGAAGAGTGACAAACAAATCGAATTATGAAAAAAAGGCTTGCAACCCTTTAACCATAAATGTAGCGCGCTTCACACTCAAATTATGAAAAAGAGACTTGCAACCCCTTAACCATAAATGTGGCGCGCTTCACACCCATAATTAAGAACTTACACGAACATAATTTTCAAAACTCTTTTAACATTGTCACTCAGATTGGAAATGATTGCTCCCGGTGAGGATAGAGATAACCTGGAGGCGAAACTGAAAACTCACGAACTCAAAGAAAATACCCACATCCTTCTGACAGGGGTGTGGTTGGATTGTGGTGGGAGTCACTTCTCAGCTCGCGTCGGAATGATTTGACATTCCTCTTCAGACTATGTCCCAGTTTGCTGCTAAGAAAAAGTTTCACGTTATGCTGCATCCTACTTGATGATGTCCACACCTGTGGTTTATGTTAAGAATTCACCCTTTCAGATGCTCTTGATATAACTAAAACAAAATGTTAGTAAAAATTATAACTTAAATTAGGGATGATATCTTTTACCATATTTGACATATATTCTTCTTTTCAACGTGAGAGATAATGAGTTGATATGATGCAATCATGATGATAGCCCTTTCAGAAATATACATGATGAATGGGATGGCCCTCTCGGCCACTTGAAAATAAAATGGCCTTCTGGGCAATAAAAATGCAATGACCCTCTCAGCAACTTGAAAATAAAATGGCTTTCTCGGCGATGAATATGCAATGACCCTCTCAGCAACTTGAAAATAAAATGGCCTTCTCGGTGATGAATATGCAATGGCCCTTTCGACAATTGAAAATAAATGGCTTCTCGGCGATAAATATGCAATGACCCTCTTGGTAACTTGAAAATAAAATGGCCTTCTCGGTGATGAATAGGCAATGGCTTTCTCAATAACTGAAAAATAAAATGGCCTTCTCAGTGATGAATATGCAATGGCCCTCTCGATAGATGGAAAATAAAATGACCTTTTCGGCGATGAATATGTAATGGCCCTCTCGGTAGAAGGAAAATAAAATGGTCTTCTCGGCGATAAATTGCAATGGCCCTCTCGGCAACTCGAAAATAAAATGGTCTTTTATGCAATGATCCTCTCGCCAACTTGAAAATAAAATGGGATGAATTGTTGGGAATTTGAGTGAGACAGAACCATTTATGCCTTGGTTTCTCTTATAGATAAGACCTGCAAAGATTTTCTTGCATCCACAGAAAATTTCTTAGTTTCAAAGTAAATTGATCTATGTTGATTCTTTGATTGCCTGCACCTTGTCTTATCCTTTGATGGACCGCTTTGATCTCCCACCTCTTGGTAGACAAAAGGTAAAATATACATTTTGACAAGACATTCGACATGTGAAAAGATCGTTAGAAACAACAAATTTAGAAAAGGATTTTGAGAAAAAGTCACTGCCAATTGTCATGTCACTTAAAGCTTAGATGAACATGTTCGGGCTCTTGGCAAAGATTCCTTGGTGCATCACGGTTGTCTTTGAATTCCTCATTAGGCTGAGAATCTTCGAGGCTGCTCTCAGACTTACAGCGACGCTTGGTGAAGTTTTGAGGGTGACCTCAAAATTTCTGTCCTAGTTAAAAATCGATAGCTTGTTAGAAGAGCCCTGAGAATTTTTGATTTCTAACACGCTTTAAACTCTGATTAGTCGAACATGGACCTTCTTGTTCAGAATTTTTGAGTTCCTCTAAAAAATTATATCCCAATTTCCTTTATAGGAGTATGATCGAGCCGTTGTGGTGCCTACGTATCCCGTTGAAGTAGGAATTAGGTCAAATGTAGTTCCCCCCTCGAGAGGTAGAAAAAATATAATTTAAATAAGAAAATGACCGAGGCCGACATAGGTCGCCTATATATCTCATTCTTGAGAATTCAAGTCAAATGTAGTTGCAAAGCAAAAAAGGGATAACAAAAAGGGATAAGGGGATGACTGAGGTCGACATAGACCACCTACATGTCTCATTCTTGAGAATTCAGGTCAAACGTAGTTCATTACATGGGAAAAATAATTTTAAAATAAATGTAGAAAAAAATAATGCATTTACAAAAAGAGAAAAGTAAAGGCAAATTTTAAATCTTCAAACATAATATCTCTTGACAGCATCCGAATTGATTGGTCTTGGCCACTCTTGGCCATCCGTCTCTGACAAAATTAATGCTCCTCTTGACAGAACTTTACTAACCATGTACAGTCCTTCCCAATTAGGTGCAAATTTTCCTTTGCATTCGTCCTGATGGGGAAAGATGCATTTGAGAACCAATTGCCTGACCTTGAATATTAGAGGTTGTACTCTCTTATTGAAAGCACGAATCATCCTCTGTTGATACAACTGACCATGGCAAACAACCATTATCCTTTTTTCATCGATTAAAGCCAAATGTTCAATTCGATTACAAACCCAATCTGCATCACTCAAGTTGGCTTCTTGATTAATTCTTAATGATGATGATATTTCCACTTCAACAGGTATCACGACTTCTGTTCCATACACCAACAAGTACGGAGTTGCTCCAATTGATGTTCTGACAGCATTTCATGCCATCCTCAGTGTATGTCGATCATCTTCCTTAAGATCTTCTTAATATTCTTGCTAGCAACTTCCACAACTCCATTCATTTGAGGTCAATATGTTGTTGTGTTTCAGTGGGTAAATTTGAATTGCTCACATATCTCTTTCATCAAATTACTGTTGAGATTCACTTTGTTATTATTGATGATAGAATCGGGTATCCCAAATCGGCATATCAAGTTGTTGTGCACAAAATTAGCTACCACTTTCTTTGTCATGGACTTGTAGGAGACTGCCTCTACCCACTTAGTAAAATAATCGATGGCGACTAAAATAAATTTGTGACCATTAGAAATAACTGGCTCTTTGGACCAATGACATCCATGCCCCAGGCTACAAACGACTAGGGAGAACTAATAGCTTTGAGTTAGTGAGGAGGGACACGAGTCAGATCACCATGTATCTGACACTGATGGCATTTCTGCACAAACATGCAACGGTCATGTTCCATAGTCATAAAAAATAATCAGCTCGAAAGATTTTTCTTGTTAAAGTGAGTCCATTCATATGAGTACTGCAAACCCCAGCATGTATCTGTTCAATAAGTTTCATGGCTTCTATAGTATCAACACATATAAGGAGACCTAAGACTGGAGTCCTCCTATAAATGATTTCCCCACTTGGAAAGAATTTGTTGGCCTTCCGACGTATAACCTTCTTCTGATCGGAAGTAGCGTTTTCAGGATAAGTTTTGGTCTCCAAATACTTCTTTATATCAAAATACCAAGCTTTCCTTCTGGTTCTGCCTTGACATGCAAACAATGCGTCATGTCCAAATGTTGGATCATCGAGGAAATGGTGGCAAGGGCATTAGTGAACTCATTTTGTACCCTTCGGGTGTGCTTGAACTTGATCTTTCTAAATCTTTTACATAATATCTGTACCAGTTGCACATATGGTACGATCTTCAGGTTCTTTACAGACCATTCTCCTTGAACCTGATAATAAGCAGATCAAAATCTCCAATAACTAGCAAACTCTTGAACATTCATGTCTATAGCCATTCTCTAGCCCAAAATGCAAGCTTCATACTCAGCGATGTTGTTAGTACAAAAAAATCAAAGTTTTATAGCCATCGGATAATGTTGACCAGATTCTTATACCAAGATCGCTCCAATGCTGCTACGTTGGCAATTCACAACTCCATCAAAGAACATTCGCCAATCAGGGTATGCCTCAGAGATGTCTTCTCTCGCAGATGATATTTCTTCATTGGGAAAGTATGTTCTGAGCAGTTTATAATCATCATCAATGGGATTTTCTGCAAGATGATCAGCTAAAGCTTGTCCTTTAATTGCTTTCTGAGTGACATACACGATGTCGAACTCACTTGGCAACATTTGCCACTTGGCTAACCTTCCCGTCGACATTGCCTTCTGAAAGATATACCTCAATGGATCCATCTTCGAAATGAGGTATGTAGTGTACGAAGACAGGTAGTGTCTCAACCCAAGTCAAAGCACAACAAGTCTTCTCCAAATAAGTATATCGAGCCTCATACAGAGTGAACTTTTTACTCAGATAGTAGATCACTCGCTCTTTCTTCCCGGTTTCATCATGTTGGCCTAGCACACATCCAAATGCATTATCAGAGGCAAACAAGTATAATAGTAATGGACTCCTTTCTCATGGAGGCACTAGCACCGGTGGATTAGACAGATAGCTTTTGATGGTATCGAAAGCAATTTGGCATTCTTCATTCCAATTCGCCAATGCATCTTTTTTCAACAACCTGAAGATAGGTTTACAAATTAGTGCAGATAGGGCTATGAACCGACTGATGTAGTTCAATCTCCCCAAGAGACTCGTGACTTCTTTCTTTATTTTTGGATGAGGCAACTCTTGAATTGCTTTGATCTTAGAAGGGTCGAGCTCAATACCTCTTCGACTGACTATGAATCCCAGCAACTTACTGGTAGCCAGTCTAAAAACACATTTAGCAGGATTCAACTTCATATCACATCAGCGTAGACGGTCAAAGAACTTCTTCAAATATGTCAGATGGTTCGAACTCTAGCTGGACTTGATGATAACATCGTCTACATACACCTCGATCTCTTTGTGAATCATATCATGAAAAAGAGTTGTCATAGCTCTCATATAAATAGCTCCAGAGTTTTTAAGACCAAATGGTATCACTCGATAATGGTACAACCCCAGGGTATGATGAAAGTTGTCTTTTCTGTGTCTTTTTCATCCATTAAAATCTGGTGATATCCTGCAAAGCAATCCACGAATGACTGCATCTTATGCTTGGCACAATTGTCGATAAAAATGTGGATGTTTGCAATAGAAAATCATCCTTGGGGCTAGCTTTGTTAAGATTTCCATAATCAACACATATCCTAATCCTTCCTGTCTTTCTTGGGCACCGGAACAATATTAGCCAACCAAGTGGGATATTGTGTTACTTCTACTACCTTGGATTGCATCTGCTTAGTAACTTCTTCCTTGATTTTCATATTCAGGTCTGGTTTGAACTTCCGAGTCTTTTGCTTCGCCGGACTGAAATCTAGGTTGTTTGGAAACTTGTGAGAGACAATGTCTGTACTCAAACCTGGCATATCCTCATAGGGCCAAGCAAATACGTCCATGTATTCTTTGAGCAAGCTAGTGATTTTCCCTTTCTGTGGATCTGTCAAATGGACACTGATTTTGGTTTCCTTGACACATTCTTCATCTCCCAGATTCACTGTTTTAGTCTCATCTATATTAGTCTTATCCCGATTCTCAAATTGTCTCAACTTCTTGGTGAGATGTTCGGATATCACAATTCTTTTATCATATTCCCCAAGCTCATTGTCATCTGCTTCATTCTATTTATTCAGCTTTTAACATGACATGACATTGGAAGGTTAGATAAAAGGTAATTAAACTGATATTTTTAAAATAAATAGAGGCTCTCATTTAAGGAAAAATGCAAACATTAGTCATGACCATGGGTCAATCTACCTTTTGAGACATCACGAGAGAAATTAAAAGGAAACCAAGTAGGAGTAAAGCAACAAAGTAAAAGGTGGGTCACGGGCCTCCGCTAGACTGTCGCCTATATTTTTTCTTAAAAACAGATAACTTAGCAATTCTTATCTACCAAAAGAAGTGTGGGATCATCAGAGGGGCGGATGCCTCACTCTCGTTCATCCAGTTCTACGCCTCGAACGCTTGACATTCCAACTGTGTCATCATCGTCAACTGCATCAATTTCTTCGAATAGGTTCCAGATCCCTCCCCCAAGACTATCACCACCAATGCATTCTCATACGGGAAAGGACTCATACAGGCGTGATATTGGCCAGACCAGAGCTAGATCATCTTTCTGATTTAGCGTCTCCCACTCTCGTCTTCTTCCAAGATAGTGTATCCCAAGCCGAATTTGGACCGCTTTATTGGCAATGGGATAGGCTCAGTAATACCTTGTAAGTGCTTCCCTAGCCCAATACTAGGTTCAAAACCATTTCTCAGCATAATTGTGGCTATCATTTTATAGACAACGGGCATAAGAGGTTCGGGCGTCCAATCATCTTTAATAATATTCACTAGCTCAACTGTGTAGAAATCAGACCCTCTAGTGACATTATCAACGATGGATGTATACATGTTCGAATGGCTTCCTTCGTCATAAATAACCACTTCGCGTTCTTTCCAAATGAACTTCATATTTGATGGAAGTTAGAAGGCACAACTCCAGCCATATAAATCCAAGGTCTCCCTAGCGACATGTTGTAGCTGGTAGTGATGTGCATCACTTGAAATTCAACAATGAACTCAGTAGGTCCCACATGAATTCCTAGATTTACTGCTCCCAGTCTATCTCTTCGGCTACCATCAAATGCTTTTACATTAATCTGGCTCTGCTGGATTTTTCCCACATCGAAGTTCAATTGCTTTAGAGTGGACAAAGGGCAGATATTCAATCCATATCCATCGTCGATCAAAACAAAGTTCAGAATCATATCTCGACACTTAATCGTAACATGAAGTGCCTTATTATGCATCGCTCCCTCAAATGGTAGCTCCTCATCGCCAAAACTAATGTGGTATCCTCGGGTAACCCAGCTTACCATGGCTGCCATGTTATCACTCTCTGTCCCTACAGACACATAAATATCCTCCAATGCCCTCACTAAGGCCTGTCGGTGACGCTGTGAACTCATCAGTAAAGCCTATATCGAAATCTGGGCAGGTTTCTTCTCCAAGTGTTTCACAATATTCCTGAGGCTGCAGTCTTCTCCGAAATTCTTCCGCCTTAGCCTCGCTTATTTGCCTTTGGTCTCTTTGACCTGCTCTCTTAATTAGCCTTTGTGTATCGACAGTTTTATCACCATCTTCTTAGTGGGGACTCCTCTTGGTGCCTCCACAACTACCTCAAGAGGTGTTGGAATCATAATCTTTGATTTCTCGGTGTTACTCAAAGCAGCTACACTCTTTTCTAAACTGGCAGCATTGTCCGAAACTATTGCCTTGGTTGTATTCCAATCTTCTTCTCTCTCAATCATTCCAGTAGTACTCTCTCCATGATTTGGCAAAGGATTGTTATTGACACTGAGAGCGACGTTTGAAGAACGACCATGTCGCAATCGATGAAGTCCTGAATCTTATACTTCAAATTAATGCAATCTTCAGTTTCATGTCCAATACCATTAGAATGATAAACACAAGTCTGATCGCTCCTGAAGAAGCGAGAGCTAGCATCCATGGCTCTTGACGGGGCAAGTTGGATCAACCCCATGGCTAATAATCTTTCAAATAGTTTCATCCGACTTTCGGCAAGCGGAGCGAACCCCTTGGGGGTCTTTTATCAGAGCTTGGATGGGGAGGGTTGTAATCATTTTATGGAGGTGGGGGTACGTGATGGTAATTTGGAGGGTTTCGACGAGGAGATGTAGATGTCTAGAATCTTGGGTATGATGGTGTTTGGTAATTTGGTAGTAGGGTTTGGGGGTTTGGGATTGGATAACTGGTGGGGGGATTTTGATAAGTTGGTTAGATATTAGAGCAATTTAGTGATGGAGGTTGGTAGTTTGGAATGATATTTGGGTATTGTGGAGAGTGATAATGAAGGAGAAGTGTATCATAGTTTGTGGGTGGAGTTTGATATCCTGGTTGAGTATGAAAAATAGGAAATGAACTTGAAGTAGGTCGAAAACGGTTTTGTGGAGGTGTGAACTTTTTGGGTGGCTACTAAGGGTTCTCCTTTTGTCTTGTATGTAGGAGATAACTGACACATCTTCTTTCCTCTTCCTCAACATTCCTGACGATCCGACTGAATTTGATATATGGGTGATCTTCCCCGTCTTGAGTCCATCTTCAATATTTTCACCGATCTTGACAATATTAGCGAACTTTGCTCCAACGAGTAACATTATTCTCTCATAAAACTCAAGCTCTTGGGAGCACACAAGCACTTCGATAAGCTCCTTTTCAGACATAAGAGGATGCACTCTGGCGGCGTTCTTCCTCTATCTATAGGCATATTCCTTATAACTCTCAGTTGACTTCTGCTTTATCTTTTTCAATGAATAGCAGTCTAGAACAATCTCAACATTGTAAGCAAAGCTCTCGACAAAATATTTGGCCATAGCACTCTAACTGGCCCATTGGTTCATTTCTTGGGAGGTGAACCACTCCAAGGCCTCCCCTCTCAGGCTTCGACTGAAAAGTCGCATCAATAATGCCTCATTCTTCCCGACACCTACAAGTTGATCACAGTACGCCCTCAGATGGGCCAGAGGCTTGCCATTTTCGTTGAAAGTCTCAAACTTCGGTATTTTGAACCCTTCTGGGAGGTTAAGACTAGGGAGAATGCATAAATACTCATACTTAAGTCCTGCAACTCCATGGCTTT
This sequence comes from Solanum ossicruentum, assembly GCA_025774065.1. Taxonomy (NCBI): domain Eukaryota; kingdom Viridiplantae; phylum Streptophyta; class Magnoliopsida; order Solanales; family Solanaceae; genus Solanum; species Solanum ossicruentum. The sequence goes on along the minus strand of JAOTQR010000109.1, from coordinate 17,198,608 downwards.
TGCAATTTTGTCCTTTATATCAACTTGGCCATCTCCTCCCTCCTTCCATTCTTTCTCCTTCTCCTCGTAATGGTCGATCTCAGAGTAAGTGGTATGGGGGATTGGTGGTTTGGAAAGGACTGGGATATGAAAGGGACTTTGGGAAGTACAGTCTGAGTAGTAGATGGGTTGTATTGGTTAGGAGTTTGGTTTTTAGGAGGGATTATCTGGGGGTGAGTAGTGTGAGGAGTCTAGGAGGAACTAAAGACTTAGACGTTGTTAATATTTGGGTTTTGGAGAGGATATGGTGCTTAGGGGAAGGGATTGGAATGTCCTGTGATGGGAGTAGTTAAGTGGATGACAGGAGCGGTTTGAGCAGGGGTAATAGGTGGATTTGTTGAAATAGGGATGGGTTGGTGAACTGGATTAGGAGAAGGAAAATGGAATGGAGGTCTCCCGTCATCCGAACCCGAGAAGATTAGTAGTAATAGCTGAATTTTCTAGCTCTTGAGTTTTCTTCGTTGCAATCTTCATCTCGATAATCTGTTGCATCAGTTGTACAATCAACTTGTTCTGTTCTGTGGCGACAGGATTTGTTACGGTGATCTCAGTTAGGCTTGCATCATCATTGTTATCTGCCATCTTTCCTTTCAGCTGGTTTTGATTAGGAGAAGGATCTTTGTGGCTTTTGATCTAGTAAAGTAAGGATAATCAGCCAACTTTATCAACAAAAATTAATTCTAAACTGCCTGTAAGAAAAATTAATCAAAGGCAAGTATGTTAGTTTCCTTAGATTAATAGGTAACGCAAGATAGCACATACAAATCAATAAACATACAATTGTTGCTTTATTCAGAAATAAACTAACCCACGGGTATAAGAGATATGGCAAATAGGCAGGACTTTGCCTAAATGATTTCAGAGATAGTGGATTAGGAAGGTTGATTTGTGCTGAGTCAGGGTCTTCTTGCATCGTTGATAATGTGACAGGGGAAAAATACGTTTTTGAAAAATAGGGGTTGAGCCTAGAAAGGTTGCCTACGTATCTCATAAAGGAGAAATTAGGCCCTACGTAGTTCGAGAATATAAGGAAAAAGTTGGTTCAAATATATTTCATTGCACAAAAATTGAAAGATACAGGATTGAAATATCGCTAAGAAACATAAAATGCCTCTACTGGGACTTCTTCTGCTAGTTTGTTGATCTTCTTCTTTATACTTGATTTTGGTTCATTCCATTAACAGGATGTCAGTCTCACCTCCATCAGCCTCTTTGCTTGGTCCTGGGAGGGCAAAATGAGGATTCTCTTGCTTCAGTCTGGCTAACTCCTTCGGGGTGGCCTTGAGTTCCACGTCCACTTCTGAGTTTCGAGCTATTATATTTGCAAGATATTCTTCTAGAGTAGATGAATACTCTTCAATTATCTGATTTGCCTTACCCAGGCTCGCTCTTTTGTCTTTAGTATTTTTGATTTCCTCATCAGGTTTAGCTATTTGACCAACATCATCTTGGTGTCTTGGTCCACTCCTCCTACTTCCGGAATCTCTTGAGTGATCTGGCCTAACATCTTTGACAATGCACCTTCAACTCTCTTAGCATTTTGGTCTTTATCCATCCTGACTGCAAATCTAACCTTTCCTGAGATGGAAGAGTGAAAGTTTTAAAAATGGATTAAGGAATTCGGACTTTGTTAAAAAACTTGAGACTCAAAGAATTATTTGGTCATATTTTTATAGTGACTAGAATTTGTGCTTAGGTGGCTCTAGAAAAATTGAAAAGAAGTGGGCTAGAATTTACCCAATTAAAACAACGTGATCACATAAACAGTTATAACAAATAGCACAGAAATAATTATTGTGTGTCCTAAACCGTATGTGACCCTTTTGAGCCAAAGGTTGACCTATCAATTTGAAGGATGTATCATGGTGTTTTAAATATTTCATTATTCCCCAAAAGTAAATTTCATTACAAAGAATCATAATACAGGATACATTTTTAGGGAAAGGGGTAAAAATATGCATACAAAGAAAAAAGCTCCCACACTGGGGATAAATTAACTAGAAGAAGGTCCTTCTCTACTCCTGGATTTCTCCACCTCTCCTCGGATGTGGCGTCGATGCAGCATTAAGAATGGCTCAGCTTGTAAGGCATGTCTGGATGTCGGCTTTTGCTGAAGAATGGTGATTTGCCTTTCCAAGTTTTGATCCAACTAAATCAAATAGGTTCTTGCATCAACTAGCTCTTGTGTCCTGAAGGTTAAAGCTCTTTGAAACGCTTGCTCTCTTCGTAGGGACTCTTGTTCTCTTTAAACTCCCGCTCCCTATTGTCCCATTGCTAATGAAAAAGTTTTCTCTGGACTTGGATTCTTGCTTCTACATCTTCCGTTCTTAGATCATTGTGGGGCCCAGGGATGAGTTCATTTTTAAGTACGACCTTAACCATCCTTTGTTTGTTTGCTCATAGACCGTGTCATACCTATCTTCGGTGATGTTTTCTTTCTCCGCGTAGACACACTGGACCATTCCGTGAGGACATCATTTGCATAGCGCATCTTTTCAAGATCCTCATAATTGATAACAAATTGCCTGGTGTCCCCTATCTTAGGATCCACTTGTTTTCTCCCAAATTATCTCATTATTTGATTTGGGGAGTAGGGTCTTATGGCCCGAATACCCATAAGGACTTGGAAAGGAAACCATCTCCCTTGTATTGCTATCCTTTCGGACATGAAGTCGTTGAAAATCCATGAGATATTATCCTCTCTCAGATCATAGAGGGCTTGGGCCCACCCTTCTTTTGACCTCTTCATTTTGAAGTTCCAGATAGTCAATAGGAGTTCATGGTGAGCCAAGGCATTTTTCCCGTTTCGTAGACTCAAGTCCTGTTTCCATTTTGCAACTGTTGTAGCCAAATGCAGAGACATCCACCACTGAAGTAGCAAATTGCATCCTTGAAAAAATCTGAACCGTTCTTGTATAGCCCAAAAGATCGATAAATGTCGGCTACGATGATTGGTGCCAAATTGCAATACTTCATTTGGTCGTCTTTACCAAGGCTATAGAGAATGGAATGGGTGACCATGATGATTCTGGAATCTATTATGTTTGTCTGATCCTCAGGGAATACCATGGTCCCTAAGAGGCATATGGCAAAATCTAAGGCTTAAGTGTTGATCCAAGTGGCATAATCATGAAATTTGTTAGGGAATTTCCTGAAATAGCTTCTATGACCCCAACGTCAAAGACTTCAAGAATGGGATTTTCTAGGTATCTAACCAATCGACTTGTACCAGGAAAAGCATATCTTTCATCTTCTTTCTGGTTGGTCTACTCGCTACCAAAATGTTATGGTCGGGGCATTCTTTCCTTTTTTCATACAACCCCTTAGACTTTAAACAATCCTAAATCTCTTCGATCGTTGGTTCTAATTCAACATCCCCAAATTGAAATACCATACACTCGTCATCCCAAAATCGGGTAATGACCTTGATAAATTCAAGGTGTACCGAGAGGTCTACTAGTAAAGGTAAATGCCCTATATGCGTGGTGACTTGACTTTACGCATGTTCACTAAGATTGTACTAACAACATGGCTGAGTATGAAGCTTGCATTTTGGGCTAGAGGATGGCTATAAACATGAATGTTCAAGAGTTACTGGTTATTGGAGATTCAGATCTGTTGATTCATCAGGTTTCATACCGTATGTATAATTGGTATAGAGGTTTTTTTAAAAGATTTAGAAAGATTGAGTTCAAACACACTCCAAGGGTCGAATGAGTTCGTTGATGCCTTTGCCACCATTTTCTCGATGATCCAACATCTGTACATGACGTATATTAATCCTTTAGAAATAGATTTGAAAAAGCAAACGACCCATTATTTGCATGTCGAAGCAGAATCAGAAGGAAAACCTTGTTATTTTGATATAAAGAAGTATTTGGAGACCAGAACTTATCCTGAAAATGCTACTTCCGGTCAGAAGAGGGCTATACGTTGGAAGGCCAACAATTTCTTTCTAAGTGAAGAAATCCTTACTCCAAACCTAGGTCTCCTTAAATGTGTTAATACTACAGAAGCCATGAAGCTTGTTGAACAGATACATGTTGGGGTTTACGATACTCATATGAACGGACTCACTTTAGAAAGGAAAATTCCTTCAACCTGGTTATTTTTGGATGACTATGGAACATAAGTGTTGCAAGTTTGTGCAGAAATGCCATCACTGTCAGATACATGGTGATCTGATTCGTGTCCCTCCTCACGAACTCAAAGCTATGAGTTCTCCCTGGCCGTTCGTAGCCTAGGGCATGTATGTCATTGGTCCAATAGAGCCAGCTGCTTCTAATGGTCACATATTTATTTTGGTCGCCATCGATTATTTACTAAGTAGGTAGAGGCAGTCTCCTACAAGTCTGTGATAAAGAAAGTGATAGCTGATTCAGTGCGCAACAACTTGATATAGTGATTTAGGATATCCGATTCTATTATCACTGATAAAAGAGCAACTCTCAAACAGAAAGAGATATATGAGCAATTCAAAATTACCCACCGAAACTCAACAGTATATTGACCTCAAATAAATGGAGCTGTAAAAGCTGCCAGCAAGAATATTAAGAATATCTTAAGGAAAATGATTGACAGGCACCTAGGATTGCATGAAATGTTGCTGCTTTATGCTCTATTGGGTTAAGCAACTCCGTACTTCTTGGTGTATGGAACAGAAGTAGTGATATCTGTTGAAGTGGAAATACAATCATTAAGAGTTAATCAAGAAGGCGAGTATGCACCTCTTAAGTGGGGCCTCCTATAGGGGATATTAACACAATTACTATTATATTTTCTCAATTTAACATGCTTA
>JAOTQR010000109.1:17179870-17193671 GCA_025774065.1 Solanum ossicruentum | reverse complement strand
GTGTGGATAGTCAATAAAACAGAGGAAACTCTGCCGAAATTTCGGTAGAATTCCAGGCTATGTTTATAAAGGAATTCAGCTTAGTATGTGTTTACGTGTCCCTATCGGGCACTGGTCACGACCCCAGGGAGGGGTGTGACAAGTATACCAATGGAGTATCATACCAAATATATTTTCTACTAATTTAGAATTTAATTTTTTTATTAATTTCTTATTTATTTCTTTAAAAAGAACATAATTCTATGTGATATCAATTGGGTATCAATATACCGCCAGAGTATCACAAAGGATTGAACTCATTTTACATGATATCGGTATGATATATATACCGTCGGAATATATTTCATAATATTTTATGTTGATGTCAGCATGATGTCAGACGCAGACGCAAAATACAAAGGGGTAAGTGGGTAAAAAGATAAATAATTTAGTTCATGGATCCATTAAAAGATAAATAATTTAGATTGAGTCTATTAAGAATAAATAATTTCAAATTAAATCTATTTTATATATTTTTCGTATACTTTTCTTCTTATAATAGCATACAAATTGGAATTAAGTATTGGAGCCATGGTATATTATTTTCGCGTGAACTATCGATGATAGATTTGAGCGTGAAATTACTCATTGATATTTGTATTAAGTAGATTGCCTACATCATGTGTATCTTTTGATTTGTTTTTTTTTTCTGCATAAATATAAAATGCTTTATGCACGAGGCCCCTTTTTTTTGGGTCTTTTTGAATGGTTCTTTTTGTTTGATTTCCTTCTTTTATCAATAGATATGTACTTTAATTTCATAGTTGCTCAATATTTGTTATTTTTATTAGTGTAGTCTTCAACATATATTTTTATTATTTATTATTTTAATTAATGCAATATAATTCTCTATGTGCTTTTAATTAGTTATTTAAAGTATAATACATGAGTAAAAAAGTATGAAAGTTGAGGATTACAGTAAAATATTAGCAAGTAGTCGATTGTAGTGTAGTTTTTCTTATTAGTATAGCATTGTTACTCTCTTACTAGCTTCTTCTTAATTTGATTTTGTTATTTTTTTTTAATTATAGTATTATTTCTATAGCTATTGCTCTCTTCTCCATGTTTTTCAGCATGACTGCTTCATTGTTGCATTTTCTTTCTGTACTTCTTGATTTTGATATGTTTTATTTGAACTGAGATCTATCAAAAACACCTTTCTACCTTCGTAAAGTAAGAATAAGATTGCGTACACAACAACATCCCCAAATTTGACTAGATATACTATTGTTATTTCTTCTTTACATAACTAATACATATACAAATATAAAAAAATTATATATTATTTTATTTAAAATAACTAAATTCCATACAATTAATCCTTACATCACTGAAACCTGTGTAATTACTCTACATCGTAACCAGACAAACATGCCAAAACGAAGGGATTCTAGTAATCAGAACAAGAAAAGGAAACAGGTGTTGACTTCTGTTTGAAGGAACACAATAAATTAACAATACACAAAAAAAAAATTCATCAAAATTACAGTAAACAAATAAATTTGAACCCATAATCTTAAAACTTTAATAAATTCAATGCTAAGAATATTATAGGTGGAACTCCTAGAATTTAAATTCCAAATTTCCCTCTGCCTTAAATGTTTGCAAACCTTTTCCAACAATTCTCCTTTTTACTATACATATAAATTTGTACGTATATATACATAAAAATTTAATTGAAAAAAATGACAATTCTGTTCACTAAGTTTTTTTTGCTATACATGGGATTTAAGAAAGAGCCCAACCACAATTGCATCATTCATTAGTGATAATATATTACTCGTTTACTAAAAAAAAAAAAATTGTAAGTATTTGGTGTCAAAGAGAATGGGTGCTTAAGCATCCGTCATTTTGCTGAAATGTAGTTATTTTTCTACTTATTTGAAGAGAAAAAAATATTTGTCCACAAATATACAAGTCTTGTGTACCGTGGAATATGTTAAGCAAGCAAAATACAATAAGAAGTCAATAAACCATAAAAGTCATCATAACAATGTCCACAAGAAAGTATCAAAAACATGAAAAAGTCAATAATTAATGAGAAAATATTTAAAACATTTTTGAACTTGGAAAAAATTATTGACAGACTTAAATACACTTCTTTATTTGATTAACTCAACTTAAATACACTCATCGCCTATCTGACACATAACATAATAAGTGGTCTCAAACTCTTATAGCATGAGGATCTTAATAAAAAATAGAAAAAGTGTTGAAAACACACTAAGACTGTCAACGGTTCAGAGACAATACTAATAATTCACGCCAAGAATATTTTAAATACTTTTGTCATAATTAATTACAAATTAGGAATACCCAAAATCAAGAATTAGAAGCCAACATCATGTTCTTGAACTCCTCAAAATCAAGAACTCCATCAAGGTTAGTATCATACATGTCGATCATGTTCTTACAATCACTTCCTTCTTTTTCATCCCACAACCCTAATCTTGACAACACTTTTTGAAGCTCCTCACTTGAAATAAAACCATCTCCATTCAAATCAAACACCTTGAATGCTTCAACAAGATCATCTTCCAAGCTATTATTATTATCATCAATATTGTTGTCCTCTTTTATCTTCTCTCCATTATTTTTCTTCACCATGGCCTTGTAAAAGAATAAGAAGTCGATGAAGTTAAGGCTCGTTTTACCTACCAAAGATTGAAGCTCATTAAGGCCCGTGCAAGCTCCAATCTTATCAAGAAGGCCTTTGAGCTCATCTAAGCTCACTAGTCCATCACCATCTTCATCAAGCTTGTCGAAAATCCTCTGGAAGTGACTTTCGTTCAACTTAGACATTCTAAATTGGAAAAAAATAAAAGTATATTAAACGAATACCTACCAAGTAAAAACCAAAACAACAACAGTAACATATAGAAGCTAAGTTCTTAAGTGAAGTATTTATATATGAAAAATAAATTAAGTAGAAGGAAACTTACATTGACCTTTGGTTGGAAATATAAAAAGAAGCTTCTTGGTAGAAAAAAAATGATAAGATGACGACCACTATGAAGAAATTGAATAGTATGGTATGTTCTTTTTATCCATACATATGGGGAAAGGAGAATTTATTCCCTAAGTGGAATTCTCCTTTCCTCCTCTAGTGTTTTGCTTAGATTCTACTGTACAATTCTGTTGAGTCATTATATAAAATAGAACCAAACCCTATGGCCATGGACCAAATCTTCCTCTTCTAGTGTAATTGGTGGGTACACACTAACTATAATTATTTTAATTTGTGCATTACTCGTGAAAAATATACTTTGTTTAACTTAGGCACAAAAGAAAAGAAAAAAAATATTAGCAGAGGGGAAAGACGTGCAAAGCGTGAACAAGTCAACGTTAATCAACTCCAGATAAGAGTTTGCGGCTATCCAAGGGAATGGAACAATTCTTATATTCTATTAATAATACATGAGACAATAAGAAAGTATTGATAAGCATGAGTAAATACATTGTTGAATTTAAATAATAAGTGTGGATTGAGAAATGAAGATTGAAAGGAAATGAAGGTTGAAAGAATAAGGGAAATGTGGGTAATCAAGTAAAGGGAAATGAAGAGTCATTTCTTCCTCATCTATAAAATAGAGGGAAAATGTTGTCCCTATATTGGGAAAAACTCACTCTAACTCTTAAAAATCAAGTAAAAAGGACCCCTCGTGCCATTGTCGTCGTTGCTCGGCTTCGGCAAGTGATATGACTGATTGATAAATTTTTTGGACACAAAATTTATTTAACCAATCTCAATATTTAACTAGAGGCCATTGCTGCATTTTCAAAAAATAATTTTTTTTCCTCTCTTCTTCTGCATTTTTCTTATAAAGTAAAATTTGAGTCAGTATGAAGCCATTGCTGGTTCTTGAGTTCACTGAAAATTACAAGAATTGAGGTACCACTATTCTCTAGCTGGTAATCTGTAATATCTTGGAAGGAAATAATCCACAAACCTCGTGTACAGTGAGAGGATTAAATTCCTTAAGGACACACAGTGAATTCTGTGGACTTAGATTAATTTTGTAATTTCAATTGCAGTATTTGCTATTTCTCTCTCTTTTTTTCTCTTTGAATACAAAGAGGGTAACAAGCTTAAATAATTTAATTGTTTATTTTTTCCTTTTTGTACTCCAACTTTTAAAATTTTTGTATTCTCTGAGAGTTGAGTATTTTGTCTGTTTGTGATAGGAAAAATAACTAACTCAAATGAAGTGAATGTTGGATCGACGACTACTATAATACCATCTACTACACCTTCAAGTCGTTCAAATGTCGCCCCTCAATTCCACTAGCGGAGAAACCTGCAAAATTTACTAGTGTTGATTTCAAAAGGTGGCAGCAAAAGATGTTCTTCTGGTTGACTATCCTAAGTCTACAGAGTTACATTAATGAGCATATTCCTGTACTAACTGAAGGAATAATGGATGATGAAAGACTTCCAGTGACTGAAGCTTGGAGACACTCAGATGTTCTATGTAGGAACTACATTCTGAGTGGCTTGCAAGATGACTTGTACGGTGTGTACAACAACATGAAGACTTCTAAGAAACTCTGGGATGCTTTAGAAAAGAAGTACAAAACTGAAGATGCTGGAATGAAAAAAATTATTATGGCAAAATTTCTAGACTACAGGATGATAGATAGAAAAGTTGTTATTACCCAAGTTCAAGAGTTGTAAGCTATAATTCATAATCTCCTTGCAGAAGGTATAATTTTATTTTATACCTGTTTTGAACATATTCAATTTGTTCTCAATACTCACAAAATCTTTAATGCAGGATTGGTTGTAAAATGATACTTTCCAAGTGACAACCATCATTGAGAAGTTACCCCCACTTTAGAAGGACTTCAAGAATTACTTAAAGTATAAACACAAAGAGATGACTATTGAAGATCTTATTTTTCACTTGAGAATTGAAGAGGATAAAAAGATGCCAGAAAAGAGGTCACAAACAAGTTCAACAATTGCTTGGGAAAATATTGTTGAAGAAGAACCAAATGTCAAAAAGAGAAAGAAGTCATTTGGACCAAAAGACAAACAACCTAAAAAGAGGTTCAAAGATAATTATCATAACTGTAGGAAGGTTGGACATAAAGCTGTGGATTGCCGCTCTTCAAAGAAGCAAAAGAAAAAGCATAAAACAAATATGATTGAGAAGAATGAAGAAGTGGAGAACTTTGTGCCATGTTGACTCAATGCAACTTCGTAGGAAATCCTAAGGAGTGGTGGCTTGATTCTGGAGCCACTTCACATATTTGTGCTGTAAAAGAAGCTTTTGCAAGATATGCTCCTACTGCACCTGATGAGACCATTTACATGGGAAATTCTTCCATAATAAAAGTTAAAAGTTATGGCAAAGTATGTTTAAAGATGACATCCGGCAAGATGGTGACTCTAAAAAGAATTTGTCATGTTCCATAAAATAGGAAGAACTTAGTTTCTACTAGTCTCTTGGTCAATAATGGATTCAAATGTATTCTTGTTTCTGATAAAGTTGCAATTAGCAAAAATAATATGTATGTAGAAAAAGACTACCTTAATGAAGCCCTTTTCAAACTAAATGTAATGGTTGTTGAAAGTAATAAAGTCCAGGCTTCTTCTTGTTTACTTGAGTCAAATGATCTGTGACATTCATATTTAGGATACATAAATCATAAAACCTTGCGAAAAATGAGTAATTTGAATCTATTGCCAAAGTTTGTAATAAACCATCAAAATATCAAGTATGTGTGGAATCTAAGTATGTTAAGTATCCTTGTAAGTCTATTGAAAGAAATTCAAATCCCTTAGACTTAATTCGTACAGATATTTATGATATGAAGTTAACACCATCTCGCGGTGGAAAGAAATATTTCATAATATTTATTAACGACTATACACGATACTGCTATATTTATTTACTTAGTAGTAAGGATGAGGTAATTGAAGTATTCAAACAGTTCAAAAGTGAAGTTGAAACACAACTTAACAAAAAGATCGAAATGATCATGAGCTATAGGGGCGAAGAATATGAATATTCTTTTGAGGAAATATGTTTGAAGCATGACATTATTCATCAAACAATAACCCCTTACACACCACAATCCAATGGAATTGTTGAAAGGAAAAATCGAACACTTAAGGAGATGATGAATGCCACGTTAATTAGTTCGGGTTTGCCCCAGAACTTATTGGGGGAAGCTATCCTTATGGCTAATCGAATACTCCATTGAGTTCCCCATATTAAAACATAATTTATTCCATATGAAAATTGAAAAGGGAGAAAGTCTAACCTTGAATACTTGAAAGTGTGGGGGTGTTTGGCTAAGGTCTAGATTCCTAAACCTAAAAGGACAAAAATAGGACCCAAGACGGTTGATTATGCATTCATAGGATATGCCTTCAAGCATATCAATTTCTGATGCATAGATCGAAGAATCTTGACATTCATATTAATATGGTAATTGAATATGATAATGCTAAATTCTTTGAAATAATATATCTGTAGAAGAAAAACATGAATCATCTAATGAAGCAACTAAATAGCCTCGAGAAGAAACAAAAGAAAGTAATCATAATAAGGAAAATATAAGGCGTAGCTAGCGTCAAAGGTCCTTACTTTCTTTGGACCAGATTTTATAATTTTTTTGTTAGAAAATGAACCTCGAATATTCAAAGAAGCTGCGACTTCTTTAGAAGCACAATATTGAAAAAAGGCAGTCAATAATGAGAATAAATTCAAAATGAATAATCATACATGAGAATTGGTTGGTATTCTTCCTGGAAATAAACCCTAGGGTCTAAATGAATTTTCAAAAGAAAAATGAAAGTTGATGGCACTATTGACAAATATAAAGTGAGGCTTGTTGTTAAAGAATTTAAACAATGTAAAAGTCTTGGCTACCTTGATACATACTCATCGGTAATGAGAATTACGTCAATTTGGACGTTAACAGCATTATCTATGGTGTACGGTCTAGAAATTCATCAAATAGATGTCAAAAAAGACTTCTTAAATGGAGATTTAGAGGAAAAAATCTATATGGAGAAACCAGAGGGGTTCATAGTTCCTGGAAATGAAAAAAGTGTGCAAACTTGTTATGTCTTTATATGGACTCAAAAAAGCACCCAAACAATGACTTGCGAAATTTGACAAGACAATGTTGTCAAGTGGTTTCAAAATTAATGAGTATGACAAATGTATTTACATTAAGAACACTTCAAATAAAGTTGTCATTGTTTGATTATATGTGGATGATATGTTGATAATGAGTAATGACATTGCTAACATAAATGCTACTAAGCATATGCTTTCTAGTAAGTTTGATATGAAAGACTTAGGAGTTCCTGACTTGATATTAGGAATTAAGATTCACAAAACTCCTCAAGGTTTAGCATTGTCTCAGTTTCATTATATCAGAATGGTACTAGAAAAATTGAAGTACCAAAAATCCCAATTAATCTGAACCTTAATCTTCATAAGAATAAAGGTGAAAGTCTGTCTCAATTGGATTATGCCAACGTGTTGGGAAGTTTGATGTACATCATGAACTGTATGCGATTAGACATGGCTTATGTTTTAAGTAAATTGAGTTGGTACATGAGTAACCCCAACAAAAATTATTGAATGACAATGAACAAGTTTTGGGGTATTTAAAGCACACTTAAAACTTTGCTTTGCATTATAGCAAGTATCCAGCAGTTGTTGCAGGATATAGTGATGCAAACTAGATTACTGGGTCAACTGAAACTAAGTCCATATGTGGATACATCTTTATCATTGGTGGAGGATATATATCATGAAAATTATCCAAACAAATATATATAGCACGATCTACAATGGAGGCTGAGTTTATAGCCTTAGACAAGGATGATGAAGAAGCTGAATGGCTTTGGAATTTCTTAGAAGATATTCCATTTTGGCCCAAACCAATGGCTCCTATATGCATACATTGTGACAGTCAAGCGGTAATTGGAAGAGCTGGGAGCGTTATACATAGTGGTAAGTCCCGTCATATACAACGAAGATATAATACCGTTAGGCAACTACTGTAGTGGAATTATCACAATTGACTCTGTAAAATCAAAGGATAATGTATCAGATCCACTTACAAAAGTCCTAACTAGAGAAGGAGTTAAGAGATCATCAAAGAGAATGGGACTATGGTCGAGGATAAATCATCGTAATAGTAACTTTACCTAGAAGGCTGGAGATCCCAAGATCTAGGTTCAAATAGATCAAATAAAGTCATTGATGATGGTTCAACGTTGTTAAAACGATGATAAGGTCCATTCTCATGATAAGACAATGTTTAGAAACAAGGATAAGGTAATAAGACCTTTTAATGATTTCTAAGTTTGATATAGGGTATATCAAATAGTGTATATAGGACAACATATTTAGGAATCACCTATGTAAGTGTGAAGTGTAAGCCGCTTCAAGGAGAATCTAGTAAGACCAGTTCTCTATGCACTTATGAACCAGGAAGTGTTCATGGCTGAAAGGAATAAAACAATGAGAACCAAAATCAGTTAAAGGGTTAGTTGTGTGACTTATATTTTCTAGGTATATGACAAAGATCGACAGTTCAAAGATATCACATCTACCTATTGACTGTGTATATCCGACATATGTTCATTATGAAAAGTTCAAAGGAAAAACCTACTTATCCAGATACAATTAATCCTTACTTATGGATCATACATGTTTTTCATGCATATATTTTAAAAAATGGTCATTCTTCATTCATGTGGGGGATTGTTAGGTTTTAGTAATAAGTGTGAATTGTGAAATGAAGATTGAAAGAATAAGAAAAATGTGGGAGTAATCAAGTAAAGGGAAATGAATCGTTATTTCTCCTTCATCTATAAAATAGAGGACAAGTGTTGTGCTTATATGAGGAAACATTCACTCTAACTCTTAAAAAGTCAAGTAAATGGGAACCCCTCATGTCATCGTCGTCGTCGTCGTTCTCTCGCTCGACTTCGATTTCGACTTCGGCAAATGATGCATTTGATTGGTAAATTTTTTGGAAAAAATTTATTTAACCAATCTCAATATTTATCTTTTTCGATTTTTTTGTGAATTATTAATTAATTATTTAATTCATGAATTATTTACTAATTAAATTAATATGTGAAGTTAGTTTAATCAATTTTTAAATTTCACACGTAATTGTTCATTCCCAAAAGACATCATACCTGTTACAAACATATGAGATTGTTCTAAACAGGAAAATTCACACCCAACACTACCTATAAATAGAGGTCATTGCTGCATTTTCAAAAAGCGAAAAACTTTTCTCTCTTCTTCCGTATATTTTCTTACAAAGTAAAAGTCAAGTCACTCAGGAGCCATTGCTGGTTCTTCTTGAGTTCACTGAAAACTTCAAGAATTTGAGGTTTCGCTTTTCTGTAGTTGGTATTTTTTTTATCTTGGGAGGAAATAATTCACAAACCTCGTGTACAGTGAGAGAATTAAATTCCTTAAGGATACACATTAAATTTTATGGACTCAGATTAGTTTTATAATTTTGATTATAATATTTACTATTTTTATTTTTTTCTTTGAATACAAAGGGGGTAACATACATAACTATTCTTGATATGTCAAATTAAAAAGTAAATATACAAAAAATATGTCATTGTAACTAATCTCAAATATAACTACTTTAGCATGCATAATTAGTTACAATATTGTTAATCTTAGTATTATTAGTACATTCTATTCAATGTTATTCTTATAAACAATAAATCTATATACTGTCAAAAGGATTCATAGGAACTCAATTCATAAAAAATTTAACGTATATAGGTATATTTTAGTTGTCTTTTGAAATATATAAATATAGACCAAAAATCGACCCCACTTAAATAATGAAAACTTTTGGTTCACAACGCATGTGCACTAATCTTTTGGCTATGTCGAATCTAAAACTTTTTTTCATGCACACTATGTTGAGTAGTCAGCTAAAAGTACAACTGTCACCTAATTAGCTTAATGCTATACAATTGTCAATTTTGTATTTGATAGTTAATTTAATTAACAATGAAGTTAGTTGGGTTATTAGTGAGTTAGCTGGTTAGTGACTGCAATATATAGAGAGAAGTTATAATCATTCCCATTCATTCATTTTCATAAAAATAGAAAACTCTCTTGGATAACTGCTCATCATTCTTCTATTTTTTACTTACTTGTATCTGTAAAGTTTACATGGTATCAGAGCTTGAAAAATAAATTTAGGAATTTATCTCTGAGAAGTTGATGATAAATCGAAAGATTTAGTTAAAATGTCTAAACATCGTGATTGAGGATCCATCAATTGGAGAGGCGAGTAACCGAGCACAAGGGGAAGTTATCAATGGAAGCTTAATAACAATTGATCACAATCATCGACTTTACCTAAGTCCTTCAGATGTATAAGGAGCTTTCCATTGAAATTCAGCTCAGGATTGGAGAATTCTACACTGTGGAGTAGAGCCATGGAGATTGCATTACTTGGATGGAACAAATTAGGATTCATTAATGGATCTATTTCTCGAAGTGATTTTGATGGAGACTAGAAAAAGATCTGGGATCGTTGCAATGCGATAAATATCTCTTGGGTTATATGCAATGTATGTAAGGAGCTACTAAGTAGAATTTTATACTCATGAATTTATCTAGTGCACATCAGGTATGGTTTGATCTAAATGAGTACTTTGATAAATCAATAGATCTAGGCTTTATCAATTGTATAGGAATGTATTTACCCTAACACAGGAAATATCAACAATTTTTCTTATTATATAAATTAGAAATTTTATAGGATGAATATGATTTGACTTTATCCCCTACCTAGCTGTTTTTGTCATAAGGCTAAAGACTATGCAGAACAGATGCAGTATCAACACTTATTGCAATTTCTAATGGATTAAATGATAGCTATTTCCAAGCAAGGTGTTAGATTTCAATGGTGCATAACTTTCCTAATGTAACCAAGCTTATGTCTTAGTGAGACAAGCTGAAAGAAAAAAGGAATTGTACGTACTATTCATGAAGGAATGAAATCTCTTGTAATGTATGCTGCAAAGTATAGAAGGGAACACTAATTTAACAATAAGCAAATTCAGTATCCAAGAAATTTTTTTTGATATTGTGATTTTTGCAACTTGAATGGACACGTAAGGGCAGATTTCAACAATTTAGAAAGGTTGGTCATTGTCATATGACTATACATGTGAAGGGGATTCCAAGTTGTTGATTGGATATTCAGATAATTTCAAGAGAAAGAAAAAGATAAATGCAACATTGGGAAGTGGTTCAGTTTATTCGATACAACTTTAAACATAAAAACATGCACACACTGATATAGAAGAACATATATACAATTATAAGATCACACAAGAGCAATTGCTGCAATTGATGAATAAGACATTCCCAGAACAACTAAAATAAAATATTAAATGTGCTGAAAAAGTACAAGAGAAACAACATGGATCCTCAAAGTAGTGCTAATATGACAAATTACTAATTTCTATTTGAAATGAATTATAGATCCAGAGCTACAAATCTTATAATAAAAAATTTAAGTAACTTACATCTTAAGAACATAATAGGAAATATGGAAAATGAGCAATTACCTGCAAGAGATTCAATTAAAGTTTCACAGGTTGAAAGTTTCAATTGAATGAAGGTGAAATTATCTGTGATGTTTTGTGCATACCAAAATTCAAGTTTAATTTTTTGCTTGTGTACGAACTGACAAAATAATTGAATTGTTATATTTTTTTCCCCACATGTTGTGTATTTCGGGACCTCTTATCTGGAAGAGTCAAGGAGATTGGTAACATGAAAGATGGATTATATGTGGTGAACTAAAAAATAAAACGGCAAAAGGACAGAATTACAACATTGTTTGCTGCTAGAGAGAAAAATACAAATCCTACACTTTGGCATAAGAGATTGGGATAGGTTCCTATGGGAGTGATCAAAAAAATAAAGAATTTTGATGCCTATAGTTATCATTATCGATAAATGTTCCATTTGTCCTCAAGCTAGAGAAACAAGAGTCCCTTTTCCTACAAGTAATACTTCAAGAAATGCTATTTTTGACTTGGTATATATGGATGTCTGGGGTCCATACAAGGTGGCTACTCATAATAAAAAGAGATACTTTCTTACTCTTGTAGATGACAAGCTTAGATGGACATAGACCATATTGATTACTTTAAAATCTAATATATTATTGTTCTGAAACGCTTCTTGACAATGATAAGAAATAAATTTGGGACATGTGTTAAAGTATTCAAATCTGATAATGGAGGACAGTTCTTGAATTCTAATTGTCATGATTTATTTATGTTGCATGGTGTACTTCACCAAAGTTCTTGTCCATATACTCCACAACAAAATGAAGTTGTGTAAAGGAAGCATAGCATTTATTAGAAACAACAAGAGCTATTAAGTTTCAAGGTCCTTTGCCAAATAGATATTGGGGTGAATGTATAGAGGCTGCAACATACATCATTAATTGAATTTCATTATCTGTTTTAGGAAATATGTCTCCATATGAGATATTGTACAACAAACAACCTTTTATAGCACATCTGAAAGTGACAAGTTGTCTGCATTAGCTATTAGCCTACACAGAAATAATAAGTTTGCATCAAAGGCTAGAAATTCTGTACTGCTTGGATATGCCACTAGCCAGAAAGGATACATTGATATCGAATCAGGAATCATTTTTGTCAGCAGAAATGTTATTTTCAATGAAAATGAATTTCCTTTTGTAAATCTAAGGGAAACTAATGACAGAACCCATCTATTATCCTACTCACATACAAAGTATAGTGATCTTACAACTTGCATTGCCATCACAAATGAAGTACCTGTTATTGTTTGTGACACTACAAAGCCTATCTCATCTATTCAGGAACCTTCAACTAATAGCTCATTATCTCAATTAGCAGCCGATCACACACACAAAGATATTGATGTTACTCAACATATGAAAAATAATTTAATTTTTCATAAGCAAGTATCTCCAATACATGATGCACCTGTTGCCACTAAAAAGTCTTACATATCAGCCAAAACTCCATTTGGCATGCACATTATGTTCTAAATAAGAGAAAAGTAGTTGGAAATTGAATTTACTCTATTGCAGATGTGATAGACTATCAAAGCATCACTTCAACTTACAGAAGTTTTATTACTATGTTCTCTCAAGAAAAGTAGCCCACCTCTTATCAAGAAGCTATAAAATATCATACATGGATTAAATCTATGAAAAATGAGATTCAAGTATTGGAAGACAATCATATATAGGAGATTACTCAATTTCCTAGGGACAAGAGGGTGATAAGATGCAAATAGGTATACAAAATTAAGTACGAGGCTAATGGAGAGGCTGATAGATTCAAAGCTAGATTGATAGCCAAGGGTTACAGAAACTTTTTTCCCTCTTGTAAAAATAGAAACTGTTGGGCTTGTTATACCATTAGTTGTTGGACATCACTGGAAAATCACCAGATGAATATTTTTAATGCTTTTTTTCAAGGGGATTTGAATGAAGATGTTTACCCAAAACTACCCTCTAGCCTTTGTCCATCAAAGTGAAAAGGGGGTAGTGTGTAAGCTAATAAAATCACTTTATGGACTTAAGCAGGCTAGTAGGCAGAGGAATATCAAGTTGACTACAACTGTCACATCCTAGGAGGATACCCTTGTAACAGCCTGGCCCCACACGTGCATATATTGTCCGCTTTGGCCGCCCATACGGCCGCACGGTTTTGTTTCTCCCA
>JAOTQR010000109.1:17167756-17178259 GCA_025774065.1 Solanum ossicruentum | reverse complement strand
CCAAATTCACTTGATTCCATACTCCCGCACCTTAAGTTGATTAAATTTAAAATATACTTCAATCCCAACAATTGTTCTCGAATTAATAATTGACCTTAAGTAATTACGGGGTCTAACATTTCTTGTGCTTTAAATTCTCTAGAGCAACTTATCTCTTGATATTTGATATTACAGTCTACGTGTTTACACATTTAATTGACAATATCACTAATAATTATTTGAATTACTCTATAGATGAGATGTCATGCAATTAGTATAAAAATGTAATTCTTATCAAATAGGAGTAACACTTTTTTTATAGCACTATTGATTATTCTAACTTGATTATATAGTCCTATTTGATAGTAATATTTATAATCTTCCAAATAGAGATTTTAGCTTTTTATTTTTTACGTTAATTATTCCTATGTATTACAAGTAGACTAAAATGGATCCTGACGTAGAGTTATCTATATATAACTAATTAAGAGAGTTATAAATATTTGATAAAGCATACAAATTCAAGTAATGTGAGTCGTGGCAATGTTTGTTGATCAAGATGTATAACTTTTACTTGTGGAATTTTATTTTTAGATTATGAAAGAAATATTGATATTGTGAAATTGATTTAGTCGTAAAATTATGATGTTGCTAACATCTTGATAGATGACTTGCAGTATTTTTCTATTGACTATCATAATTTTTTCTGTTATTGTTGATTTGTTGTAAGTAATTGTATTATAACAGTTTATCTTTCTTTACCTTATTGTTTAAGTGTGTTTTTATGTATTAATACCAACATAATTTTTTACTTTCGATATCTATGAAAATATTTTATTCACTATATTTAATTTTGC
Source organism: Solanum ossicruentum (assembly GCA_025774065.1). NCBI lineage: Eukaryota > Viridiplantae > Streptophyta > Magnoliopsida > Solanales > Solanaceae > Solanum > Solanum ossicruentum. Next base: position 17,177,423 of record JAOTQR010000109.1, on the reverse strand, counting down.
TCCTTAATTGTTAGTATAATGGTGTTTTAACATATTTAGATGGTGCGTAGAAAATTAAAGACGAAGTGAGAGCTTTTTTTCACTTGAATTATCATAAATTAATATATAAAAACATTAAAGCTATCATTATATATAAAAAGTTCTTATTTTTAAATATAAGTTTAATAATAATAGCTAAGCTCCACGTGCAAAGCACGTACGCTGAACTAGTTGCATAATTAGTGTATACTTCCTATAACTTTTGATAAGTTATATTATATTGTATAGTCATTGTATGTTTTTTATGATTTTTTATTATGTCTTATGTGCTGTATCTATTGAAAATTAATTAGTTTATTGCATATATTTGAGATTATCCCTAATAAATATATAAACAAAAAAATAAAAAAATAATTATGATAAAGCGAAAAATCAATTTTTTAGTACGATATTTTCAAGAAAAAGCTCATTAGCAAGGATGTATGTACTTAGAGCCTTGATGACGATGTTGAAGTGCCATAAATTGAGGCGACATGCTCAACATGATTACTACCTTGCTTTAAGATTCAAGTGCGCTTCAAACGCACCATTGACGATATTCTTATTTACGAGTCATCGATTTATTAATTTATCAGTATCTTTATTGTATCTATCTTGTTAAATTATTTGAAAATCATGTCGATTTAATATTATTTTCATTCTACATATTTTGTTAATCGACCATAAGTCATATGAATTGATATGATTTGGTACGATTTGGTATTATTTTCATATTACTAATCTTGTGAAATTGTTTATAAATCATGCTAAATTAGTATGACTTGATAGTTGATATTATCTCCACTCTATCTGTTTTGTTAAGCAAATATTTGGACATAAAAAGGTGAAATTTGAAAGAAAAAAAAAAAGCACTATTTGAAATTAAGTTTTGAAAATTGAAATTGTATTTGGATATACATTTCACAAGGAAAAAAAAAACTAAAATTGTGTGAGAGGATTTTCACTTTAAAAAGAAATTCATAGTCAATACTTTATAACCCATCGGTTGAATGTAGAACCAAACCAAACAGTGTTTTGAGAACAACAAAAAGTTCTATGAGCAAATAATTTGCAATAACTTATAAGGCATTTGATAGATAGATGGAAAATAAATATTCATATATAAAATTAGTATTTGATTGATTATTTAGAAATTTGCATATAATTAATATATGTATAAATTGAGGATATTTTATATTATTTTATGTAGAATAGAAGGCGAAATAACTAAGACGTGAATAATAATTGCTGGGGGTTTGGATGAACACTCCCAACCCCATGTAGACCCATCCCTATCTTCAATGTTACTCAAATTTTCTTTCTACTAGAGTAAGTTTTATCATAATAATCATAAATCAGATAGACAATTAAGAATGTAATACTGACACTTGTAGGAATCACCATTATATTTTTCACTTTCTTGATGAGAAATGAGTTCATCATCATTATCTATGGAGAGGAACACATAAAAAACATTGAGAAGACTTAAATAAAAAAGTACTTTATCCTTCCATCTCTTGAAATAATTATTGCTGAACTCAAATGGCTAGTTAACATGTCCCATCTTGACATCCGCAAATTATTCAATTGTAGCCGTTTGAATCTCTTTAAAATTATTGGTGAAAATTACATAATTATAAATATTACAATTGAAAAAAAAATTGAAATGAAGAAATAAAATCATTTCAGGTTGAGGCGCGGATGTCTCGATCTTTTCAAGGAAATTCAAGCCCACTGCAGCAAAATTTTGTCATCGGTCTAGCAGTACTCTTCTTGTTTTGTCCCCTCCAGAATACAACAACCTAATCACAAAGTGTAACTCAACAAAATCTGAATAATAGTAGAGTCTCAAGCTCCACAAATAGAAAACTATCTCCTCAACTAATAAAAACTCTCTTTTTGACAAACTTTATGCACTCTACATTTTCTTGTTATACTCAAAACAAAGGAAGACCATTAATCTATCATCAAATCCCCCGTGAGTCTCTTCAATCAAAATAGTATTATCTACCAATAACATACACCATCACACCTCGCCTTGAATATGTTGCGTCAATTTATCCATCATTAAGACAAATAGAAATAAAACAAACATAAACTCTTGGTGCAACCCCATCTCGACTGAGAAGTGTTGCGAATCTTCTTTCACTATTCTTATCGGATTTTCGATTCCCTCACATGTGTTTTTATCGCCCTAATATAATTAAGCCATTGGTATACCTTTAAATTCCAAACATCATCAAAGGACTTTTTTAAGGACTTTATCGTAGGCCTTTTTAAAGCCAGTGAATATCATATGCAAATTTCTTTATCTCCCTATATTTCTCCATCGGTCTCCACACAAAATGAATGACTTCAACAGTTGAATGCTTAGACATGAAATTAAACGGGTTCTTGAAGATTGGACACGTCCCTGCTTACATTCACAACTTTCATGATGTGACTAGCAACTTCATACCTATGTAATTGTTGAAATTTAAAAAAAAAAAATCCTATTTAAATAGAGCATCCCATGGATAGAAAAATTTACATGTATTCAAGCCATCTACATTGTTGCCATAGGCCTTTTCATCAAAACAAAACCTAAACTCCCTGCTCCTTGAACAATTGAATCACAAGTCAAGATCATTCAAGCCCAAACATAAGAATATAGTTTGTAACTGCCCTCTTCTTTTAGCAATAATTTGACATTGACCAGGAACAAGAGATCTATGTTGCATAATACTTAATTTAGTAGCTTTTTCCCCAGGATTATTCCTTCCTGGTTTAATGTCACTTGAATTTCATATGGAACAAACATGGAGAAAACCTAGATATAGAAGAAAAACTCTGCGGCTATTATAAACTAAAAAAGATATATTCATATTTATCATCACTCATCAATGCATAGTTAAGGTTTTAGACAATGTATAATTTTATACTAAACAATTAGCTAGCCACTAATTAAATTTCCATCCTTGTGCAATTAATATTTTCTTTTCTTATTTTATCTTTAAAATATATACTCTCTTAGGGTGTCCCAAAAAATTGTCTTATTTAACTTATCTAAGTCATTCATGACTCATCCATAGTTGCATTTTATAATATTTGTGCCTTGTTTGGTTTGAAAGAGCTGAGCAAAGACTATTTTTTGGGACAAACTGAGAACTACATCAATTTAAACTCTAGGGATTATCTGATGTATTGACTTTTTCACTTCCAGAATGCTTGCTTTCCTTCCATATATATTTTCTTTTACCTGAAAAATCAAATGACTAAACAGTTTAAGTTATATACAAAATTATGGCATACAAAATACTCCTCTTAAACAATTTACATACTATATAGGCTAACTATATTTTAAATAGAGAGTTTAAGTTTTTGATATAATCAATTCTATTCATGGGCAAGGTTGTTTAATGCTAAAAAACCACTATTTTCCCCTTGAAAAATTCACTGAAAACTTTTTACTGATTATTTCCACAAATAAATTGGTTGAATCACGAGAAAAGAAAAAATAGTGGTGTTTTCACATGGAATTCTTTGTATTTCAGCGAAGAAATATTTTCTTTATCATGTGTTGTTCCAATGATCTGGTTAGGTGAGAAATAAGTGGAAAAATCATATTTTGTAATATAAATTTCTCATTTATCTATATTTTCAGTAAAAAATGGTCCTCTTTTTCTAGTAGTGGTTATTCTGAAATTCAAATTCTAGATGTACCTGTATTTTTATCAATTTTTGTTATTTTCAAAATTATAAAAATGTCATCCAATAATGTATAGTATAGTTTTGTCATACCTTGGCTCTTAACTCAGCCACTAAGATGCCGGTATTAAGAGATGACTGGATGGCTACAACTTCAACTTTGAGTTCCCTTAGCATTTGCATTATATCTAACAACAACCCTTCTTTGTACGGACACCGGAGCTCCACCAGTGCATCGTTCTCGATAATCGAGACTTGTACTTGCAAAACCTCCTCATCCGCCCCTCCGCCAGTACTTTCCTCCATTCTCCTCTTCCCTTTCACTGTTGCTGTACCACCATTTTCATCTATATTAGACACAAGTTAAGATTTATGCATTCATGTTACAAAATATTCACATAATGATGATAGCATCTTAAAAGGTACTTGATGCTGGTTAGAGTTATAAAGGTACTTTATAATGTATACAGGTGACAAAATAAGTCATGAAATCATAATCTATGCAAGTTTGACCTAATAAGTGATCTGTTTATTTATTAATTCAGTTCATTAAAATTTGAGTGTATATCTAATCTCAAATTAATCCACAAAAAATTTTGTCAAAATATTTTCAAAAGTTTTTTTTTATTTAACACGCTATGTATAGTCATTAATCATTATAGAGAAACATTAATAATTTTTATTTGATTTTATGAGAATTAGACGGATTGAGTTTTGATCCATCCATTTCAGCCAAATCATTTATTAAGTTCCATTCATTTATTAACACAATTCATCCTAACTCATGCCAAATTCACTCATTTATCACCTCTAATCCTACACATGTACTCTTGATTGTAAAATTTAACTTTTATCTATAATAGGAAAAAAAATTACCTGCATCTGTGATGGCCTGTGTGTGACGAGCACGCGCTTCAAGATCGTGAACTTTCTTACGTAACTGCTTCACATACTCTATGGTGTCACCAAGTATCGATGCTTTATCCATTTTCGTAACGAACGGGACTAAAGACCTTAAAATTATAAAACGCTCGTTCAGCTTCTCTCTACGACGTCGTTCCGCTAAGACATGATTCCCGCTCGGCTCTTCTTGCTCTTTCTGGAATTGAGAAGCGGTGGCCGATGAGTCGACCGCCATCTCACGCAACTTTGGAGATTCAGCTTCAGTTGATTGGTGCAATTTATTATTGTGGAGAAATGGGACAGTGAAGAGTATGTTTTTGAGCAGCCACTGCCGGCTGCCCCCGCCATTATCGTGGCGGGAGGGATTTGGGCTGCAAATGGTGGGCCATGATGTGAAGGCGGATTGGGCGGAGTCATGAGAAATACAGCCCATTACGGTAGTGCTTGTGTTTGAGAGGTGTTCCAGAACGGCTGATACTGTTTGAGAATAATGGTTATCTTCTTGTGATAATTTATCATAAATAGGGACACCTGCACTTGACAAAACAAAAAGAAATTTACTTTTACGATTTAAGAAATAATTAATTGAAGTTAAAAGAGAGAGAGAGAGGGAGAGAGAGGGGTTTTTCTTTTTCCAATAAAAATTATAGAAGAAATAACTTAAGTTCTAAGTTTTACCTGGGATGATGACAGAACTTTAACATATATTATCAAGACTATATTTTAACACATAGTAAAAAGTAATATACCTTTTATTTTCAAAGTTATTAATCTCATTTTTTTGAACAATTATGTGTAATTATCTTATAAATAACTTGTCAATGTTAAAAAAAATATTTTATAAGCATCTAAAAGTTTAAATTCAATTTTAATATGTTTGTGGAAAAAAAATTCACCAGACAAATTTTTGACTTTACTACTTGTATAATTTAAATATATGAATTAGCTATGAAATAGTCTCTTGATCTCTATAAGATAATAATAAGATTTGTATATATTTTATATATATTATTGTTGTTGAATTAGGTATGAATTTCATAGCGAGTTTGAAAGTGATATACTGTTGGAGAATTAATAATAAAGTGGCATGCATGAAATAGTCAGACAACAGCTACTGTGGTTAAAGGCTAATGAAAACAGCCCTAAATTTTTATGGGTGGGGCGTGCGGGGGTGGGGGGTCGGGGGCCTAATACAGTGACCTCAATTTATTCCAATCTCTCATATAGGAAAATACAACCAACCACTCTTGACCAAACTGGCAAAATTGGATCTCCAACTTTTCAAATTTCACTCTCAAAAAATGTCTTTTTCTTCTTCTTGGAATTACTTTGAGTTCAAATACATGAAAAACGCGTATCATTAATTAAATCATGTTACATATGTTTTAGTATAATGTTATAAACCCTCTGTTTCAATGCAATTGTGTTACAAGAAAATAATAAAATTTTTGAAGTATGTAGTTTTAAACTACAATATGCATTATAAGAAATATGAATTAATTACGAATTTTACCGCAAATACCCCACCCCCAAGCTAACAAGATTGTTTGCTAATCTGTTGATAAATAAGATTAGCAACAATTTTATATCGTTAAGAGATCGACACAAATTGTTTAATTCCCATCTTTTTTATTATTTTAGCGGTGCGTAATTTATTAAATAATCATTAAATTTTATCATCTTAAACATATCACAAAAAATACTTGTTATATTAAAGCTTTATGAGTCATCAAAATAAAAACTAATTAAAACAAAGTTATTTTGAAACAGTCTTAAAAAAAATACGAATAATAAATAGTTGGATATTATTACCTGGTACATGTTGAAGGTCTTGGAAGTTAGCCCAACTAATTGCAGTGTCAGCTTTGAAAGATTCAACTGTATTTCCAGCTTGGCTAACCCCAACCAAATGAAAATCAGAGTCCATATTATTAGAGCCATCATCCGGCGAGCCAAGCCGTATAGCTTCAGACATATCAAGCTGCATGAGCTCACTAGCCTCAGCCGACCCAACCCCACTTTGAACTGCTACACCATCCGAGTCTAATTCAGCTTCATCATCATCTTCTTCCTCGTCCTCGTCCTCGTCCTCATTTTCTTCTTCTCCAGCAGTTCTACTGTCTGGGCAAATATCAATGGATGACGGAGTACTGCCGGAGTAAAAACATGGCTCCGAGAAGGCGGTGGGATTGGAGGTAGAGTGCTCAGATAAAGCTGGCTTAGGTGGTGGTTGCTCAGTGAAGAAGCTTTTTATATGATGTATGAATCCAATATCTTCTTCAACCTATATGTTGTTTATTATGTCATGCATGAAGATGTACAATATTCTTCCATCCATTAAATTATACATGTTGACAGTATTGATACAACAACCAACAATAACATATTCAGTTGGATCCCATAAGTGGAATCTGAAAATATACGCAAACCTTGTAACTACCTCATAAATATAAAAAAAAACCTATTTTCAAAAAAACCCCATCTCAAGAAATCGATAAAATTAAATTACTGCAAAGTGAATTAATGTAGATAAATTTATTTTCTGTTCTTACCCTTTCTGTAGTTCCCAGTTCCACTACACCGTCCAACAGAGGAATACAAACGACAGTCTACAACATTGTGAAAATATAGATTAATTAGTAAACATAAGTTTTACTTATTTCTTTCATTTCAATTTCAATTAGTTTGTGTTACTTAATTTATTTAAAAGATAATATGTCATTTATTTTCTTTATAATTATTTAATTTTAACTTTTTCCATAATATATTTAAAACTTGACGGCGTCGTTTGGTGTGAGATATAAATTATAATAATACCGAAATAAAATGTAAGATTATTTTTTTTCATATTTGATTGCAGGTTAAAGGTAATTCTTGGACCATTTATTCCACCATTTTTGTCTTAGAGATGGATAACTTATCTCATATATATGATGGGATAACTTATCCTAGACTAGCTTATTCCGAGATTAATTATCCTGAGATAATGTATTGTCAATCAAACTACCTCGAAAAGACAAAAGAACAATATATTTTAAATTTTAGATCACATAATTCAAAAAATTTCTTTACTTTTATAAATTTCATGTTAAATTAAATTAAATTAAATTAATTAATTAATTAATTAAAATGGAGATAACGTTTTTCTTTTAGAAAGCAAAGAAACAGTCCCTATTTCTCAAGAATTTTTAATTTAACAATCATTGGAAAGATAAAAATAAGTCCAAGCGTCTGCAGTTACCTGTATGCGGGCACTCTATGCATGTCAGTCCCGTGGATAAAACAAACAAACAAAAAAAACTATTAAATTGCTTTCAACGAATAAATGACCCAAAAAAAAAAAAAACACTTCACAGTTTATCTTAGGGCGCAATTTTTATCATAATTTCTAGGTGATATGTTCAAGCTCTATTTTTTATTTTATTTTGAATTATTTTTATTTTAAGAAATCATTTGAGAATAATTAAAAAGATAAAAGTGAACAATGAATAGTCAATTTATGTCTTAGTTTTTAAGTAAATTATATATTATTTCATAAATTTAATTAATATAGGACGAGACATAATATCTCTGTTTGAGTATGTACAATGACATTATTTTATATTCATCCATCTTACAGTAATGACACATTTATAGATTTAAAACATTTTTATATAATAAACCTCTCATAGCACAGATATTTATGTCATGTTTTCATCAAAAAATTCTCAATTTTGTATAAGTCTACACAAATATTATGACCTTGCTAGTTCTAAAATTCTCAGTTTTAATTTTAATTATTTCTATAATATAGAGTAAGGTTGTATCACATAAATTAAAATAAAGATAATTTAAAAGAACTCATTATACATGCATGATTGATCAAAACTAACAATAAACAGGAATCACGTGAAATGATCGAAAAAAATAAATTTTCTATCTTTTATTTTTTCCACTCAAGAGTAAACATTGGTTCCAATTACGCGTATTTCTTATCTGATAGTGTCGATTTGAAATTTTAAAAATGAAAATCGGTGGTAATACCTTTGCAAGAATAGCTCTAAAGAAGACTTTACTATCAACCTCGTTTGCGCCCATTATCCATATGTGATGTTTCTTTGAATAAGCCTTCCCTGGTAATCTTGTTTGATCAAAACAAAAAAAACAGAGGTAATTAATGTCACATGATACTATTTTTTTAATTAATTTATTTATTCTATTAAAAATTTTATATATTTGAAAATGATTTAACAAACTTCTCATTTTATAAATGAGAAGCTTTTAGTAGAATTGTTAATACAGATTGACTCACTCTATTCACGCTAGTTCAGATAGCCTTAGAATTTGACAGACCAGATTAGATTGACTCGTTTTTTTTTTTTTTTTGTGAGTCAATAAACAGCTAGCCAACCTCTCAATACATGTGTTGTTGGTCTTGCCGGGTCAACCCATACTTTTTAAAAGTATATTATTCTATAAATTTTTAAATTAAATTACAATTTAAAAATATTAAAATAAATAGCAATAAGACAATATTAAATAGTATTATTGTTACTATACATATTATAAAAATATAATTTGTATCTTAAAATTTAATATTTAAAATTTTTAAACGAACTTTGAGTTTGGATTCTTATTATTTTTACGATAAACAACAACATGCCTAGTGAAATCCCACAAGTGGGATTTGGGTGGATTCTTATTATTTTTAGTATTTTATTTTTATTTTTTAATTCGTCCCATGGGCTGACTCAACACATATTGGAAAAATCCCATAAATCAATATGCTTATTCGGGTTGGGCTAAAAAGCTGATTTTTAAAATCAAATCTTAGTCTAGCCTTGCTAAATTACAAATGGCACAAGACCCAAATTTGACCCTAAACTTGGAGCGAAATTGCAAGTTGGAACTCAAACTTTCAACTTGCACAAATAGGCACTCCAACTTGCCAATTACTGAACAAGTAGACACAGGTTACTGAGGTGGCACAGTGCGTGCGTTACACACAAATGAGGCGCGTGTATGGTCCTTTGCCGAACGTTCCAATGGAAAAAAAGGGTAATTTAACTCTTTTACCCCT
>JAOTQR010000109.1:17133898-17161363 GCA_025774065.1 Solanum ossicruentum | reverse complement strand
ATACAAGGTCTTACCACTGTCTGGACTAAAAAGATCTTCACAATAGCGTTTATTAAAGATCTCTAACATTTTTATATCTAACCACACTATCATAATTTTCACTCAAGTGTGTTTTTCAAGTTTGTTGACCAAAGTCAATCTTTAGTCAGTTTTTAAGGCTAAAATAATAAAAATGGTTCAAACTTGCACTAAAAGTCGTAGGACTCGAGTCAATCATGCTTCTGGCCTAATTTTGCCGTTCTATAGCTAACAGAGTTCTCAAAATTCTATTTTGATGTTGTTTACCCACATTTTAGTCCAAAACCAACTTTTCAAGTTATAAAGGCCTTCAAAACATGAAAAACTACACAATATCCAAAGAACGACTAGATGATTGAGCTACTATTTCTAGCAAGTCATAAATAACATAGAGTTACTATAAGAATACTCTAAATAGTGAAAAAGGTGCAGTACACAGAAAATGACCTGAAGGGTAATTATACCAAGGCTACCTCAAGACAATGAAAAGACATGAACGGAGATTAAAAAAAGATCCCTCTAAATACAAGGTCTTACCACTGTCTGGACTAAAAAGATCTTCACAATAGCGTTTATTAAAGATCTCTAACATTTTTATATGATCATAGAATGATACAACATCAAGTGGCATTTGTACGTGAAACATACGATATGTAAGATAGTTTAGTAGAACAAACACATCCAAGGCACTCAAAGAAAGGACGAAGCTCAATTTCACATTAGTATGATATGCAAATTAAAAATAAAACAATGCTTTTCAAAATGATTCAATCAGAGGGTTTCTCTAATTGATAACCATTTAGACAACAGAGTGATGTCATTGCCACTTCCATCCAATATCTTGCTAGGATTAAGAACATTACATCAATAGATCTAATAAAAAGTCATCTTTCACAGCAAGAGTGACATGTCTTCTATCCTACATTGACTATGTATTTTATGGGGTTTGAGTTATTTGTATCTTAACCTAAATCGGTGCAAATACTTCTCCCCAAAATATGTGCTCATACCTATCAACATTTCAAATCATCTCATCAAGTCTCAATGAACCTTCTTATCAAGTCAATTTTATCTCAATTCATTGTGCTCTTTTGTTTAAAATATGCTTTAAAAAAGCATTTACATCTCATCAAAACTCTTTTCATAAAATAAGTCTTTTGGACTTAATAAAATACATATATAATATTAATTCATTTAGTCAAGGCATAGAAAAACCGTATCTTTACTCAAAAACATGCATAGCCTTTATTAAAAATAATACTTCATTTAATACATAAAAATCATGAAAATCCAACATCAAATAATGAATGAAAAATCCATGATCATCAACTCAACTAGGGTTAATGGAAAAGTAACCATGAACAATAATTTCAATCATATATGAGAAAATAATAATAATAATAATAATAATAATAATAATAATAATAATAATAATAATAATAATAATAATAATAATAATCTCAATGTATAATTATATAAATTAACTCAACAAAAGAAGAATAAACTCAATTGAAATTCAAAATTAAATTTTTGATTAGTTTTAATACACAATTTAAAATGAAACTTTCACATTAGGAGGAACTCAGTCTAACGCTATGATAGTATTATGTACCTGAAAGTTAACATTTTACTCGAAACTTGAAGAATTTGGTGAAATGCTTGAAATCTAGTTTTTCTCCTCTCTGGTATTGCTCTCAAAGAATTTTAAGTGTTAATGAAAGAAAGACCTATTGGTTATTTATAAGGGACCTAAAATAATCTCAAAATGTCTAGGATTTTACTAGAAAATAAGAAAAAAGATGGAATCACCCTTCATTAAGTCTGCTGGATCCAACCACGAATTGTATCTACCATTGGTAGATTCAGGTCTTGGGTCGACAACCACCTTCGTACCAAAAGTTCAAACACTATATTTCTAAGCCTAAAAAGCATGAAACAATAATTACGGGTTATAGTGCTAATGATGGACCATGGACCCTTCTCGTAGTTTGGATACTGATCTTATCTTTGACCCCATCTATAGACCTCCTCTATAATCCATAGAAGATTCTACAGATCATAGAGTTTGTACATAAATCAAAAGAAAAGTTTAAATTTTTTAAAGTGTTGGAGGGACCTGTGAAATCAATCTATGGCTTGTGGAAGTTTCCACGGCTCGTAGACTTGGCTCGTGGTCATTGAGAGTCTCTCTTTCTTTAAGGAAATTCTAAGAGTTTTTATGGGATGTTATAACATTTGTCCTTTGGGATTATTCATCCTAAAATGATGGTCAAATTGGGTTTTACTTAAGGAACAAACATAATCAAGAACTCGAATACTCAAACTCAAGAATCACATCAACTCGACTCCATCATTAATAGGAACGAATAGATGCAGATATTTAGCTTTCATATGCTTTTCAACACTTTGCCAATAGACCTTCCTTAAGTCAAGGTACATCTTAATATATTCTAAGTGAAATATTCGGGCTATAGGCTTTTTCCATGGTCTTGCTTCTAAGTTTTCCTATGCTGGAGGATACATTATCTACCTTGATTTCCTTAAAAAAGACATCTCCCTCTTTGTTAGAAGCCAACTCTACTTTCTTTTCATTCTAAGATGGACACTTGATAACTTAAATTTTATGATCAGCTGTGACATGATGAGCATAAGGTCAGTCCATGTATAGAATGACATCAAGGCTAGTCTCATCAATAGGAGTATGCACACTAGAAGGCTCCAAGAAAATTCTTAGGAAGAATTTCAAACTTACAATCACCTATAGGTTACGAGAGACAACATTTCATCCAAATCAAGTAACACATGAAGATCAAAGAAAAAGGACTAGAAGCTTAACAGTGACAACATCAGGCATGTTCCCTTCGTCTTAACAACTAATGGTAACACAGAGGTAATTTCCTTCACCTATTATATTAGTATTTCCTTTCTGATTTTGTCAGAATGATGGTGATGCAAGATAAGGTTTGACTTTGTTTCTCCGCTTCAGATACTCATACTGATTATGGCCCTCGTAAACATACTTGAAGCAAACCTTAGTACCCTAAAGACTTTTATCTAGGTGAAACTCCCTACACTTACCACATGATGGTTTTGCTCTAGGTCCTTATACCACACTTTCTAGGACTGATAATTTTGTGCTCTAAAGTTTTATCCCTTGTGCAAACTCTGATAGGAATTAGATCCAAATAACTTGGCTTTTCAATTCAAGTGCTCCTCTTTATTCATTTTTTTTTATCATCCTCCACTTGTTGAGCACAGATCATGAGCCTTGAAATATCCATATCCAAAATCAAAAACAATGCTTTGTATTCCTTCTGGACATGCTTGCCAAATTCAGAGACAAACTTTCTCACTTTAGACCTCATATTTAGGACCATCTCCAGAGCATAACTAGGCAAATGGATAAGTACTCTTTTACTGTCATCCTCTCTCGCTTTAGTTTCATGAACTCTTTTACCTTTGTCTCTCTCAACTCTCTTGGAAAGAAGCGGTCAAGGAACACACTCTCAAGCTCGTCCATACTACAAGATTAACATACCCACCATGACTCTTCTATCAGTGATTATACCTAATATTTGTAATATCTTTAAGATGATAAGAGACAAGCTCAAATTCCTCTACCTCAGTAGCATGCATGACCTTTAGGGCCTTCCACACCTCATCAATAAAGTTTTGTGGGTCCTCCTCAGCCTTAGATCCTATGAAGATCGATGGGTTCATCCTCAAGAAATTCCTAATCCTTGTAATGGCTAATGTCTCTTGAGAACTAGAGGTAGGGGTTGGGTACTCTAGCGACTAGTCTGAGCAGCCACTATTTAGATGAGCAAGGCAATGGCTCCTCTATACCCAGCTTCAAAAGTAGGGATGATAGTAGGAGTTTGAGAGGCATGAGTAGGCTTGGAAGTGGGTACTTGAGGAACTTCAGTAGACCGTGCAGGGAGGAGACCTTTGGTCCTCACTCTTGACTATAAAAGAGTCTTAGATGGTGGTCTTCGTTGCTAATATCATTCCTCTGACTGGAGTACACTTGAGAGGTATGATCTGCGAACGTGTAACATATGAGTTAGAAAGGGACCTTTATGGAGTTGGACTTTACTATGTGAATTTAATGGTATGAAAGAAGTTAAACAATTACTAATCATCATATATTTGATTGTGAAACCAGTCTTGGGTCTACGACCATGCATCTTCTATGAGTCTAGACCCATCTACAAAGTTATCCTGCTACTTAGATAGAAGATGCAAAGACAATGTCTTTAGCATAAAAAGCACGCAATGATGATTATGGGCCATATTAGATAACGGGTCATGGACCCTTCTCGTGGTTTGGACAATGACCTTTGACCCCATCTGTGGACCTCATTTATTATCCGTAGAAACATCTATGAGCCATAGAGTCCATAAGTAAATAAAGTCCAAAGTTTAAAAAAAAAAAATTTAAGTATTGAGGAGACCTATAAAACTAGTCTATGGCATATGGAAGTTTCCATGGCTCATAGACCTTGCTTGTGTCAACTAATAGTCTTTCCTTTTTGTCAAGGATTTTCTAAGGGTCAAACAATTGGGGTGTTACACTTTAGTCTATTAGTTTTGATAATATGTTGATGGTGGAGATCTATATTACGATCATTTTGTTGTTGGGTGTGTTTGTAATTTGGTTGAAAGTGTTCATATTTCACTAGTTACTTAAGAGGGTGAGTATCTTGTCTTTTAATATAGTCTATGCAAGAAGTCACCTTAGATGTAAATCCCATTAGAGCATTACATTATTTTCCGTCTATCGCGGAGTATGTTGGGTTTGGTTATTTTATTTAGTTTCTACATGGACAAGTTATAATTCATACTCTAGTTCCTTTTGTTGCATTAAATGATGAGATACAACATTACTTGTGCCAAAATCAATATGTGTTCATGACATGACAATCTGTCCTCCAAATCAAGTTTTATTCAAATTAGATGATAGAGTTTGTTCATTTGAAGCTTAACATTTCCAAGTTTAGAATTAGGCCTTCCATTAATTCTTTACATCTCTTTTCAGCCTGCGACATCATTCTAGTCCATTTTTGAATTCCACCTTGTATATTGTTAAGTTTTGAGTCAGCCCCCATCTTACTCGAATTGTGGATGCTGATATAGGAAAAAGGAAGATGAATTATAGGTTTTGGAATCCACAAAGTGGGACGTATGCATCAGTATATTCCTTATATACACTAATATACTATATTATGTATCCAGTGATATGCAGAAGCAGAATTGGGCTAGAAAATCCCAAGTTCAATAGTTTGGCCCAAGTAAGAGTGTCAAACTGAATCCAAATGTAGGTAGCCCGTCCAAGTCGTTCAAAGTTTCACGGGTTGGGCTCAAGATAATTTTTTTTAAGAAAAAATTACTTAAGCAGATCTACTTTAATAAATAATTACTGATTTTAATGATACTTTTTATTTATTATCATTTATCACAATATATAATAATACTATGATAAATTTGCACTTGTATTAAAAGTATATCATGCATTCAATATAAATATATTATAACTGTTTAATGAAAATAATTTTTTATTGCTATAAATGGTAAATATTTTTTTAATCTAGTATATCTATGTAAGTTTCCCTAATTTTAATTGGGTTTAGTCCCTTACCCATTCAAATCTTAATCCATATCAAAAGAATTATCAATTGAACCCAATTTAATCTTCAGTTTCAATCTGTTTTAAAACTATTTACTTGCATTGATGTAATATATGTTTTCTATTTATTTTGTATATTCTATCTTTTGTCTATCAATTTGTAACTTTTTTTTTGAGTTGAAATTCAAATTGTGATTATAAATAATAATATGTTAGAATTATTAAAATTGAGCGGGTCAAATTTGGCTGATCATGATCCAACTCAAATTTTATCCCTTTTGAGCTCAAAGTAAATTTGGACGGATCATAATCCAACCTAATTTATTCCAACCCATCTTAATATTTTCAATTTCAACTCAACCTGTCCATTTTACACCTAGGCCCAAAACTGGTCCAAGCATACAGAAATGAGAAATCAGACTTGAGCCTAATTTCTTATCTTCGCTCATTTTGTTTCGTTGTTTACTTAATATTAATTTGTTAACTCTAACTGTAATTTTACAATAACTTGATTAAATTTTCTAGAAGAAGAGCTAATTTCTTTGTGCGGGTTAATTTTTTTTGTCTTCAGTTATTTAATTTCTTGGTCTAAACAATTTTATATTCAAATTGTTATTTTCAAAGTCATTCAAAATGTTTTTTTAGTTCATCACATTTTTTGACAAGTCTCAATTATTCTCCTTTTTCTCCAAATAATATTTCTTTTTTATATCGTCATTTTTTGATAAATTTTGTTTTCTTTATAAATTATTTCAAATATTTTAAATTGAGTTCAAATAATTTTAATTATTTTTTATTTTTAAATGAAATTTTCAAAATTACTCCAATGATTATTTTTTTTCGTTAGCAGTCATTTTGAGTGCAACACTTTCTCAAAGTGTGAAATGTAAACTCTTACCATTTTTCTATAATATTTAAGACTTAATTTGTTAAGGTCCTTTAAGTTAAGGTTTCTTGATTTTTCTTTAAAAATTAAGTGGCGGCTTCTTTTCAAAAATTGAGTTTTTTCAAAAAATTTAAAATCAATTTATTAAACCATCTTTTTTACCATATAATAGAAATGGTGGCTCTATTGGAGATTTAATTAGGTTGTAAACATTTGATTTATTTTCTTATTTGGCTAACTTTTCCAGAATATATAATTAGTAATTATACTTTCTTTATTTGTGTTTTGTGTGTTTAATTTTGAATATTAAACCTTCATTGCATGCATAACATCTTTCCTCCAATTGTCATTTTCTTAATTGGAAGCCTAAGTAATGATTATGCACGTCGCATCCGTTCAAACCAAATTGCTTACCGGGGTACATTGGAAAAGTGAGTTTACTACTAGATGGTCAATGGTCGGTAACTTTCCAGTCCCAGGTTATTTGTTTGGATCATCAATCCACTTTAAATAACTCTTACTTTTAGTCCACCTAGTTGAGCGAAACTAAAATCATAAATTTAGAGCATTTGTCTATGATGACCTAATACCGAAGGTGTATTGAGCCCATTATTATTACCTTGAGTCCAAAATGACCTCCAGCCTAAATGATCGATCATGCTTATGTGTTCAAAATTTTAAAATTGTATATGTTATTTGGAGCACTATTATCCCTCGAGGCCGGAACTTCAAATAGCTTACTCTAATCAAAGAAGGATCTTCATAAGCTACTAAATCATTCAAAGGTGTTCAGAGAGTCAAGAAGTCCAAAGAAGGAGAGACCTTTCACGAAGGTTTAGTTTAGGACTATACCCTTGCATGGAACTGATTCCTTGTATCCCTTTTTTAATATTGTGTATCTCCATTCAGCTTATTCATAAACCTTGCATCAAATAATTTTTGGGACAATGCAACATTTTAAATTGCGTAATACATCCTTCATATTGTTAGGCTTTTTCTTGGCAAAAAAATCATATATCTTTTAGGACGCATAATAACTGTGTACGTGTTATATTTTATAACTATTTGTGTGAGTATTTTATTTAATTGTCCATTTCTTTTCAAAAATTTCTTAAATTTCTTAAGCAAAAATATCAAGTCACCATTAAAAGTTCGCCCGAACACTGTTCGATGTCGTTAGTTTCATAACAAAATTCAAACTCCACCCTTAGAATTTTTAAAATCTTACTCTTTCATCTTTTCAAAGGGTTCATTTGCCCTTTCACGTAGAAAAAATAAGGTTTAATCTAGTCAAACTATGTAATACCTAAATTCTGTATAGTAAGATGCGTAAACAACCTTTTAAAGCTTGGTTCCTATTTTTGAGAAATTCTATTTTTTACTCTTGCACAGAGAGTAGAAATCACAATTACTAGTATGATAGAAGTCCTCGATTCAACGTGACTCAACCTTCTTAACTCAAGAATATCAAATAAAAATTTATGTCTATTTGGTCATCAACTTACACCGGTGGATTAACGTGTCTTCGAATGAAGCAATTTTTATGTGTTTATTTCTATATGTGATATCTTGTGTTATTTGTTCTAAACAAAAAATAACATGTTTGCCTTTTGAGTTATTTTTCTTTTATTAGATAATTAGAATTGAATTATGTTGAGGAAACTTTATGAGGTCTAAAGTCTCCAAAAGTTCCTTTTTCAAAAGAAAAAATGACTGGAAACGGTGAGAATATTGATTTGATTGATGTTGTTATAAAAGTTCCTTTAGTTTCTGAACAAAAATGAGATGATTACACAACTAAACAACAAATTACTGAGATAAGAATTAAGTTGCAACATACTGGGGAATTAGAGAATCTTGCTATCATTGATAATGCTCAAATGTATTCCAAAACAATTAAAGAGTAGAATGATTGCTAGAAATATAATTTACCCAAAGGGTCGGTCGCATAAGGAATGTTATAACAATTCATCGTTTGAAGTAAGATTTGATCTAATCAATTACAGATATATAGAAAATAATATAACAACTTAACTACGTGTGATTTGGAATGAATTAACTAAAATTGAAAGGATGATTGCGTAACTTGGACTCAATGGAAGGGAACAAGGTAGGGGTGTGCATAGTTAACCATAGATCACATAAATGAGCCATGGGTATTGAAAATTAGTATTAATTATACATAGATAGACTAGATAGCTAGTAACTACAATCATTTGTATATCAAAAGTAGCATCTCAATGTGAGCCTACAACAACCTCACACTCAAATCACATAAAAAACCTAAGGGAATTTATACAATTGAATAGCTAATCAATTGAAAACCTTAGCCAGATGAACCCAGATAAGACTTTAGTTCAAGTCACAGTTACCCACGACTATTATGTTATCCACCCACTTTGAATACTTATAATTTGGTAGCATACAAAGATCCAAATATAAACCCTGAGTTTGCAACATCAGGTTTTCAATGATTGATGTCACTCAACTTGGTTACTCAAAGGAAGCAAGGGCGTTCGTTATCAGCATAATAACCCAACTGAGAGGTTGGGATTGATCCTACAGAGAATCATTGTTCAAGGTAGAAGTGACTCATTGGACTAAGTAATTGTAGCATCTGGGAGATTGCAATGATCAAAATAGTAATTGAGCTAAACAAATTCTAATTTAATAATTAAACAACAATTAAGGGAAGATATTGGGGATGTGCGAATATGAGAATCGATCTACCAACTGGATCTAAATATTTGACTATGAGTTGATATTGAATGAATAGGCTGGGTTGCTTGTAATCCATATCAGCTATGATATAAGGGTGTTTCGTATGAATCAACTAAAAATCATATGCAGACACCCGAGGACACACTTGACCTAAGAAGTCTCAGCAAAACCCCTAATACCTTGGCCATTGAATTCATGGCTGTGGACTTCAACCGAAATCCCAAGAGGCTTCAGCTATTATATCTATTCCATACTCTAATCATTCTAACTAAAGCAATAATTAGAGATCTAGATAAACCCTAAGTTTGCAACCTTGAAATTATAGATTAAATATATGAATTGATATAAATTCACTCAAATCAACTATAGATAAGTCAAAATATCAAAGACCCAATCAATAAATCAAAAACACATATCAATAGCATTCCCCCAACATGATAGTTTTAGCCACACATGTTAGAAATTAAAGATTTGATACCAAACATAGCAGCAACAGTCGTGGGTAACAAGATTGAATAGAAATTAGTTGATTATCACTAGCCAATCTTCTCCAATTTACTCCCCAAAAGCTTCAAAACCCTAACTCCCCTTCGTACTCTAAGAGGAAAGTTCTATGTACTACTACAGAAGGTTAATTGTTCTGATATGATATGAACTGATATGTACAATGTCCTTTCTAAAATTACTTATATACTCCATGTAAATGTGCGAAAGTTTGTGCTATGAAATATCATTCGGTGGTTAAGGCCGACCATTGCTGAGTACTCCGGCGATGTGTCGAATGTGCACTTGACCGTTTTCCTTTGCATATTAAAAATGCTTTCTCTTCTGTAATATTAGGCGATGTTCTTTGTTCTGACAATCCAATTCGGTAATGCACCGAGTATCCCTCATATCGCCTTCTTGTCAATGTTTTGGGGCTTTGAGTACTGTGACTTTAGGCGATCTCCTATGCGATTCGGTAGTACATCGAACATGCTTTGCGATATCAAATATGAGCGCTATCTTGACTTGATCTGGAACCTTGGCTGCTGCAATGATAGGCGATCTCTCTGAGTGTTCGGCAGATCGCCGTGTATGTTAGCGATATCGCTTTTCTCCGCCTTTTTGCACTTTGCTCCCTTTTCAAGATTTAACCAAATATTGTTCATTTGTGCACTTTTAGTCTCATGTCCCGTCACAACACATGCATATTTGTTAGAAGTTGGAGATAATAACATATTAAGGGAAATGTTTCTTTGCAAGTTAGTCCCAAAATGAGTTCGAAATATGGACTCATTAACACCTCCATCTTAAGTGTTTGCTTGCCCTCAAGCAAATCAAACATCAATCTATCCAACTTCAGAGCTTGCAAATAGGGCCATAGGGAGCAACACATACATTTTCACCTTTTTCATCTCTTCTCGAACTTTCACAAACCACTTACGTGACTTTGAAGCCTCAAGAGATGACTAAGGAGTAATGAAAACATGGTTATGCTCACAATTGCTCATGTAGCTGCTAATCTGTAACGACCTAGTAAGTCGTTTTGAGATATAGAGTTTCGTATGTTATAAAAGATTTATCTTGTAAATTTTAAAGGGGCTTTTTGGACTATTTAATAATTTTTATTATTTAGTTGAGAGATAATTTTAGACAATTAATTTAGTTGATAGACCAAAATAATAATTTGTTAATACTCTATATTATTTATCACCTTTAGTATTTAAGTTAAAATTAAAAAAAGAAAAAAAAAATAAAAAGAACGGGTTAAGGGCTGAAACACCCAACCCTCAAAAAGAATAGAAGAGATCGAAAAAACAGAGGCGCACGTACAAGAGAAAGTTCGATGAGAAACCTGCTACAACAAACAAGTTGGACGTTCAATGTAGAAAAATTAATAGAGTTTGTTAATTCTTTTGGTGCATGCATAATTTATATTATATTAAAAGTGTGAAGGTTTTGATAAAGTTGATTGAACTTTTTGTCCTTTATTAAAAGACTCTGCTTTAGATAAAATAGTTTTTTCATCATTTTTCTTTAAATTATTATTTAATTATGTCTATAATATTAACTTTTAAAATGTGATAAAATAAGAACTTCTAACCGTAGAAAGACTCCTAAATCTTCCTTATTAAAATCCTTTTCCAACTAAAATAGAATTGATCTAAAAAAAATAGAATATTACTATATGGAAAAAATATGGCTTCTTTTTGGCAAAGTAAAACATTATCTTATTTTTTAGAATAACTATCATAGTAGGTTAAATAATGCCTTATTTTTGGTTAGACCAAAAGCTAATAAATTTGCCGTAAATGAAAAAAAATATGTACAAGTCATATATGCCCTAATTCAAATCAAACTCTAAAATCTAATTCTTCTTAGTTTATAAATATACTTCCATAAAAGGATTTATTTTGTATAATGATTAAATTGTCTTATTTTTGGTCAAAGCAAAAAATAAATAAAAAGTGTCCTAAAATTGAAAAAGAACTACGTTATATCTTTTGATTTTTTTTTTTGAAGAACAACTCATCACATGGATCGCGATTGATTTTATGCTCTATTGCCATAAAAATGATTACTACTTGTATGACGTTGATATCCATATTGAATTTGACTTGATTCATAACATATGATTAATTCTTGAGAGATTCAGTCCTTTTCACTAGCTTTAGATTACCTTCATAGCTTAGTATAACTGTTTATTTCCTAAACCTAGCAATTGTTTGTTTCTCTGTTTTTATGCTCTATTGCCATAAAAATGATTACTACTTGTATGACGTTGATATCCATATTGAATTTGACTTGATTCATAACATATGATTAATTCTTGAGAGATTCAGTCCTTTTCACTAGCTTTAGATTACCTTCATAGCTTAGTATAACTGTTTATTTCCTAAACCTAGCAATTGTTTGTTTCTCTGTTGGTAGATAACCAAAGAAATATAATGTCTAAATTAGTTCAAGAATAAACATTGATGCTAAGCCATTAAAATTAGGATTTGCTTAGTCTTGTGAAGCTTATTATTAGCATGAAGTCACAAAAATTTGCTACACAAATTATTTTGTACGACAAGAACTTACTAGAAATTGGTGGAAAAAAGATTAGCATAAAATGTCTTCAACATAATTTGGAGATTGTATTTTCAGAGAACAATCAAAATATACAAAGAAATTTTGTTACTTCAATCATATTTGATTTGGAGATTTTTTTTTTGGAGAAGAATTAAAATTTAAAAAGAGATCTTATTATTTTAATTGTATTTGCTTTGAAAATTTGTGCAATCGAAATTTGAAAAGGAATTTTAAGATCCTTCCTTCCTCCCTCAGATTCATACTTCTACAATATGTATATCCTATTTTACTTCTTGATCTATAATTAAAGTGAAATTAAATAATAATTTAAAAAAAGATATGATTGGGATGCCATACAATTTCAAAATCTACATATTATAATTAAAATTAAATATAATAAAGATAGTAATAAATAATAATTAGAAAATACGAAAAAAATAATTTTGTTTATTGTAAGGACTTCTGATGAATTAGAATTTTTTTTATATTTCAGGACTCCATATATTTTAAGATTCTATATATATAATAAAGATAAATTAAATAGTAATTTGAAGAAAATAGTGAAAAGACGATTTTGTATAAACAATTTTCTAGGCTATGAATAAAAAAGAAAAAAATATTATTAATAAAAGTTTGTAATATAGATTTTTTTTAAAAAGAGTAATTAAAATTACTGTAAAACATTAAACTACTTTTTTTAAAAAATATTTTGGAGTCTTTTTTTAAATAAATTTTAATCAATTAATAATTTAACTCCTAACTATTCAGCTTTATGTATTCATAAATTATTAAAATATCTCTATATTTTCATAATTAAATTGATTTTTTCATCTTTGCCTCTTCATAATAAGTTTAAATTATTGCATCAAATTAAGAATATTTATTTAATTTTATTTATATAAATATTATAGTTTATTTTAATAATAAGTACTATTTTTATATAATTTTTAGATTGATACTAGACATACGTGCAAAGCACGTACATTAAACTAACTAGTACATATGTGTGAATAAAATAATAGTATTTTATATGGAATAGTAAAGGAAAAAGAATAAATATTGATGAATAGGGGATAAAACATGGTGGGCTAATTATGAGATACAATAATGGCAATAATTGAATGATATTAGCGTGGATGATTAGGGAATATAAGGTAAAGTTAATTGTTGTAACTGTTTCTTTGTTGCATCATCCGTTTTTGTGAATGTTTGTTCTAAATTATTCCTTTAGTTATTACATTGTAATTTAGATTTTGATATTTTGAGATAGATAATAAAATATTAGATGTATAATATATACAAATACTATAAGAATTATGCTATGTTGGAGGAATTAAGACTTAACCATAAGTTGAAATTTAAGAACTAGATTATAGAATTAGATGAACTTTTCTACGCTATATAGGAATATCGGTATTTATGAACTCGTTCGCTTATGAATTTTATATATTTGATAGATTCAAAACATTTGAAGATATTAAAGAAAGGAAAAACAGTGGTAAACTAGCTTGCTTGACTCCAGTTCTTCCATTGAGGTAGATTAAGGTTTATTCTATGTTTTAGCGAAACTCTTAATAGTGATTGATATTCATTGAGTGATGTTGTGAAGTTTTATATGCATTTAATCATTGTGATTTACATGATTGATATATTGTTGTGATTGATCTGAAATCTCAAGGCCATGGAATTCATAATCTTGAACTTGTCATATCAAAATTATGTCTTGAATAAAGAAGCCTTGATGAAATATTATAAATGAGGTGGAAATTAATGATAAAGAATGATGAAATAAATATAATTGGATCAGGTGTCACGTTCTACCAAGAATAATTGGATAGGATGTCATGTTTTGAAACGGTATATTTGGATCGAGTGTCACATTCCGACACAATATAATTGAATCAGGTGTCACATTTAGATTTGGATCCGATATCACGTCTTGACATGATATATTTGGATCGGGTGTCACGTTCCGACACGGTATATTTAGATCGGGTGTCACGTTCCAACATGATATATTTGGATCGGGTGTCACGTTTCGGCACGATATATATATTGGATCGGGTGTCACGTTCTCGCACGTAATAATAAAGAAAAATATATTAAAATAATTTAATATACTCAATTTCAAAAAATCTATCTTCCTAAAAGAAGCGTGGTGTGAAGGCTTGAGTCCTTATATATGTTCTTGGTATTGTTGACAGATTATACACATGTTTTATTGTGTTGTCACTTATACTTGTTGTTGTTGCTTGCCACTGTTAACTGCTATAGTTGATTTCCTACTATTACTTTAAGTATATTGGCTTCTATTTGAAGTCGGCCGATGATACCTACTCAGTACATGTGGCTCGTACTGACTTCTGTATTTTTTCTTGTTTTGTTTTTGTGGGGTACAGTATTTGTTCCATTGACTTCGATTCACCCTCAGCTCTAGCCACTCTTCAATACATCAGATTCCAGGGTGAGCTATCTTCCTAGCTCGTAGTGAGTTCTCTCAGCCATAGAATAATGTCCTTAGTTTTCGAACGTAAACTATTTTGTTTATTTATTTTGATGTTGCTATTCTTAGACTCAGAATTGAGATTAGATGTCCTCATTGTGATTAGCTTCCTACTATTTTCATATTTTATAAGTTGAATTGCTAATATAGGTTGAGATTTGTATCATTGGTTCTCCCACCTAGGAGGGAAAGTGTGGGTGCCACTCATGGCCCATTTTGGGTCGTGACATAATTACTGCCTAAAAGCACCTAACACCAAAGAAGATCCTGAACACCCAAGATTATGGGATTGCTTTCAAAGGATCTCTTCAACTCTCACTCTCCCAAATGAGAAACAACATGTAAGCTTCAACCCATAGGTTTGACCTTATTCTCAATCAGAGTTCACTTGACTTTCTTCCGGACTAGGATCCCAAAGGACTTTGCTAGGACTGTAATGTAGGGTAAGGGTTGGATAGGATATCATATGGACAATAGTGGCTTATCCCTCCTTAAACTCTACGTGTTCTTTTCAGGCTCAAAGGTTCTTTTGGTTCCCTTTTCATTCATGTTCTTTTTTATATCTCTTTTACTTTTGATTTATCATCCCAAGTGTCTCCGTTTTGCACTCTTTTTTCACAATTTTTGGAGGGTTCTCAATTTTCAAGCATTGTTTTTCACTTTTTCTTTTATTTATTTTCAGGACTTCTCACTATCTTTCTTTTATTTGTGTCCCTCTTTTTCTGTCTCTTTCATTGGAAACACCTCCTTCTTTCTACCAACACCCCCTATCTTAATCTTTGTCTACTGCTCAATATTTCAAGCTTAAGGAGGGATTGGTAGGAATCAATAAGGAATTGTCTTTCACAAACATGAGTTAAGGTTACAAGGTTGTCAAAGAAGGGATCAAAGCTCAAAAGGGCTTCACTAAGGATTCATTTCATTGTCAAGGGATGTCACTATGGTCAAATGGACTTAGTGGAACCAAAGAAGGCCTAAGGTCCTCTCCTAATCCGGAAATAACCAAGTTACTCAAAATAAACCAGGCAAGTTCAAAATGTTGGAAAATAAGCATTTCAACAAAATAACTAATCCTACATTGGCAAAATGACTCTATGTTTAAACAGTGGCAACACACTTGCAATTTTTCGATCATCGCATATCCAAGCTCAATTGCTCACATAGTCAACTTAAGATTCCTCAAATTTATTCATGGATTGATTTATATAGAAAAGACTAATTAGTGAATACATGCTCCTTGTCTATGGTACCATCCAAATTAAAGATATGGAACATCGATGTCTGGATTGTTAAGAACTAGGGACATGATATTAACATTCTAATGACTTGTCATATATGCTGGTTTGCCAAAATTTAAAATTCAAGAACATCATTTGCAATCATTCATCCATTCAACTCAAAAAAGAAAGAAAAGCAAAACTAGAAAACTAAATATTACTTTATTACAACCTAAATTAAAATATAAAATTTATTTATAATTAATTACATTTCAACCATCAGAACTACCAACTCTCAATTCAATAGGCAACACGAATCAAATTGAGACACAACTCAACTTACCCTCCCCCCCTTCCTAATAAAAGAAACATTGTAAGAATCCCCTTGATGTATATCGTGATGTACTAAGGTTGGAACTGAAGAGAGCTCAACTATGTCGGGTTACCCCGGTTCTACTAGGATTACTGCAGAGGTGTCTTCTTATATGCTGGTGACGTTTCTCTCCTTGCTTGCTTTGTTCTTTGCCTCCTAGTCTCAAATTGGTCGGCCAAAGTCTTCTCTATAGCCTTATCAACTATTGTGAGAGGGCCCTCCATAGCCTCATGCTTGTATCTGAAAGCATTACCCTTAACCAACCCTCTATAAATTGGTTAAGGTTGATGTTTTGTCTTGAGTTAGCCCCGAATGTTACGTTCCTTGGTGATCCTCTGAGGATGGATGCTTCCTTTTTGCATTCAACGGGCCCCAAAGGCCCAAGTATTTGTGGGCATAACATGCCCATTTTCTTCCCAAATCGCATCATACCTTTCCTTATTGGAGATTTCAGTTGCAATTGACCTGTCAAACAAGACTAGCAAGTTTGTAAGGATAGATAACAGGTAACAATTTTCAACAATGAAATAGGGTATTTGAGGTCATTTATCCTGCACATCTAACTCGGTGAATCACTGAGCTGGATAGGCGGTCTAAATGCCCTTCGCCAAAAATAGTAGAGATCAATAGGAGAGGGGCTGGTAAATCGGGCAATGCCTTAGAGAAATCAGCGAATCGCCGATTTGTGTCGGCGATCGAAATTCCCAATGCCAAATATCAGAGGGACCAACTTTCAACAAGGTTGGCTCAAAGGTGATGTGTAGGTGTAATCGGCGTATCGCCGAGTAGTCTTTGGTGGTCAAATTGACCACTTCAAACTCGAAGTGGCATCCAAAACCTTACATCCCTCAAGCGAACAAAGCAATTCATCACATAGTCCAACACCTATTTCAAACAATTATTTCTTAGGCTTGGCATTGGTGAAATGATGACTTGCCCTTAAGAATGATATCATCCAATCTATCACAGGGCAAGTTCAAATCGCTCAACTCCCCTTCTAGGGCTACTTAGACGTTACCTCAAAGGTTCACAAAATCAGATCTTACCAAAATAAGTCAATAAATATCCACTTTGAACAAATCAAAACACGAATGGCATAGCTTCTCAAATCCCTCAAGTTTATTTTCATAACACACCAAGTTTAGTAAGAACAAAATAGCATATCTGAAGCTCCACATGCTAATAGTGGCAATGAACAAGATGAAGGTGAAGTTGGCACATCGATCCCAGTAAAGAAAAGAAAAGAAAAGGAAAACTAAGAGTATAGTGGTGGTGAGTGAGGAGTATGAGTGTGGGAGGAGGGAAATTGAGGAAAAAATTAACGGCCATTTAAGAAAAAGAGGATGAGACTCTTCGACCTTCGTGTTACTATTCATTACTACAGGGAGTATTTGGTGATCCATTTTTGGCACATGAAAATGCTTTTTTGCCTTATCTTGAAGTTGACCCTACGTACTAAAAAGCGGATTATCCAAGTGTCGCTGAGCATTTTCCATGGTATGCCAAGTTAGAACTACCTTCGCCAAATTCTGCAACGACTCCATCCACAACTTGATTTCAAAGAGTGATCAAAAGTACCATTGCCTTATTCATTCGGTGATACACTGATTTTTTTACCAAGTTCCTCCAATATTGCAACACTCTTCGGCTCTTCTAAGGTTTGGGTCGAATCCACAGAGAATATAGGGCTTGACTACAAGACTTCACTACTAATCATTTCAAGCATCAATCAATAAAATCTCTAAATGGAGGAAGGGGGAGGGGGGAATTTGTGATTCAAAGATAAAAGTAAAATTATGACTATACTACTACGCTGAAAGACACTCAATTTTAGGGACAACTTGGGAATTGTGTTCTCCATGGTTCGTTGACTCAATTACGCTAGGTAGCATAACCATAATTGAAGATTAGCATACAGGACGGTAACTTAGGTTCTTCCAGCCCTCTTGTGAAGGTGAAGGTCGAATTTCACCATGGCGCTTAGTTTGCAACCATGACGTGCCAACTAACCATTACCAATTGTCTCAGTCAACCTCCCCTTGGTCAGGTTCAGTTGATTAGACGAGAAGAAATCGATCAAATCCTGTCATGTACTTCTATTTTCCTATTCATCACTACCTTGGTCGAGATCGTGATAGTAGGTAGGGTTTGGTGTTGGCCACCACCAAACAACAATCATAATAAAGGGAAATAGACAAATACATGCAAAACTCTAATCATAAAAATGTAACAAACCTAGGTTATCTCAAGTCAACTATCCATGGTTCCTACAACCCCAAGTAGTGGGTGTTTAGTTACTCATAGCTAAGGCAAAACAAGCAAAAATGTACATACTAGACATAAATGAGAGTTTTACCAATAACAATGAAGAAAGTAGTTACCATAAGTTGCAAACCCACAAGCTTGATTGATCAACAATGAGTACAAGGCAAGATTTTCAATCCCCATAATGGATTTTCCAAGAGAGAACAACAAACTACTCTAAAAGACTAAGAAAAGATTCAAAAGATGATTCTCCAATGTCTCCTAGTCGAACTCTCCTTCTAAAACCAAACTTAAACTATATATAGTATTTACAAAATAACCCTACAATTTACACAGAAAAGACAACTGGCAGCTAATAAGTCTCGATAGGTACAACTCTTAGGATGACCTACGAGTCATAGTCGGTGTCTCCTATTAGGTTCTTGGCATCTTGTACTAAATTAGTATGACCCATAGGCATGAGTCGTTGCTTGAGCTATGACTCGTATGTTCCTCTCGTAGTCTTGGTCTTCAGTTTTTGGTCCAATATTTTGGCTTTCTGATTCATGCTATGAGTCCACCTATATGAGTTATAGTGATATTTACGACTCGTAGGATGGACTTATAGGGGTGATCTCCACTTAATAGATCTCTAAATTTTTGGTCTCTGATTCTTGCTACGACACTCCCTATGACTCGTAGCTTGGGCTACGACTCGTAAGTGTGCTCGAGTTCCTAAGCTTTAGCAAAATCTATGACTTTTCTTTAAAATCATGCTAACCTAACTTTTCTGCAAGAAAAACACAAAAATACATAAAAACCATAAAAAGTCACATTAAGAAATCACAAAGTCCCTTGTTTTAGGCATCAAATGTGTTTTATTTTGACAGCACATCAACACCTTCAACTTCGAATTGTTATTTGTCTTCAAGCGAAGACTCGATCTATACAAACAAAGAGAAATACATAGCAGTTATACTAATGGCATATACAACAACTCCTTTGATTCAGTTACTCAACTACTATTTTCAAAACATGATTTCAAATTTATTAAGAAAACACAAACATAATGAGATACCTGGCAATCCAACTATGATAAGCTAAGAAGCATCAACCGTCCACAATCCCTGGTATAGTCTTATGCTAATCAAGCAGGGCAAATGTGCTCACTGGAAAGAAGCCCCTCATACTCGCTCAAAAGCATTTAGAACTCAGGGACTGAGGAAACATTGTCACTCTTACAATTGAAATTCAATGCATACTGACTAACACTATAGGCTTGCCTGTATACTCATCTTCTGGCTTGGTGATAAAGTGGAGTTGGATCACTTTAGGACTTATAGGCTTGTAACAGAGATTCAGGGTGCTTTGGTAAGGTAATTTGGGCAAGTAGTGACTAAAAGCTATCCTTGCACTATGTTTACCAACACTTTTTGCTTTCATAATTGATACGCCCAAATTTACACTCCCAACAGGAATAGTAAAATGGTTGTTGATATAGAACTAAACTAGAGTTGAGGTCGATCCCACAAGGAATGCATAAGATTAGCTCTATTAGTAACGTTTTTCAGTTATAATCTCTAATCCCAGAACAAAACAATAATAAATAAACTAAATGGGTGGTTTTGGTTTTTGCAGTATTAGTTCCTAAAATAATGAAACAAATGCAGTGACAACTAATTTCCAATCAAAGAATAAGAATAATAACAACGACATCTAGCTTTCAAATATTTTATAGATTTAATAATTTATGAAAGAACTAGGATTGTGATCCTCATGAAATCCAATGCAATAACCTAACTTGTGTAGTAGATTTGGTAGTGATTACATATACAAGATCAAGAAATAATGTAACATCTAATTCACCTATCGATCCTTCTTAGATGTAATTCATTCTTCACCTTTCAGTCTCGGAATGTATATTAATTTTAAACCATTGTTATAGATCTCAGAATACTTTCACCTTTCAGTCTTAAGTACTTAGACTAGGTTAAAAACCTCGAATTTCTATTGTAGGATTCTTTTCCTAACCAGTACATTCTTTCATGGCATGTAAGAATACAAGCATGTTCTCAATGCGTTGACTCATTGAGGAAGAAATTAAAATGAAGAACATTACAATAAATACATGTATTAATCCCAAAAAGTCTACCACAAGTTAGTTCATTTTATTGGATTATCATGGTTCACACGATCCTAGATATAGATCTAGCCTAGCATATTCAAGAAAATGAAATAATCACAATAATGTGAAGAAATCCTAATGAAGAACTTACTCTTGATTTAACAATAGATCCAAGAAGTATAAGAAAAAACTTGAAATAATAATGAATCTAAAGCTCACAAGGTTAACTTTCTTCAAAGAAATGAATAATCTTCAATTACAAGATTTAGATATAAAAAAAATGAGAAAAGAGAAGTTATAGGGGATGTTCTTGAGCTCAAGAAAGCTCTCAGCCATCACTCCTCACACTCTGAATAATACCCTAGAAAGATAACATGTTATATATAGTAAAAAAAATTACTTTAAATTAAAATAATAAAAAGTTGTCAGCATGGGTACGGGACCCTATATGGCCTGCGTGGTCTTGCATGCCCGTGTGCACGGACCGTGCTTCACACTTCACTAAATACCCAACTTCCAAGCGTAGATTCACTTGAAGGTGACGACCACGGACCATGGTTGGCCACACAGCCCGTGGTGATGGTTCGTTCCATATTACTTAGCCATTCTCTCCACTTTTCGATGGTAATTTAGCTTGTATCTCTTCCACGGTCAAATGCCACGACCCGTATAGATATACACGGTCCGTGTCTCCTTGACTTAGCTATGTTCTAGCTACATTCGAGTATTTCAACACCATGGCTGCTATCCCAATCTGTGGTAGACCATACAGACCATGTCTAGGCTCCGTCTTATCTTCCTTAATATGACTCTTGCATTTTTCGACGGTAATTCACCTATCTTGCATCACCTCCATTCTAGATTGCCACGGACTGTTCCATCTTCCATGGGCCATGTCATCTTCACATGTTCCAATGCCTTTTGTTGCCAAGTGGAGAGCCAGAAAGGACCACATGGTCTGTGGACCTTCCTACGAGCTGTGGCGGTCACCGTGTGCCTTCACTTGGCTTCCGTTCATGCTCTTTAATCATCATTTTCACTGTGAACTTCCCATTTCCCATGCTTTATTTATTTTTCTTGAAATATAATCAGAACACACATCAAACCAACAAATCTTTCTTGAGAACATACAATAATCCTATGTTTAAAGCATTATAAAAGTCGTATTTCTGTGCCTCATCAACACCATCAACTTAGAATGATTGCTTGTCCTCAAGCAATTACAACTTAATAAAACAACATATAAATGCAAGTGCTCGATTAGAACTACAGGTAACCATTTGATTTCCAACTTTCGTACCCCAAAAACTTGTGTAAAATGTCCTTACATCCCCAAACATACCCTTATGAATCATGGTTAACATCATACATGTACAATAAACTGACATACTCTCAGAAACAAAGATGAACCAATTGTATTAGAAGCAAACAAGTGCAAAGTTAGTGCCCTCACTACAAGAGAAGTCTCTCACACAATTTATCCATATAAAGTAGAGATTGGAACATATACACTCGCACTCAAAAAGACATCCATTCAATGCACGAGTACATACCATAAGCTTGCCCTTATTTTCACCACCTTGACTATTGAATGGCTTTTTTTTTAGGATGTCATTAGGACTTTTTGGCTTGTAACGTTGGCTTGGGCTAAGGTAGGATGTTTGCATGACTTAAAGTGACTGAATTTCCTCCCAAAATATTATTTTGGTCTAACCTTCAAATCTCATCTTTCCAAGTTATTTTTGTCCCTTTTTTTCAACTTTCTTTACCATGGATCAGTCACTGCGTTTATTATTATTATTATATCACACCCCAAAGTCCCATTAGGGTGGACTGGTACCTGTTTCGATAAGGCTCGGGAGAAACAACCTATATCTATGCGCTTTGTATACATATTATAAGGAATTTATATGTTTGGCATTCTTCTAAGAAGATAAACATTAATAACAAGCTAAAAGGAGATGCGTGTAGCTAGGCCATTGGCGCCACGGTGTCTAAAGTACGAGACATGACCACACTTTAATTTACATAGTCTACAAAGTCTCTAGTTAAGAGAAAGTATCCGCAAATGTTCGGGACATGCCCCGTCTGATCGTATACTTTATGTTCTTTATATTGTTTTACCTTTACTATATAATCTGTGCACATCATGTACTATAAATGACCAACTGATCAGTGGTAAACTATATCGGGATCGTCCCTTGCTAAGTTCTTCCTTAACCCCTCGGGCTACCATCTGTGATAGGATCGTCCCTGGCTAGGTGATGCTTCCACCCCTCGGGCTACCACCCATCAAAACTATATACTTTATCTTTCAATTACCTTTGAGAATATTCTTTTGGTGGTCATAATATTTGATCTATAAGGTTGTATATGCAGCATGTGACATGTAAATAATTGTACAAGACACTATGGCAATGAAGAGAGTATGTTACATAAACAATGAAATGCGTATGAAATGAAACAAATCATGAACTTTGTTGGCAACAAGAACTCATGTACTTAGTATCCACGTATGTATGTAGATTTGAAGGTACTACATATATTTAAGCACATGAACATGTTATATATTGGAGGTATGTCTGATTGCCATGTTGGAGTAAATAAATGCCTTTGCTTACCGAAGGATCTATGTTTCATGCCAAGTGATACGAAATCAAGTAGCTTTACATACCACGTTGTATGAACTCGTTACTACGTTGGAGTGGTTGTGGTTTCCTTCAAATATTTAGCTACAGTATATTAAGCAATAATATTAGTATTAGCAGCAACACAACACTTCTAGACAGTCCAATATGATAAAAACAATCACCTGGATAGCAAGCTTTCAATTAATGACACAAAGGCATTTCTTCAACATTTTCACTTATAAACGTATTTCCTAACAACCATTCTTATGTACATGTCATGTAAATCTTATTTTCATACCCTTATAGTCCTACAACAGCCCACATAGCACAACACATAACAATTCTTCATAACATATAAACAAGCGTCATAACGTTACATCCTTTCACCACACTTCGACATTAACAAATCCCAAACTTGTTTTAACTTTACTAAAATTGTATCCAATATTTTTACACATAAAACCAGTCTTAAACTAGTCCAAAAATAGTCCTAAAATAGGTGAAAGTCGTGGAACAACATATTACAATTTTCAGCTCCCAAGTTTCTTTTAAGAGTGAAATTACGACGTTGTACAACAACTCATCTTTGTGGACTGTAAAAGTGGTTCATAAGCTTAATTACATGACTAACAACATATATATTGTTAGAACATAAGTCTTACTTCATAATTCATCCAACCAATTAAGGGAAATTTCTCTTGAACAACAAGAAACATTCACAATAATACTTAGAACACATGTTGTCCGGAATTTTCAACATAACATAATAGCATATACTTCTTATTTTTTTCATGAAGAAACCATACTACCAATATCTATAACTTAAACCATGTTAGGAGCATCAAATTCTGTTCATAACATAGCCCACAAACCATATAGAAGTCACTAAAATAAAAGGCAAGTGTGCAACAACTTTCTGGACACAAGTTGTCCAGAATTTCCAGCAGATTTTCATCATAAGATACTATCATATACTTCTTGTTTTTTATGAAGAAATCATATTAAATATATAACTATAATTGTTTAACTTTGCCTTATAGGTTTTGGATTCCCTTCAAAATCCTTAGAGAATGTGTTTGCAGCGTGGTGAAGTGAATTAGAGAGAAGACAAAAGAATTTAAGAAAGCTGAAACATTATTTCCTAGTGGAATAAATTAGTGCTGCACTTGATCCATTTTTAAAGATAAATTTGGCCAACTTTGTCCTCCACTTTACACCTGATAATGACACCCATTAATAGTCTATTAATTCAGCATCTTGTCCTCCATAATTGGGCTTAATTGGGTCTCAAATATGATGGACCTTTGCTGCTAATTTCCAGCTTTGTTCTTAGTTGGTTTTGGGTCCAAATGGACAAGTGGTTTGTAATGTACTTAAGAAAGTTTTTAAATTCTTTTGGACTGAAAGTAAGGTCCATTTATGATACTAAATGGTAATAACAAGCTAAAAGGAGATGCGTATAGCTAGGCCGTTGGTGCACGATGTCTAAAGTACGAGACATGACCATACTTTAATTTACATAGTCTATAAAGCCTCTAGATAAGAGAAAGTATCCGCAAATGTTTGGGACAAGCTCCGTCTGAATTAACTGTATAATGCAAACATATAAGCTCTAAACACACACAAAGCTCCGAAGCAACCTGGGGCTTGGTAACAGCAGCTGGATGTCCTGGACCTTACTAGGGAGATCTACTAGCACCTGCACCTGTAGCAAGAAATGCAGGTCCACCGTAAGGGACATCAGTACGAGATAATATACTGAGTATGTAAGGCATGAAATACCGCATATGAAGTAACAACTTCAAATGAAACTATGCACTGGTGTGGAATAAGAGACCACCTTTAAATATACTTTGGGATCGTATACTTTATGTTCTTTATATTGTTTTACCTTTACTGTACAATCTGTGCACATCATGTACTGTTAATGACCAACTGATCAGTGGTAACCTATATCGGGATTGTCTCTGGCTAGGTTCTTTCTTAACCCCTCGGGCTACCACCTGAGATAGGATCGTCCCTGGCTAGGTGATGCTTCCACCCCTCGGGCTACCACCCATCAAAACTTACTTTATCTTTCAATTACCTTTGAGAATATTCTTTTGGTGGTCATAATATTGGATCTATAAGGCTGTATATGCAGCATGTGACATGTAAATAATTGTACAAGACACTATGGCAATGAAGAGAGTATGTAATATATACAATGAAATGCGTATGAAATGAAACAAATCATGAACTTTGTTGGCAACAAGAACTCATGTACTTAGTATCCACATATGTATGTTGATTTGAAGGTACTACATATATGTAAGCATATGAACATGTGATATATTGGAGGTATGGCTGATTGCCATGTTGGAGTAGATAAATGCCTTTGCTTACCGAAGGATCTATATTTCATGCCAAGTGATACGAAATCAAGTAGCCTCACATACCTCATTGTATGACCTCGTTACTACCTTGGAGTGGTTGTGGTTTCCCTCAAATATTTAGCTACAGTATATTAAGCAATAAGACTACTATTAGCAGCAACACGATAGTTCTAAACAGTCCAATATCATAAAAACGATCACCCGGACAGCAAGCTTTCAATTAATGACGTAAAGGCATTTCTTCAACCTTTTCACTTATAAACGTATTTCCTAACAACCATTCTTATGTACATGTCATGTATATCTTATTTTCAAACCCTTAACAGTTCTACAACAGCCCATACAGCACAACACAAAAAAATGCGTTAAATCGTATAAACAAGAGGCATAACGTTACATCCTTTCACCACACTTCGACGTTAACAAATCCCAAACTTGTTTTAACTTTACCAAAATTGTATCCAACATTTTTACACATTAAACCAGTCTTAAACTAGTCCAAAAATAGTCCCAAAATAGGTGAAAGTCGTGGAATAACATATTACAATTTTCAGCTCCCAAGTTTCTTTTAAGAGTGAAATTACAACGTTGTACAATAACTCATCTTTGTGAACTGTAAAAGTGGTTCATAAGCTTAATTACATGACTAACAACCTATATATTGTTAGAACATAAGTCTTACTTCATAATCTATCCAACCAATTAAGAGAAAATCCTCTTGAACAACAAGAAACATTCACAACAATTCTTAGGACACATGTTATCCGGAATTTTCAGCATAACATAATAGCATATACTTCTTATTTTTTTCATGAAGAAACCATACTAGAAATATCTATAACTTAAACCATGTTAGGAATATCAAATTCTCTTCATAATACAGCTTACAAACTATATAGAAGTCACTAAAATAAAAGTCAAGTGTGCAGCAATAATCTGGACACAAGCTGTCTAGAATTTCCAGCATAAGATACTATCATATACTTCTTGGTTTTCATGAAGAAATCATACTAAATATACAACTATAATTGTTTGCCTTTGCCTTATAGGTTCTGGATTCCCTTCAAAATCCTTAGAGAATGTGTTTGCAGCTTGGTGAAGTGAATTAAAGAGAAAGACAAAAGACTTTAACAAAACTGAAACTTTATTTTCTAGTGGAACGAATTAGTGCTGCACTTGATCTGTTTTTAAAGATAAATTTGGCCAACTTTATCCTCCACTTTAGCCAGATAATAACACCCATTAATAGTCTATTAATTCAGCATCTCATCCTCCATAATTGGGCTTAATTGGGTCTCAAATATGATGGATTTTTGCTGCCAATTTCCAGCTTTCTTCTTAGTTGGTTGTGAATCCAAATGGCCAAGTGATTTGTAGTGTACTTAGGATATTTTTAAATTCTTTTTGGACTAAAAATTAGGTCCATTTATGATACTAAAATATGGGCCATATTTACACCTTTAACACGGAATTTATTCATAATCGAACTTGAACAAATTCAGTGTCGAGCCTCGTCTCCGTTTAGCTATCAATTTTAATCTAAGAATGTAGGTGACTCACCTACTAAATTATTAAGTCATACAGTAACCTCAATTCTTTACTTAGTTTAAGGCTGATATATCCTCAATTTAATACCAACACATATATACCCTCGACCCTCTTAAGCATTTAGACTCACATATCGCCCATT
>JAOTQR010000109.1:17103014-17119477 GCA_025774065.1 Solanum ossicruentum | reverse complement strand
GAACATTATATTCTCATAATATAATATCTATTATAATAATATAGTTATATTATATATTTACAATGTAAATATATTCACAATATTGAATGTATTCACAATACACTATCTATTATAATACTATACTTATAATATATATCAAATATATTAATATACTCATAATATACTATCTACTAAAACAATATACTCACAATATAATATTATTGAATTATTATAGTGACTACAAAAGTATAAATTATTATATAATCATGTGAAGTAAATAGAATTATTTGATTGAACCATACAAAGCTTATAGAAAAAATTAAGAAATGCAAAGAATAAATGATTCTTTTGACTTTATTAATAGATTGGTAAAGTTTGGAATGTTACAAACTTACAAAACTTACAGTTAGTTGTCTCCAATAAATTATGATTTTTACCATATTTTGAATTATTTTCTTTAGCATATGTATTAACATTAATAGGAATTGGCTCAAAATTTTTAAAATTATGTGATTCATAATTTGAACTAGCTTATGATGAAGGATTTTCAATTGACATTATTTCGTCAAGTTCTTCATCTTCTTCTGTATCTTGTGATCTTTCAACTATTAATCGATTCCGACGGTCAAATTTGTAATCCATGATAATTGCACCGGACATGCTCCTAGCTTAATTCAATTGTTATTCCGGAGCTAATGGATTGCCATAATTCTATTTCGAGACCGTTTACTGACTTTGCCCGAAAACTTTATTTTACATGTATGACTTCCCAGTTAACTCAAAAATTCAAAAAACTCCTAAATAACCCGACCAATAATAACCCCAATAGTCCTGACGAATCACCAATTGCCCGAGGTCATTATGCACATGCTCAAATCAATAAAGTAGTCGCATAATTACAGAAATGACCTGAAGGATCATTACAATTATATAGTTAGTGTATACTTTTTATAATTTTTGACAAGATACATTATTTAATTATAATTTTTAACTATATCTAAATAAGAAATGACTATATTTTTAATTGTATATACTTGAAACTAAGCCGCCCATCAAAGGGGCATATTGCGTACCGTCTACCTACTAGATATGGGAATCTCAGCCACAGAGTCCAAACAAAAAGTCTAGATAAATTGCTAGGGCCAGCCTTCACTAAACCAAAATCAAAACAAAAACAAAATGTCAAGAAAGCAACTTCTTGTCCTTGTCCAAACCGGCGGAGGGCTCAATTATTGATCAAACTTCCATAGATCATTATTGCTCCAACTTGTCAGAAAAATCAGAACTTGTTTCACTTTGCTCCATAAGATGATCAAACTGAGGACACCCTTAATACTAGTTCTACCACTTTTCATTCTAACACTATCTTTTGAAGCAGCAAAAGGAATCCCCAACACCAACTTGACAAAAGTCCTGTGCAATGGTGCACAATACTTTAAAGATGATCCCTTTGCAATAAGCCTAGCCTATGTTCTTGCAGAATTAGTGAGCACCACGCCGTCGCACAGCGGATATGACTACCACAACATTTCTCCCTATCCAAATGCTTTTGCATATGGACATGCTGCTTGCAACAACAACACTACTACTACTCTAACCAAACAAGATTGTAAAACTTGTTTGGCTTCAGCCAAAGATAATTTGCTTACTAGTTGTGATGCTAGAATTGGTGGCCGTGTTCTTCTTGTTGATTGTACAATGAGGTATGAACAATACCCTTTTGATGATTAAACTTAAAATTAATCTGTCTGAAAATATGGCATAATCGTGTTTCTTTCTATTTCCCTTATGAATAATAATTTCATTGCTGCAATTTGACTGATTCCATGAGATGAAAAACCACCTATAGCTGTTCACTTTTGGCTATACAATTATCATTGCAATTGGAGTAAACATTTTACATGGTGAAGAAATGGCTAGCATAGTTGCAATATTTTTCCTCATCGTTCATAGAGCCGACTCCAACTTGCTTGGAATAGAGGCATGGTAGTTCTTCTGTACTATCAAAGAGGATCAGTATTTACAAGCTGAATTTGTCAAACTGGATAATGTCTCTACATCTATACAGTTGACGATGCTCTCTACACTTGACATATTCGTGAACTCAAGACCTAAAACTTCACAACTGAGTGCTGACCGACTAAAAAGGACTCAGGAAAATAATTCAATGAGAAACATAACTGAAAATGGAACCTAAGAAGTATCTCATCAGCTAACTATAAGGATGTCCTTTTTGTACTTTCAAATTGATCCCGAAGAAGGGCACATTCATTTGATACAAGGAGCATTGAGCACATTGATAGCTCTGTCTCAAGTATCCTTTCTCCAAGGTACAATTTCTAATGGCTGCAAGCTGAAAGGGTGCCATGATGGTGCACCACTTGAATGTTGGAGGAAACATGTGGGCTCTCTGCTGTCATTCCGAGGATTGAGAAGTGGATTCAGAGATTTTTTCCTGAGCTAACTCCTGTTTGAGGAGGATTGCATAGAGAAGCTCGTTCCATGAATCTGGGACACCGGGTAGACACCAGTGGCTGCAATCTTGCCTGCGGAGAGGAACTTGTCCCACCTTAGGGCCTAAATAATACAAAGACAAGTGACCATCTCTTCTTCTAGATGTCATTCCTGTTACATTCAGTAAACTCATATTCCTAGCCTTTGATTTGTTAGAGAGCTGCGATAGGACATGAATGACCGTCATATATTCAAACGAGTTCCTTAATGACTCTTGGGGTGATCCTAAGTCAGGTAATGTCTCCAGGTGACAGCCACCGCCGGTCTTCCAATCTCCACCTCTGTGCATCAGAGTGAGTAATTTAGTGACACCAAAAATTAAATATCTACTGAAACAAAAGTGTAGGCCAATTTGCATAGCGCATTAGCTGAGACTCAAAATACCAATAATTTGCAGCAATTGGTCAGTACGAAGCAATCAGGAACACACAAAGTACTAAATCAACTTATCAAAGAAAAGAATTTCATGCATTAAAAGATGCAAGCATACACCATTTGATCCTCGAAAACAACCTATGCAAATTTGTGGAGGACTAGATAGATAAGCTATATATTGTGTATCCTTCCATTTATCAACAAGTTTCAACACATTCCATCTCTATAGAGGATCCATGAAGTATTATCACGGTAACCAACAATGCATTCACCTTCTCAAGGCTCACTGAATACAAGAAATGGATTAGTATGGAATGAATCTGGGACCTTAGATGAGTTTAGCTAATAACCGTTTCACAGTTCTAGTATGTTAGGAGTATACTACAAAAAAAGAGACCATGAGATTTATTCAAGGTGTGTTGGTTGAGGCATAGTTGATTGATTAAGTGTAACAACAACAAAATAAAAGGGAGAGAAGAATTACTCAAAGTGGACAGGAGCATAAGTACGGAAGTAAATTTTAGTCTTGGATATGTTCACTTCACGATCTATCCAATCAACCAATGTTACAATTGATTTCTGAAATGCTGTCTGCACACCCATTGTCATGTTGACCTTTCCGCCTTCTTGGAAGTAGCATCCCCTGTTGATGAGAAGAATCAAAGGTTGTAAATCTTCACAGATTGTCAAGTAATTTTACTCCCTTAAAGCAACGAATCTTGATAATATGATCCAAGATGGAGCTGACTGAAGAACTTTTCTGTATTAGATCAATTAGCTGATTTGTCAATGCCAGGAACATGCAAGTGGATACATGTTTAGGCCCTTTCAGTTCATGTATATAAATGAAGTCACATAGATAAAAGGCATGATTAATGCGTAGGGATAATTCAAAAGGAAATTGGAAATCAAACTTTCCAGTACTCAACCTAATCATCAGTTCATTAAATCCTTAAACGTTGTGCAAGGAAAGCACGGGAAGAGATCCAATACGTCGAAATCCTCAGTGAATGCTTACTGGTATCTTGAGGCATATTACCTATTTATTGAACTTTTTTGCTATTTAGTAGTTCAATGGCTATTGAGGATTCTGGCACTGTAAAATTTTGACTGCTAGCATTCTCAAACTAATATACATATCATTGTTGTAATGTATTCTCTTTATGGGTACCAAACTTTAGCAATTATCTATTATAACATAGTCCTTACATGGTTGATTAGTCACTAACCAGCCCTAGTTCCTATTTCTAGCTTCTCTAGAAGGGAAATGTAGATACTAACAACATGATGTGTGGATTAGGTCACAGGTTTGAACCTTGCCACAGACAAAAACTTGGAAAGTAGGCCTACTATCCACTGAGTTTCAAACCGTGCGTCATTTGCCATGGGGATTTCTAGGCCATCAAAAATAGTATCGTCTAGTACTAAGCACTCTAGTAGCTTTTCCTGTTCTACTTAGAAATAGTCGGAACCCATCAGCAGCCCCGTGGAGTTGGTGCGGCTTTTACTCAAGACACCTCAAGTAAGCT
The DNA here is from genome assembly GCA_025774065.1 of Solanum ossicruentum. Taxonomy (NCBI): domain Eukaryota; kingdom Viridiplantae; phylum Streptophyta; class Magnoliopsida; order Solanales; family Solanaceae; genus Solanum; species Solanum ossicruentum. The sequence goes on along the minus strand of JAOTQR010000109.1, from coordinate 17,115,080 downwards.
TTTACTATATCATGTTATCATTTATCAAACATCAACCAAACAAAATAATGGCTTTTGAACGATAGGAAATAAAAGAAAATTTTACCCTCTGATGGTTTTCTCATTATTCCACCAGTGACCACTGTTGAAAACCATTATATCTGCACCTTTCCACTTAGCAGAACTCCAATCCATCTGATCCAACTTCAAGGTCATCTTAACATTTGCAGGAGCCCGAGCAGGCGGCCGACTCTGCAGCACTAGGAATGGAGCTCGGTAGTACTCGACCGTGCAGTTGTAATCCTTGAACTTAAAAATTAAAGAACCAGTGTGCTTTGTGATTGGACTACCATTAACTTCATATATAGAGCTGTTATCTGAAACTGCAGAAGACAACAAGCAGAGAAGAGACTCCCACTGGTTTCTCCCTATTGAATCACCAACAAACACTACACGCTGGTTCCTAAGCTTTTCTAGCATATGTTTTGCATCAAATCTGTTCCAAAAGTAAGTAATGGCATTAGATTTTGTTTTCCAAGAATCCTTATATAGTGAATCCTTCAAAGTCCTTCCAGAATCAAACTAACTAATGTTTAGTATGAATTCGGACATAAAATCTTCAAATTTTTGGAAATATACATATTCAGAATTAAATCACAATAATTAACCATTCAAAATATTTTTAAAAAATCTATGGTCAAAGAAAATATTCTTTGACTGTCCCAATAGTAACTAAGACAATCTTTTTGGAATGGTGGGAATAGTGTCTCAAGCTAAAAAAATATTCTCTATCCCATTTTAGTTATTATAATTTTCATTTATAGAGTCAAATTAGTTAGATTTTGACTAATATTTTTAGATATATCTTTTCATTATATTAATGTAAAAAAAGTTGCAATTAATAGTACTTTTCTTATAGTTTTTAATATATAAATTCTTATTTTAAATTATTTAATTAATTTAACTTTAAAAATTAATCAAATTAACTTTCAAAAAAACACAACATAACAATTAAAATAAAATGAAAAGAGTAAAAGTTTAGTTAGTTAAATTCACTTGAGAGTCAACAAAGCAATTGCAAAATTTTCAAGTTCCCAAAAACTGGTAGGGGTGTCAGGAAGTAGTGTCTCAGCCACAAAATGCATCTCCAAGCATAACATTACAACAACAACCCGCAAATGGAGTTCGAGGAGGTAGAATGTACGTGCACTTTATCACTAGATAGATTATTTCTTGGAATCCTCGTCACAAAAATTTATAAGCAGAATAAACTAAATATGAAAATATAGAAAAAAAATCTTCAAGCATAACATCAAATTCCAAAAATCCCAACTACAGAAAAGAAAAAAGACAAACTAAAATTTTCTAGTTTCAAGGTCAAAATCTATGATTAAACGAGAGCATAAGTTGTTTGAAGCAAACCTGGGCAAGTCGCAGTGTTTAGGCTGCCAACGCCATTTGGTATAGAAATTATCAGGCCTACCATTCTCGGAACAACGAAATCCTTCATCCAAGAACATACAATCTTTTGATTGATAAAGTGGATAACTCTCATCCCACACCCAATTCCCATCAAATATATCACAATCATTTTCAAGAAACCCCATTTTTTCATTTTCTACTAAAGAAGACTCGTTACTGCCAAACCAGGAAACAAAAAAAGAAGGCCCACGCAAGCCAGAAACAGTGTTGTTGTTCACAGTTCTATAGTCCAACAAGAAGAAAAACAAGCATAAGCAAAAACTGAAAAACAAGAAGCTAACAAGTGCCACTGATGGTTCATGAGGCTTCAAACGCTTCAATTTCTTGAAAAAATAAAAGTGGGTCATTGAGTTAAATAATCTTGGACATGGGTTTTCACTCATCTCTGATTTTGAGTACAGAAAAATTACAACTTTGGTAGCAAAATAATACAACTCAAGAAAGTTGAAGAAGAAGAGACAATCCAACCCAATTTTTTAAATCAATAAAGAAACTTGTACTTTAGTGCAACCACCATAATTGGAGGGAAGGAACTTGACGAAAAAAAAAAAGTTTCCATACAGAAACTTTTTGAGTTGAGCACAGAAACGTGGGGCTGCGAGAGGAAGAAATTTGGGAAATGTTGAAAATGATGAGGAGTGGGGCCAATCAGCACAAGCAAAGACAATCATTCAATTCAAAATAAAAGAACTGAAAGAAACTGTTATTTATGCAGAAAAAAAGGGGATGCTATTACCCCTTATTGGCTATTGCTTAATATTTGTAATTGAGTTTCAGCTATTTTTTGCTCTTCCAAAATAAATAAATAAATAAATACTCTTTCCGCCTCCTTCATGTGATACTTATTGACTTGATATGACGTTCAAGAAAAAAGAAAAACTTTTAAAATTTTAGTCTAAAATCATTTATTTAGTTAAGAATTATTTCGTTAAGGATAAAAAGAGAACTTTAATAATAAATTGTTTTCAATTGAATAAATTAATATTCTTTTTTGAATGAACCAAAAAGGAAAAGATATCAATAAAATGAGATAGAGTATTGGGGGTAAGGAATAAGGAAAGAAGAAATATGGAAGGGGCTATGAAGTAACAATTTAGGTAATTAATTAATTGAGTAACTTAAGAATTTCTTCATCATATTTTCCCAAACTTCTTAGTAACTTAAAATCCTTAGACTCCTGCTATTCAAAATTTAGAGAAGATGACAAAATTTGAACAGATTTGATCCTTTAAATTTGTTACTAAAAGCTAGAATTATAATCTTATCAAATAATTGACAAACTCTGTTTGTTATATTTGATGGTGACAATTGAAAAAACAAATCAGCCGGAACTATAATTTTTAATTTTAATTTTTAGTTTATTTAAAATTTTGGACAATTTATTGAGGTGTAATTTATACTTTTTCTCATATTTCTTTTTAGTTTAATGTAGTTTTTGTCGCATAATAAAATTTTCTTGATGGTTATGAGTACTTTTAATTATTTTTGTTAAATTTAATGAATAAAAATTATAATATTAAAATATATTTATAATATTATATATCTTTTTAACTTAGGATCATAAAATTTTAAATAAATATATTTTTAAACTTTATTAAATAAATAGATTAAAAAGTTTAAGGGACTACTTTTCTTATTTGTTGTTGAGAATTAACACAAGTATAGTAAAAAAGAAAAAAAAAAGGAATTATAGGACAACTCCGTTGTCATTTCAAACAAGTAATTTGCTAACTTTATTCTTGCGAGGCAAAAAAAAACTGAAAAGGCAAACGAGGAATCGTGTAGACCAGCCTGGGGTCGTGTCAACAAAGTGGGGTCAACCGATTTAAACTCGAGTCGGATAAGGCTCATTTGAAAAAAAAAACGTTATTTTTCACATAAGGGAAAACCAATTTCATTTGTTCCCTACGTTAATGATAGTGGTCAACAAATATTTTAATACAAGAAATATTAAAAAAAAATATTTATATCATTAACTCATCTTTAAAAATATTTGTTTCGTTTCAAGTTAATTAAATTTTTGAGACTTTTTAAATGTACAAAATAATTGAATTGTTCAAATTTAAAAAAGAATGTTTGAAATTTTTTTCATATTTGCCCTTTCATTATTGAAGTTTTATATTTTCTACGAAATAAATTACATTATTGAAGTTTTATATTTTGTACGAAATAAATTACACTACATATTTATGATTTCATAAAAAACAATAATGGAAAGTATGGTGTAAATTTTGTCTTTAAATACTTTTCTTAATGTCTAGGGTAATATTTATAGCAAGATCATTAATGTAACATAATAAGTTCAAATTATATTTAAAATGTAAAAGTCTTTAGACAGACTATATATTTTATAAAAGAATTGTCATTAAATTTTAGAAGTCTGGACCAGAGAATGTACATAAATTCTAAAGTTACTTGACTTGATCAACTCAAGTTTTTGTGTTTTCAATTAATTAGATCTCTAAATATTGTAAATTAAAGAATCAACTTATCATCTTTTAACAAGTATAATAATATTATTTCTTTGTGCCTGACAACTTGTATGAAGGTGCTTGATGTGGGAGAGAGGTGAGTTAGGAAGGTGAATTGTTGTTTTGGTTTGAAAATGTTATTGTAATGATTCTGGCTTTGGAAGGTCTTAATGATGCTTTAAAAATGATTTGTCATTAGTTGTTGGCCAGGGCGTCCTTTCAAGGACACCTCCACGAGCCGTTGTAGGTTTCAAGAGCCGTGAAGGTGACCGTTGAGTGGCCCTTGGCCATTTTATGGACTGTCCAGCCTTCATAAGCTTCTTAGGACCAAGTGGCCTTCCACGGAGTCCTCATTCCTCATGAAATAATTATTATGAATATGTATGAGCAATTAAAAAATGTTACATGATTTTTAAAAAAATTAAAGTTGATTCGATTATTTTTGTTAAATTGAGGGATATGTTCAAACCTAAAAATAAATTTTAGGGGTATTTTTGGACTCAAAGGTGAAAGGAAGTATTTATCATGAATCTTTTTCAATAGATTAGAGATATCTCTGAGTGTTTTTCCTAGATTAAATGCAAGCGTTTAAATAGGCTACATCATGAAATTAACACCAACGTAATTAATAGAAATTAATTCAATGACATGACTACGTGTATGCTATTTGTATCGTATATCCTCTAAAATATTTATCAACAAAATATTCCAAATTCATATATGTCCTTTTCATTTCCATTAGCCACTAGAACCATCTTCTTTAATGATTGTTGTATTATATAATAACGATGCATAATAACGCATAAAAGCTAGCTGTTATCTAAAAATCATGGAACTATCATAACGTGCTAGCAACAAATACAGATTTTAAGTCAAAACAATTTTTTATTCCTTTAATTTGTAACACAATGAGTGTTGAACTAAATTTAAATGTATATTTCAAGAATCATCAGCTATAGTATAGAAGTTGCTTTAATGACGTGGGGGTAAGAATAATGAGATCTCACGTTGAAATTTTAATGAAGACATAAAATAATAAATGATTCTATTGGTCCATTCAAATTTTTATGTATAAATTACTCGTTACATGTATTGATAAAAAAAATTAAATGCTATAATACTCGATATAGTAATCGAAAGATATTTATTTATTGTCATCATAAAATAAAACATAAATGCAAGCGCATTGTGCTCACTATGGATCCACCGATGTGACATATTAATCTAATTATTTTATAAAGTTGTGTTCAAAGTTTACTTTGATAGCTCAAAAAATTAATTGAAATACCTAGTGCATTCTGATAAAGAGAGTCACATATCAATATTTTCTTATGCATAAAGGAGAGATTAAGGCCTTATCTTTACTAGTATATATTTTTAAATTTAAAAGAAGAAAAAAAATATTATCTTTTTCGAATATCATTATAGTGAATTGGAACAGTTATAGTGTTGGTAGATTACACTCCTAAACAAGTTCACCAATTTATTTTACTATAATTTTTAACTTGCCTATATTGGAAATATACGCAAGTCTACAGATGTAGTATTACTGATGGAATCGGTGATTAATTGAGGAGATTTCATCATAACAAATTAGGGTTTGTGGACGAAAGTTATATGAGAAGAATGTATAGGACATTATCTGGACCAAGAATCATAGCCAGTTGTTGTTTCTATTTGATTGATTTTCACCATGGATAAGCCCACCGTATAGAGGTGGATTTGGTATTTGAAATTTATTGAACCCACAATCTCCATGGTTCCCTTGGACAATTGGACCCTCGCTGGAGAGGCTAGCAAAGCTTGAGAAAGTTTAATTTTTGCCGCTCGATCAACTACCTATCATTGGAGAAGGTGATCAGACAAGACATAGTGAAACTTGATCTCACCGAGGACATGAACTTAGATAGAAAGAAATGGAGGTCGCGTAGTAAGCTAATAGGTTAGTAGGATTAAGTTGATGTCTGACCTTGGGGTATAATAGGATAGTAAGATTAGTCGTGTCTTTATATCTATGTTGTCATTACATATCTTATATATGTTAATTTTATCGTATTTACATACTATCATATGTTTTTCGTTATTAGTCATTATTCGCTTTTCATTTTCATTTCCTTCTCCCTTTTCTCCATATTTAGTTTATTCTGCTTATAGGTTTTTGAGATGAGGACTCCCAAAAAACCAGCTTTCCACCTTTGTGAGGTAGTGGTAAAAGTCTGCGTACATTTCACCCTCTCCAGATCTTACTTGTGGAATTCCACTGGGTATTATGTTGTTGATCAACTATGTACCATGTATCGAGTTCCCAACTAAGGACAAATTTCTCAACACAAATACAATATGATTCCCCAAAACAGAATGTAATAGAACAAACTATCTTTCGAAAAAGTGTCATGTCACGACCTAAAAATTGAGTGTGATGACACTTGTTCAATCCCACCCGAATAAGTCAGCCTTAACCCAAAGGGGATAATAAATATAATGCGCGGGAGTAATTTAACTAGAATAGATAACTAAAACTGAGAAATTTCCATAAACTTAAATACCACCCAAGGATTGATTATCACGCGTACAAGCCATTAATACAGAAAAACAAAGAAATACAAGTCCACACTGTCCTTCTTCTCGAATAGAACAAGTGCAGAAGAAATAGGAACAAGAGAGTCAGTCAGATGACAACAGCTACCTCTCTACGTCTAATGGGAATCCTCGGCGGTCAAGGAATTTTTATTCACAGCCCGAGTTCACCACCTACACGAGTGTAGAAGAAAGGGGTGAGTACCAAATACCACGCGGTACTCAGCAAGTCAACTAACAAAACAAGGAAGTCTAATAAAATACACAAACTCCTTTGTCCCAGTCGATCTCCACCACTACAACCTGCACAGAAAATTATTCCTACCCAGCAATACATAATACATAATAAAGATAGTATTTCACCATATTGCAATTTCCAAAGCACAAGATAAGAGCAAAATCAATCATAATGACAACACCATGGTATGCAATAGTATACAAGGGTGACATGCAATGTATTATGCAATTATGACATCACATCATCGCCGGTAGAAAACTCTGTGTCATAATATCATCATAAACATGCCGGCAAATACCTCGACATCACAATATCATCATAAATTCGCCGGCAAAGACCTCGGCGTCACATCATATCTCGACCGGTAAAGACCTCGATCCCAATATCATCATAAATTCACCGGCAAAGACCTAGGCATCATATTTCGACCAATAAAAACCTAGGTCCCAATATTTTCCATCTCACTCATATCAATATCCGAAATCAATGCAAATATGCATGTCATGGAATGAATGAACATGATATGAATTCCACAAAATATATTCACTCATTAATTCCAATCACAACAATATATATATAAAAAAATATAAAATTCTCATCACTTCACCATATTTATCAATTCAAGTACCATAATAACACGTCAACTCGTATTTACATTTTTAACTATCTCATTTCATATAATATTAAAATATTTTGCGTATCACATGTAGGAGAAAGGAAAATTGAGAATTCTACGAGAATTACAAAGTTTTGAAAATCTACTTGCCTTAGTCAAATCACGGTCAATCTAACACTTTGGCCTTTCCTTTTTGAATGGAATCCGTTGCACCACGATCTAGTCAAATAAATTATCACCATAAGATTTCAAAACTCACAAAACTCATATTACTGTATGTCTAGCCTAGACCCAAAGACCAACCAATTTCGTTATTAATTTCTAAAGTTTCAAGTCTAGGATATAATCTTAAATCCCCCGAATAATATAATTCTAATTCTCACAACTCAAAGAATAATATTATATTCATTATACATAAATTATGAGCAAATGTCACTAATTACTACAACATTACACCTCAACTCAACTTCATATAAACTCATTTCACATAGAACATAAATCTCAAGGCATAATATAATTTCAAGTAGTAAAGTCCTCATATAATAGCAAGGGAATGAATAAAACTTCTTCATTGACAACTTCTTTTAAATCTCTAACTCAATTAAATAAAGTGATATGTAGGGTCTTTCTATTTAACTTTTATGCATCAAGATAAATTCATCACTCATCATAAATAATATTCTCATAACAAAGTACTTAAAAGTACATGAAAATAAACTCATTTATATAAAATATCTTATTATAAAAGATTTAGAAAATAGGAGCAACTTACAATAATAAAATTGTCGAAACTCTACACAATGAAACACCTCCCTTTAGCTAATAAAACTCTCAAATAATATGCAAACTATTTTTTCCTCACGTTATTCTCTTGTTCTCACTTCTTATATTTTCTACCTTCTGAACTTGAGCAGGATGCTCGATTTATAGAGCATTCTACGTGCCCCAAAAAGCAGTATAATAGAATGAGGAGTCATATGCTCCTAAAGAAATATTAAACAAAAGAATCTAATGGAACTCTTATGTGTGAGCATTAAAGAAATCTTATAATGGAGCACTAGACAAGACAATAGAGAAAATGGAGCACTAGACAAGAAAATAGAGCAATAATAATGTTTATAATATAAAAAAAATGTAATAATAAAATAGGTTGTTACATTATCCACCACTAAAAGTTATGTTCATTCTCGAACATAAATTAAAAGAGAGTACCTGAAGTTTCGAAAAGGTGAGGGTATTTAGCATGTATATCTGATTCTATCTCCCAAGTCGCCTCTCTAACTGGACTGTTCTTCCACTGCACCTTCACGGATGTTATCTTTTTGTTTCTAAGTTTGCGAACCTGTCTATCCAAAATAGAAATAGGCTCCTCCTCAAACGACAAGTCTGGATTCAATGTCACCGAATCGAATGAGAGTATATGAGACTTATCGGGCGCATACTTCCGGAGCATTGAGACATGGAACACAGGATATACAGATGATAAGCTAGGTGGCAAGGCCAGTCTATAGTTCACCTTTCCAACCCTCTCCAATATCTCAAATGGGCCAATAAATCGAGGGTTAAGCTTGCCCTTCTTCCCAAAACGCATCACACCCTTCATGGGTGATACCCTGAACCAAACGTGATTGCCCTCCATAAACTCTAATGCTCGGACCCTCATGTCTGCATAATTCTTTTGTCGACTCTGGGCCGTCAATAATCTACCCTGAATCATTTGGACCTGCTCCATAGCATCTCTTAGAAAGCCTGCATCTAATCAGTCTGCTTAGCAGAATCCAACCAACTAATCGAAGATCTACACCGCCTACCATACAATGCCTTGAATGGAGCCATCTGAATATTGGAGTGATAACTATTATTGTAGGTGAACTCTACTAAGGGCAAGCGTTGGTCCCAACGGGTACCAAAATTAATCACATATGCTCGCAGCATGTCCTCCAACACCTGAATAGTTTGCTCAGACTGTCCATCTGTCTAAAGGTGAAATGTTGAGCTCATATCCAACTGAGTACCTAGACTATGTTGCAAGGCCCTCCAAAAATGTAAAGTAAAAAGTGAACCCCGATCAGAAATGATAGAAATGGGTACACCATGCAATCTAACTATCTGACTGATATAAAGCTTAGCTAATTCTCTGTTTTATACTTGACCTTGACTGGAATGAAATGGGCAGTTTAGTCAATCGATCCACGACTACCCAGATCCACAGTAGTAGGCAAACCCACCACAAAATCCATAGTGATAGGCTCCTACTTCCATGTAGGAATGGGCATCCTTTGAAACTCACCTCCAGGTCGCTGGTGCTCACACTTAACCTGCTGACAAGTCAATCACTTAGCCATAAACTCTGAAATATCCTTTTTGACACAACACCACCAGTAGTGCTGACTCAGGTCATGATACATTTTCGTTGCTCCTAGATGAATGGAATAACAAGTTCAGTGAGCCTCCTCAAGAATCAATCTAATTAATCATCTATCTTAGGCACACAGACTCGACCTCCAATCTTTAAAACACTATCAGGATCAAACATTGCTTCCTTAGACTCTCCTTTGGTCACTTTGTCTCTGATGAGGCATAACTTCTCATCCTCAAACTAACGTCCTCGAATCTGGGCCATTAATGAAAGAACGAGTCTTAAGGAAAGCAAGTACACCGCCCTTATCAGAAAGTTGTAACCTGACTAGGCCATTGGCTAGACGCTGAACATCCCTGGCCAAAAATTGCTCCTCTGCTCGAATAGTGGCTAGACTCCCTATGCTAGAAGTCTTTCTACTCAAGGCATCAGCCACAACATTCACCTTCCCCGGATGATATAAGATGGTTAAATCATAGTCCTTTAGCAACTCCATCCACCTACGTGCCTCAAGTTTAGATCCCTTTGACTGAATATATACTGAAAGCTTCTATGATCAGTGAAAACCTCACAATGTACACCATATAAGTAATGACACCACAACTTAAGAACAAAAAAACCACAGCTGCTAGCTCTAAGTCATGAATAGGGTAGTTTTTCTCATGAACCTTCAACTGTCTAGATGCATAGGCAATAACTTTTCCTTTTTGCATCAATACACAACCTAATCCAACTCTTGAAGCATCACAATATACCATGAAGTCCACACCTACCTCAGGTAGCGTCAAAATGGGAGTTGAAGTCAACAAAGTTTTGAGCTTTTGAAAGCTTACCTCGCACTCATTGGTCCAATGAAAGGATACATTTTTCTGAGTTAATCTAGTCAGTGGGGCTGCAATAGAAGAAAAATCCTGAATAAACCACCTATAATACCCTACTATCCCCACAAAAATATGAATCTCAGTAGCTGAAGTTGGCCTCGACCAACCTTTAATTGCCTCAACCTTAGCCGGATCTACTTTGATCCCCTCTTTAGACACCATATGCCCTAACAATACCATCGAATCAAGCCAAAACTAACACTTGGAGAATTTTGCATGTAGTTTTTCCTCCCTCAACCTCTGTAATGCTATCCTCAAGTGACTAACATGATCAACCTCAGTCTTGGAATACACCAAGATGTCATCGATGAATATTATACAAAAGAAATACTAAACAAAAGAATCTAATGGAATTCTTATGTGTGAGCATTAAAGAAATCTTATAATGGAGCACTAGATAAGATAATGGAGAAAATGGAGCACTAGACAAGACAATGAAGCAATAACAATATGTATAATATAAAAAAATATAATAATAAAACAGGTTGTTACATAAGAGTTGTTTCTTCACAGGATATTGTAAATCATGTTTTCACTGACTTGCAGTTGGAATCAGTTAATTAAGATTCATATTCTCCTTTTAGAATGTTATTTCAGTTTGGGATATTTTCTGTTCAATCAATTTATGAAGTCCTCAGATCATGGATCTTATCATGTTGTATTTTATAGAATTTGGGAAAAATTATTCCTTTTAAAGTGCTTTTTGTATGGAGATTGTTCAAAAAAAAAAGATCCTTATTAAAAAAATTTGGGTTGGTATTAGAGTGGATGAAGAAATAACATGTTATTGTTATGATCAAGGAATGGTAGAAACATATCATCATCTATTTATGTCATGTTTTAATGCAAATTAGTTGTGGCGTGAGTTTACAAGAGAGACTAGGATTATGGGGTCTTTTTTTTTTCTTCCTAAAAGAGACTATTTTCAAATGGTGGATGCAAGTTTTAAAAATTTATATTTAATGTTGCTTCCTATTTCATTTTATAAGCATTGTCTGAATGAACTAGAACTGAACTACTTATACATATATCCATGGAACCTCTAATAAACTATCTGAAAGAGCTATTGAGACTGGCCCCAAGTAGCCAGAACTAAAGCAAAAACTGAAATGAAATAACACGAACATAAGAGCATCGGACTGAGAAGAAGCCTCACCAATAACCAATAACGGTCAGGTTCTCAACGAAGCGGCTGTTGAGGAACTTTATTATCACCTGCATTTGTATCATAAGACGATGCAGGTCCTAAGGACATCAGTACGTGGAATTTATGGTATGTAAGATGGTCAAAACATTTAATAGGAACATCATAGTACATCTTAAACGACATAATCATAATATATAAGGGAAGTAACAATAATCATAATACTTGTATGCTGAAAATAACATACTGAAAACTATAAGTAAAACTTAGTTTCTTAGCTTGGAGAGTTTCTCTAACCAACAACTACCACTATAAGCTT
>JAOTQR010000109.1:17083359-17102914 GCA_025774065.1 Solanum ossicruentum | reverse complement strand
GATTAAGAATATAAGTACATTTAATAGTTTAGAGAACATGTTTTTATCAGTCAGTCCAAAACATCTATCTCTACTTGATTCCGTTCAATACATACAGAATGTGCTAGCACGAAAAGTTAGAACTATATCATTCTCATAATCAAGATAAGTTACATATAGTCTCGTGCTACAATCTTTCCAATGGTTTGTCCAAATTTTTATCTAGATTGTGAATTATAATTTTAATTTATAAGAACCGATGAACTGATCTTCTGTGTATAAGCTCAAACTCTATACACCAAATCATCTATTATATAAGTTAAGGACATATATATGACAAATTGATCTGTTTAATGTAATACTTTATTGAATTGAATAAATAAATAAATAATTATTCAATAAGTAATGTTATCTCTAAATGCATGGTTAATGGTATATCCTAACAATCTCCCATTTAGACTCATAACCATGCACGCTCAACTCAAACACATATTCCTTTAAATGTCTATCAAAAGACTTTTGTGGTAAAGCTTTTGTGGAAGGGTCTGCCAGGTTATTTTCTGATGCAATCTTTGCAACCCCCACATCTCCTCTTTGCACTATGTCTCAAATCAAATAATATTTATGCTCAATGAGTTTTGCTTTTTTATGACTTCGTGGTTCTTTTGAATTTGCAACTACGCCACTATTATCATAAAAAAATTGTGAGTGGAACTTTCATCGCAGGAACTACACCCAAGTCTTTTAGAAAGTTTCTGAGCCATACTGCCTCCTTAGCTGCCTCAGAGGCTGCTACATATTCGATTTCCATGGTGGAATCAACAACACAGGTTTACTTAATGTTCCTCCAAATAATAACTCCACCTCCCAAAGTAAACACATTTCCTGAGATCGACTTTCTAGAGTCCTTATCAGATTGAAAATTTGAGTCTGTGTACCCTATGGGCACCAATTTATTCAAATGATAAACCAACATATAATCCCTAGTCCTTTTCAAGTACTTGATTATATGTTTAACTGCTATCCAGTGTTCTCATCCAAGATTAGATTGAAATCTGCTAAACATGCCTATAGCAAAGCATATGTCAGGTCTCGTGCATAACATCGCATATATGAGGCTTCCTACAATTGATGCATAAGGAACTGCCTTCACGCTCTCTATTTCCTCATCTGTCTTAGGACACTGATCTTTAGATAAAGAAATTCCATGTCTGAAAGGGAGAACCTTTTTTGGACTCATACATGTTGAACTTGGTGAGAATTGTATCAATATAAAGAGCTTGAGATAAGCCTAACATCCTTTTCTTGTAATCACGTAGAAACTTGATTTTAAGGATGTGAGTAGCTTCTTCCAAATCTTTCATATCAAAGTTAGCGGACAACCATTTCTTATCTGAATTCATCATGTCCACATTATTTTCTATGAGCAAGATGTCATCTACATATAATATCAAAAATATTACTTTGTCCCCACTCTACTTTTTATACACACAAGACTCGTCAAGACATTTCACAAAATCAAAAGTCTTGACTACACTGTCAAAACAAGTGTTCCATGCCCTAGAAGCTTACTTTAATCCATAAATGGATCTTTTAAGCTTGCACAACATGTGTTCTTTTCCCTTTTCTATAAATCATCTGGTTGTCGTATAAAGATGTTCTCATCAAGACTTCCACTAAAGAAAGTTGTCTTGACGTCCATCTGCCAAATCTCATAATCATAATAAGCAGTAATGGATAAGAGAATTCTTATAGACTTAAGCATGACTACTGCCGAAAAAGTTTCCTCAAAATCAATCCCTTCTTTCTGAGTAAACCCTTTTGCAACAAGTCTAGCTCTGTAAGTTTGTACTTTTTTGTATACTTCTCTCTTCTTCTTATAGATCCACTTGCATCCAATGGGTTTGACTCCATCTGCAGGTGTATCTACAAGATCCCAGACTTTATTGGAGTACTATAGCAATGATCCATTTTTCAACATCTTTATATTCTAGTGTTTCGTCGTAATTCAAGGGTTCGATATTCAACTCTTTAGGGATTCTGTCAAAAGACTCTCCCAAGAGTGCGTATTGAAGTGATTTTCTTATCACTCTCCCACTACGACTAGCCACTACAGGTACAGGGGCAGATGCAGAGAGAGTTACATTATCATGATCTTATGGTTGAACCACATCATTTGTAGGATCTTAAGTCTCTATGTTATCCTCAGCACCTCGCGGTGTGGAGATATCAACAACTTCCTCCTCTAATGCAATTTATTCAGTGCTACTCCTATTGCCTTAATGTAGTAGATTTTCAGGAATTTGTACTCGTGGATTATATGTCTATTAACATCACTCCTACTACTAGAATGTAATGGTATGTTAAATCTAACATCTTCGGTTTTAATTTGGCTTTCATTATATTCAGTAGATTGATTTGTTATCTCTTTGCTTAATTCTCGTAAAACTATTTTACTTTTGAGAATATGATTTGTTAAAAAAACCCTTTCAAGAAACTTAGCATTGACACTTACAATAACTTTCTTTTCTTTAGGATTATGAAACAGATCACCTTTCGTCCCTATAGGGTACCCAATAAAAACACATACTTCTGTTCTAGGTTCCAATTTTTCTATCTTCTCTTTCAGCACATGTGTTGGACATCCCCAAATTCGAATGTGTTTCAAACTAGGTTTGCCCCCAGTCCACAGTTCAATAGGTGTCAAAGGTACAGACTTAGAAGGAACTAAGTTCAGAGTATAATTTGCAGTTTCTAATGCATATCCCCAAAACGAAAAGGAAAATCAGAGTAACTCATCATAGATATAACTATTTCTAAAAGAATTTTGTTTCTTCTTTCTGCTATGCCATTTTGTTGTAGCGTTCTGGGCGCAGACATTTGAGATGTAATTCCTTATTCTGATAAGTAACTAATGAACTCATGGGAGAGGTATTCGCAACCACGATCATATCGCAGTGACTTGATATATTTTTCATGTCGCTTCTCCGTTTCTGCCATAAATTCTTTGAATTTCTCAAAGCATTCAGACTTACGGCGTAGCAAATAAATATATCCATATTTTGAGTAGTCATCAATGAAAGTCACGAAATACTCATATCCACCTCTCGCTTGTATGCTCATTGGGCCACACAAATCAGAATGAATTAACTCTAATTTATCATTGGCTCTATTTCCTTTTGAAGGGAAAGATCTCTGAGTCATATTTCCTTCTAAACAAGGTTCACATGTTGGTAGTACCTCCACTTTTAATGAACCTAAAGGTCCATCTCGAACCAACCTTGTAATCCTATCTAGATTTATGTGACATAGATGCAAGTGCCATAAATAAATCACATTAAATTAAGAAGAACACTTTCTTTTACTTGAAATGTTGACATTATTCAGTTCTTTAGTTTGTTGCAGTTCTGAAGAAACATTAATAATATAAGACCATTAATTAATGAACCCGCAGAGATAAAATATTTATGACAACTAATAACACAATCGTTATCAGAAAAATTAACATCATAACCATCTCTCAAAGCTTTAGAAACTGAAATTAAATTTCTTCTAACAGCAGGTGCATATAATCTGTCTTTTAAAATTAAAACTCTACCACTACCAAACGAAATGCTAAGATTTCCTAATGCTAAACCTGGAGCCGTAAAGTCATTTGCTTGAAAAACACTAACTTCACCTCTAATCATCTTGCGTTTCTTGAAACCCCTGCAAAGTAATGCAGATGTGGTCAGTGTCTCCTGAATCTACACACCATGAAGTGGTAGAAACAACCGCTAAACATGTTTCAACTACAAGTGAAAGTAAGTTACCTAAATTTTTCTTTTGGATAAGAGAATTGGAAACTGCGCCTTCCAATGACCTGACATCTTGAAATGAAAATGCTTGCCCTTAGGCTTTTCCATGCCTCCGATTGAAGATGCAACTGCCTTAACTTTTTGAGTCTTTTTCTTCTTCTGCCCACCTTAGTTTAGAAGTAGAACCTTTCTCAACATGTAGTGCCATAGATGGTACCTGTTTTTTGACAATTATCTCTGCCGCCTGCAGCTCATTTAACAATTGCACCAAAGATAAACTCGTCTTACTCATATTATAGTTCAGGAGAAATTATTGAAAACTATTTGGCAGAAATTGCAATATCATCTCAACTTGAGATTAATTATCGATTTCAACCCCTAGGACCTCTAGTTCCTTCATAAGACTTATCATCTTCAAAACATAGTCCCTAATAAGAGTACCTTCAACCATCTTATTGTTCATGAGGTCTCTCATGACATTCTGCTTAACTGCGCGATTTTGGTCCCCAAACATTTGTTTAAGATTCTACAGAATCTCAAAAGCAGAGGTCATGACATGATTCTGATGTTGCAATACATTTGACATTGAAGCCAGAATGTAACATCGTGCCACCTTATCAGCCTTTTGCCATCTTTGACAGGTGAGTTTTTCCTCATCACTAGACTCTTCATCAGGTTTTAATGGACACTCTTTATAGAGTATAAATTTATATTCTTCGGCAGTTAAAACAATGTTAAGATTTCTTCTCCAGTCAACATAATTAGGACCCTCAAGTTTATTTTGACTCAAAATAGTGACAATGAAGTTAAAAAGAGACATTTTGAATTTGAGATTGAAAAAGTTACAATAGATCAATATACAGTCATATAAACATTGAATAATTAAACTCAAACTCATCACTCACACACACACACACACACACACACACACACACACACACACACACACACACACACACACACACACACACACACACACATCTTGAATAGCCAATCGTTGGGATGGGAGAACTACTCATACAATACACATATGTAATGACCGATTGTTCACTCCATAAACTTGTATAGACCTAACTCAGTTGGAGAGTTTACTATTAGTTTAAGTCAAGTGAAAATCATAAACCCTGGTTACATAGATCCAATCATATATTATTCAATTTAGGAGAGCTAATATAGATTATCAAACTAGAAATTAAATACATAATGACTTGTACTAAATTCATCCATTGGAGAGGAAGGTCTAAGCCAACACATAAATTTAATACTTCATTACTATCTAACTTTTTTTGTATTGTAGGGAAGAAGGTGAAAATCATAAACCCTAGTTGTATTGATCCAATCATATATTACTCAGTTTATGAGAGTTAATACATATTATCAAACTAGAAATTAAAAACGTAATGACTTGTATTAAATTCATCCATTAGGGAAAAAGGTTTAAGCCAGCACATAATTTAATACTTCAATTACTAATTTAATTTTTTGTAATTAAAAAAAATAACCCTTATCACCATGATTATTTTTCTTAAATTTGTACAAGTGTTCCGTATCATGCAATCTCATACATATATGCCATTCATATAACATGAGAAGATAATTAATAATAAACATAATGTTCTGATAAGTCTTAAAATTTGCATTGTCCAAAAACTTATCCAATATAATACAAAATCTCATAATTAAACATGATCCAAATTGATTCCAGAAAACACAGACCAATCGGTTCATTATATTAACATATAAACCAAAAGGCAATTCCTTTAAAAGTTGTTTTCAATCACGTCATGCCATCTTTTCTTTAATTTTTTTTTTTTTGAAATGTTAATCTAATGTATAAGGAAAAAAAAACCAATCAACATTATTTTTTCTTTTCGCTAATCTCAGTGGTGATGCTTTTTAGGATTTATCTTATACAATCAAGATTTCAAGAAGTAAAGGCATTGGTTTCCGTGATTTGTAAATCAGAAAGTCCTTTACAACTCAATTGCAAAACTTTTCAACCGCCATCTAATTTACGTAAAAGAAAATTACTACTTATCACACGCACATGATGCTTACTTTCACGAATCATTAAGATAACATTAAAGGATTAGTAAACCCCTTTTTTCAGTCGGTTATACAGATTTCGAAAGTCATACGAGCAATTTTACATACGTTTTTCAAGTTATCCAATTTGTTGGAAAAGAGCACACAGCGAAAGCATTCTCAGGATTTTATAGCTTACATGAATAATAGATAACAATCACAAACAGTTATCACATACGAAGTATGCAGAAAATTAATTCAAGGAATATCTCTTGAAGCAAGTGCAGATGTCTTGAAACAAACCATACTCGAGATCCATGGTCTTTAACAGTGATCCCAAATCAACAACCGAACTCTCTCAAAACTTGGGAGGACAAAGATCAACAACCGAACTCTCTCAAAACTTGGATGGACAAAGTGTTGTATATAATACTAATTATTTTTCTCTCTAGCGTTCTAGTGGATTTTCTTGGTTAGGAGAACCCCTATTTATAGAGTACCTTTCCAAATCTAAAAGGAAAAAGGAAAATCCCTTTTCTTAAAATACAAGAAACCTTCTTTTATTGGAGATAGAATTCCGAGTTCTAATTAAATATGTATACTATAGGGACCACAGAATTTATTAATGAGACTTCCTATTATGAAAATAATTCTTTTTAGTTTAAATTATTCTTACCATAATGAATTACAAATTATTACCATAAAAATTCCTAAGTGCATTCCTCTATTTATATTTCGAAATTTTCTATTAAACCCTTAGATTACAGATATTAATCAATAAATTAAATTACTGATGAATTTAATTTAATGATTAATTTTTTTAGAGCAATGATTAATTTCCTTTAAAGCAATACTTAACTTATTTCATGCACCAGATTCATAAATCTACCCACTGGGTTTGCACATGAAAACTTATAAGCTTCTCATTAAGGTGTATCCTCAAACTCTATATTGAGACATGAATTCCATCAACTAACTAATTATTTCACAAATATATATTATTATCATCCAACTTATCAGGCATATTGACTCATCTCAGAATCTCACTTTTTAACAAATCAAAATGATAATTAATATATACAACTCATAATCGTTATATCAGGATTAAAAATATAAGTACATTTAATAATTTAGAGAACATGTTTTTATCAATCAGTTCAAAACATCCATCTCTATTTGGTCTCATTCAATACATACAAATTTACTAGCACGAGAAATTAGAACTATATCATTCTCATAATCAAGATAAATTACATATAATCTCGTGCTACGATCTTCCCAATGGTTTATTCAAATTTCTATCTAGATTGTGAACTATAATTTTAACTTATAAGAACCGATGAGTTAATTTTCTGTGTATAATCTCAAATTCTATATACCAAATCATAAACTCTATATACCAAATCATATACTATATAAATTAAGGACACATATGACAAATTGATCTGTTTAATATAACACTTTATTGAATTGAATAAATAAATAAATAATTGTCAATAAATAATACTATCTCCAAAAGCATGGTTAATGGTATATCCTAACACAGTTATCATTCTAATCCAACAAAGATTGTAGCCTAAAAGATTCCTCAACTCCCCTGCTAGTTTCAGCTAACATAAATGGTAACAATCAGTACCTTCCCGGACATCCGATAAATTTGAAATGATACAGAAAAAATTAACATGAGACGCACCCCCTAGAATGACTTACAAATCGAGAAATGGTCCAAATAAATGGTAATATTTACAAAGCAAGGGACTTCAGAAAACTCAGCAGGTCGTTTGCTGGTCAAAATTGCATTTACATCAACATCAAAGTGGAGAGAACTCTCATAATGACCAAAAAGAACTACACATATCAACCTTGAGAACGAAAAACACAAGAACTCGTGTCACCACAAATAGAAACAAACAGTGATGCAGGTCATAATGCCTCCTAATATATAAAGTCTATCTAACCTGCTCTCATTTCTCATTTTTTCTTCCCGTAGCTCATTTTGCACCTTTGAGTACAGTTGAAATGATTCAAGCGCCTCATCATAATTCTTGCTCCGCTTGCAGCTCAACGCTTCCTTGAGGACAAGCAAACTGTTTCTCCCATTTAGATGTGCACCTTCCATGTCTCCCAATTGCATGCTTAGTTCTGTCAGTCTCAGAGTTGTCGGTACACCTCCCTCTTCTGTATAGATCACTCTGAACTTCATAAGGACAATACACTCCACAGCTTGACAAGGTAGAATGCCCTTGGCAGGAAGAACTGAACCAAAGCGAAGCAGGAAATCCTTATCTGTTGGCCAATGTCTTCGCCCTCCAAGGGGACTCCAGCTCGAGAGATTAGCAGCTTGTTTTATTTTGGTATTCACAACAATCCAACTGAGCCGTATTCCATCCCTGAGCTCTTGCCAGAACTTACCATCTTTCCTCTCTTTCTCCATAGATGTAATTGGAGGCAATCCATCGGAAACTGATAAAGTAACTTCACCTGCATGTTCATCATCTCTAGTAGGGTATGTGAAAAGATCGATTCGAAATGGGCAGCTGTAAAACCAATGTGGGAACCCATTTGCATTAGGAATGCCCCAAAGGACTTTTGAGCATATTGTTTTATCTTTGTATCTTACATCGACAATAGAGACAAAATCAGATGGAGCAACAATTGCAAATTCATCCATGTCACCATAATATTCAGCTTCAGTCAATTCTTCAGGATACTCGAGATATTCATTCCATCGACATTCAGGCACCTCCTTGTTTACGATAAGGGGGAAGCAATCAGCATAGAATTTTTTAAATCCACCAATAGAAGATATTAAACTTTTGATGTCATCCCTGTTGGTTGAAGGCCACATGGATGAGCATACATTTTCCCAAAGCTTCTCTTCCTTGGAAATCAAGCAGAATGCTTCACAGGCACAGGCGGCACTAGCCAAAGTTGCACCATCAAGACGCCTAAGTATGTCATAGAACAGATCACTGCTTAAGGATTCCGTGCTTTCAGCAGATGTAACTGATGTGGCCATAATTCTCAGGTCATCTGAAATAAAACCAGATAGCAAAAAATTAAACAGTGACAAAGGCAGGCAAGTTTATCCAATAACCAGGAAGCAGTAGCTGCCATCTCATCGATCGCCAAAAAGTAGTTCATTCATACTTCTAAAGGATGAGATATCTCCAACTAGACGTGTGTATTTTTTTGGATTGGTAAAGGTATAACTTTATTGATGAAGCAGCAGTAAGATGTGCTGAATATGTGCAGCAAAAACACAAGAATACGTTTCCTTACTTCTGAAGAGAGTTGATAAATTCCAAATTTCTTATGAACACCACAACAAAAGCAAAAAAATACACAACTAAACTTAATTTTGCAAATCTGCTCTCCCCTTTTCTAAAAACATCATAAATTCATTTATTTCCAAATTGTCCACTATATACGGGGCACTATGGTTTTTATGTTTTCCATGTCTCTTCATCAGTTGTTTTCAAAATACAGGGAGAAAGAAGCTATTCCACAGGTTATCAAGAAAAAGAAAGTGCACATGCTTTCCATGACCAGGATGAAGCTTGGGTGAAACTAAATGGAGGTCCGAACTGACTGATGTTGAAGAATCGAACATGTAATATGGTAAACTACTATTTCAACTGCTTTTTGACTCCCCACTTCCAGTACATTTATGCATCTAAAAAGTAGACAAACTTGAAGCTTACTATGTATTAAAAATGATCTATGAACGGTCGAACTCAAATTCTGGAAATAAGTCAGGGCCCTTTTACCAAGTCTACCAGATAGAAGATGATATGAAGCTTTTCTCTTATTCAATATGACATATGTACGTTGCTAGCTTATCACAAGCTCAAGATGGAGCAACTTTTATAAAGTTTTAGTATACGATGCAATACAATACAACACCTCCATACATGCATGTGACTTTGTAAACAATATGTAAATCTGGTAAGTCAAAGATACATTAGAATCTAATATAAATGTAATTTTGCAAGTTTTACATCAGATCCAGTTAGACTCTCGAGTAATCTTACATAGGACGAAAATTCACGGGAACACATTACTTCAGATCAGATTACAGTTTACTTACATGCCGCCTTAGGCACGTCTCTCTTTCTTAGTACTCCAATGAAAGATGGCTGGTTTGATAAAATTTTGGATTTCTTTCCTCTTTCTTCTTATGTGAAACAATGTTCATTTTCTTGAGAAGTATATTTCTTGAGACTTAACAATAGAATTACAGGGGACCCTATTATGTGTTCTTTAAACTGAGATTTGTTTAGATTCTTAAGAATGCACAACCGTAGCTGTTGGCATCATATGAAGCACCATACTGAAGTCTGATACAAGAATTCAACCGTATGTATCTTATAACTATTTAACGTGTGTATCCCATACGTGCCTTAAAATTCTGGTAGGCAGAATCCTATCATTTATATGAGATGTTTGTGATTCTGAATTTTCTTGAGTAACATAACATTCATGGTGGCTCATGATGTGACAATGCTGATATTGATTTTGAAAGCAATAAAATTTCGTCCAAAGTTTGTGTCCTATTTTTCACAACTCCTACTATTGGCACAATTATATCTTTATCTCGACCACATTATCTTTTTCAAAAAGGTGTTTAAGTGAGCTAGCAATAAGGCATGGTTGATTATCCACAAAAAACTCATTTTTATTTCTTTTTATAGTTATATATGTATCTTAGGAAAACTTATGATATAATACAAGATTCACAATATTGACAACTATGATTTTCCCAAATGAGTAACACAGCACAGGTAAAGGGGGAAGATCCATAAAATTCCACTACCTGCACTTCCTTTCTTAAAAATTCTCCTTCATGCCATGAAATCCATATTCTAAGAACATTTTATGACATTGTAATTTAGTACGATGAGCTTTCTGGTGTAGTTCTGGAAGAATACGGAAATAGCAGATTTGGAGTAGTTGGCTAGCTTGTTCAAGTCATTTTTAAGACAGCTAAGATGCCCGAGGAATGCAGGTGGAGTACTTCAGTACAATGGCTCCGTTGTACAAGAGCTAGGGTGATATATAAAATGCAACAACTATAGGGGTATTATGTTGTTAAGATATGCTATGAAAGTTTGAGAGAGAGTGAGAAGGGATGTGCCTATGTCCGAGAATCAATTTTGATTCATGTCGAGATGATCGACCATAGAATCCACTCCTCTCGTAAGGAGGCTGATGGAAAAATATCAAAAAAGGAAGAGGGATTTACATATGGTGTTAATTGACCTTAGGAGGGCTTACAATAAGGTCTCGAAGGAAGTCTTGTGGTGATGCCTAGAGGCAAGAGGCGTATCAACAGCCAACATCAAGGCAATAAATGACATGTATGAAGGAGCTAAAATGTGGGTAAGAATGACAGGAGGAGACTCAGAGCACCTCCCTATGGAGATGGGATTACACCAAAGGTCAACTCTTAGTTTGTTTCTTTTTGCCTAGGTGATGGATGTATTGATACATGATATTCAAAATTTCAAAGTTGTAGTGTATGTTATTTGCAGATGACATATAACTAATTGATGAGACGCGCAATGGAGTTGCACTAAGTTAGAGGTGTGGAGACAAACTGTGGAGGCTGAGAATTCAAGTTGAGCTGGAACAAGACAAAATATGTGGAGAGTAAATTCAATGATGCGATGAATGAGGTAGGAGTGGAAGTGAGGCTTGACACTCAAAAGATCCCTAAGAGAGAGAGAGTCAAGTATCTTAAATCTATGATTCAGGGGAGTAGGGACATTGATGATGCTTGCCCTAGAGTCTCGTGTGATAAGAAAGTACCCCCGAAACTCAAAAGGTAAGTTCCATAGAGTGGTGGTTCAATCAACATGTTATATGGGACCGAGTGTTGGCCAGTGAAGAAATAATATGTCTAGAATATGCATGTTGCAGAGATACAGATATTGAGGCGAATGTGTGATTATACTCGAAGCAATAAAATTAGAAATGAGAATATTCAAGATAACGTGGGAGTGGCTTCCATGGTGAACAAGATGAGGGTAGCGAGGCTGAGTGGTTTGCACAAGTAAAGCAGAGATGTATAAGCTCACTAGTAAGAGGTGTGAGAGATTGGTTATAGAGGGTACGAGACGAGGCAAGGATAGGCCGCAGAAGTATTGCCGAGAAGTGATAAGGAAAAATATCACACAACTTTAGGTTACCAAATATATAGCCCCTATGTTGCTCGGACTCTTTAAAAATGTGGGTGTGTGTCTGATTCTCCAAAAATAGTGTATTTTTGGAGAATTCGACATTTGGGTGCAGCATTGAAAGTAAAGAGTTTTCACAACTTAGTATAGCCCTAAATAGGAAGGTGTGGAGGACACGTATTAAGATAAAAGGTTAGTAGGTATTGTAGTGTTGTCTTGCTTAGGGCAGCTAGTGTTTGCAATGGCACTAGTTGTACTATTGTAGTTTGTCTTTTTTATTTTATTTTTATTATTGTTTCATGAGCTTCTCAGTTAATGAAGAGCTTCTCCCTTGATGGGAGCAAATAATCTATCCTAGTATGTTGCTTATAGTGCTTCGATTATCACATGATTATATTGTTGTTTTGGCTATTCTCTGGTAGACTTTTGCATTGTTTTGTTGATATTTGCTATATTTTCTACATCGTCTCCTCCTCCTTTATCCCGAGCACCTAAGCCGAGGATCTATTGAAATAGCCTCTCTACCTTGTGGTAGTGTTAAGGTTTGCATACATTCTACCTCCCAAGACCTCAGTTCTGAGATTTTATGGGTATGTTGTTGTTGTTGCAAATTATTTGCAATTGCCAAGCAAAAGTCCTTGAATACCATAACCCTAAGAAACCCTAGAATCGATATTTTATTGTACCTTTGAAATAACATGTTGGTTCATCATCAAAGAAAAGGGGGAGAGATTTTGTACACCATTCAAGTTTCAAAATCATTAAACCATCCTAGAATCCATTTTAGGCAAGGCAAAATATTTTATGGTCCTACATTGTTAATTTCTAACCAAAATTTAAAAAAACACTACATTAACAAAAGCGACCATTCTACCCTTCAGAGTAGGAGAGAAAATTTCCTATTCTCACTAATGCGATCTTATGGTAAAGGTCTAGGAGCTTAATTGACCCTCAAGGGTATTAAACTCTTCTTGAGCTATAAGGATGTTACACACTCATGATCAAATCTTGCATGAAACAACCAGGCACCTCATGTTTCAAAATCAGCATTATCTATTACTATTGAAGGTTACCTCAAATATAAATACATACACGTGAGTTATGACACTTGCAGCTTAATTGACCCTGTAACAGATATCTGACTCCCCTTAGTTCTAAATCACGATGGGCAATTTTTTTTTAAATGTCACATTGGTTCTTAAATAAGAAGGTTATCTCTAACATAAGTAGCAATATATTAGTATTAACTGAGCAAAAGTTAATTGATAATTTCAACGCCCCTTTGAGACCCCGAAAATGGATAAATTCCTTTTTTTAGGAATATATATAAGATAAATGTTGCTGTACTTTCAGCGATGGCAATCCAATTCCAGTCAAATTTCACAAGATGATATAAAAGATGGGATTTCAATGTTTGACCTCAAAGTTGATTACAGTAGAACACTTTCAGGTTTCACACTGTACTCGGGGAATCTCTCATTGTTTTGTTTTCCTCTATTGTAAGCTATCTTTGACAACTAGCAACTCCTAAAAGCAAGTACCTCGTAACGTCTTAACACTTGGCTGGGCACCGGGTACTACTTTGGTCAAAAGCAGACATAATTCTGAGGCTTTTTGGTGGTTAATAAATACACGAGATCCCAAAGTTTTAGTTAGTGAAGGGAATCTTGGTTTTCAAGATCTTATTCTTCACTAAACTAGCCAGTCATAAGCTAACGAGTGCCAATATTGGTCCTTCATTCAGACTCAAGTAAATGAAGGAAGCCCTGTAGCTGTCCGACAAGGTAAGGAATTTTAAAGCCAAATCTCAAGACGTTCTATGCTGACTACCACTATATCAAAATGTTTTAAACTGACTGTTAATCATGGTTAGTGAAAGGGGAGATTCAGATTCAAATTTGCTGAAGTTCCAATTTTCACAACCTACCCAAGCACCAACATTACTCTCTCCATTGCCCTTTTTATTCTCTCTTTTTTTCACATAACATATGCCATCTTGACTAGTTTGTGCAAAACCTGAGGGGCAGGAGGAGACAAATTATGTTCAAGTATCCTAATCTAGAACTAGGAACATGGTTGCAAACTCACTATAATCAACGTTAAGCCAAAAATCACTGGTGACTACGAAGTTATGATATAGTCCAACATTATATGATAGGCAAATTGAGCTACACATGGTCCGATTTGCTTGGAAAAAAGTAATTAATTGTCTAAATTCTTGAATAAATTAACAGCTGCCTTGCTACAGAAAACAAAGTAGAAAATACAATCAAATCATCAATGTCAAAGGTTTTCTCACAATCCCAAAAGGCATTGCTCAATTGCGCCTCAATATGAAGTCTTATAACTTTGAATCTGAATGCCAAACTCCCTTCTGTTCCACATGTCTAGAGGAAAACAGAATTATCAGAACAAACACCTCTCCCTCACCCTCACCACCATTCGTGTTTTTCTTTATTTTCCCCCCTCAATAATATGGTATGATTAATACCTAAATCTGAAGAACATGTAAAATATGAAGTACCATGACAAGGAATAAACAAACCATTAAGAACAATAATGTTTAGTTGCAGAATTTGGAAGAACTTAAGGTTGCATTAGGTATGAAGCAAGACATTTCCAATTACCCAACAACAACAACATACCCAGTGTGATCCCACAAGTGGGTCTGGGGAGGGTATAAATATATGCAGATCTTAACACTAACTCATAGAGACAGAGAGTTTATTTCCTGAAACCCTCGTCTCAAGAATCAAGCCCCATAAGCAGATTGTGCCCCAAAACATTTCCAATTTCCCAAAAATTTGAAAGCCATTTTATGTAAGAAAACAAGTTCATAAAATGACAGAAAATGGCTTTTCCACAAGGAGCATTCCACATTGACCGTGTCCCCCCAACCCTTCAACACACCTCATCATCCATAGTCCCCATCTCTACCATCCCACATCCTCCTACCTCCACCTCCAATAGTATTATTTGTCAAGATTATACACAAATACCTTTAAAAGTAACTTTTTACTTACTTACAAGAACACAAAAAAGATAAATATGAACCCACATATTTTCCTTGTACCAAACACACCCATAGTAGCAGATAGGATCAGAGAAGCATTAATGAAACTTTGAACCAATTTCCACTAAAAAATTAACCAGATAACTACAATCATCCCAAGATAAAAAGAAACTAAAAAATAAAAAATGAAGATTAAATAAACCTGGGAAGTGGGGAGCTCAGCTCATCAAATCTGCTGGTTCTGCTAAGTGAAAAAGGAAGAAAAAAGAAAAAAATGTTGGGCAAATTTCCAGATTTGTCAAGTGCGGTAGTACAGGAAAATTGAAATTCAAAAGTGATATTAATAATTGAAGAGAAAGGGGGTTCAGGAGTCACTTTCTTCAAAAGATCGACAAGATTTTTTTTGTAGAACAATAATGCAGAAAAGATCGAACTCCACCCTTCGGCCACGTATTCTTCGTCGTTCACCATCAGCAACAACATTTTATTTGGACCTACCGACGAATTTTACTATGCAATATTTATCGGTTTATTTTCACTAATCCAGTTTGAATATTTTGCTTAATTTTTTTTAAAAAGTAATGATTAGTATAAATATTTTATGATAATATTCGCGTTAATTATTAATTTTTTTTAATTTTAAAAATTGTAAAAAGTTTCGTAAGATACTTTCGAATTATTAAAAATAATATAAGTATGTCTTTCATACACCTATTGAATCTAAAATGTATTTGTCGTGCACCTTTGGATCTAAAAATGTCATTTTCTATAAACATTTTTGGTCCAACAAATGTCCTTTATTCATCTTTTAGACTCACTTATACTCTCTCAATTAACAACCCTCTTGTTTTTCTTTTTCTTTTTAAATGTTTATTATATTTCATTTTCTCATGGAACAAAACAAATCTTCATCTCTATAAGATTTCTTTCCATAATTTATTCAAATCGAAATAATGTATCTTTTTTAAGGATCAAAGTAATTTTCTTAAAAAGTGATCAAAGTGATTTATTAAAATAGTTAACCAATTTAACTTTCTAAAAAAGAAAAACTTTTTAAAAATATATAAAGCTAATGAAAAAGTAAGTTTTTATTCTATTCAAAGAATAAGTTTTTATATGATAATAAAAAATAACAAAAACTATTCATATTTGATTAAATAAAAAAATTAAAGAAAGCTAAGTCGGTTTTAATCAATCGCTTTGACCTTTGAAAGAACAATTATTTTATCTAAATAAAATTCAAGTATATACAAATTTTTTTTTAGAAAATTTTAAAATATGTATTGTTGTAAATTTCAAAATTTCCCCAAAATTTATTAAATCCAAAAAATTATACCTTCTTCGTGGCTTTAAATTTTTATTTTTTTTAATTACAGTAAAATTACTAGTTTATTTTTTTAATTAGATTTTACACATATTTTGTCCAAATCAAAATAATATCTTTCTTTTATAACTTCAAAATAAACTTTAAAAAATAAAAAAATTATAATTTTTTTTTTGTAAAAAAACATTGAGGATAACGGTTACTTTATTCCATAAGAAAATTAAACATAACAAATATTTAAAAAAAGAAAAAAAAGAGCATTATTAGTTTCAAGGATACAAGTGATTCAAAAATGTGAATGGGTATTTTTTGATCCAAAAATATTTCATTAAAGAAAAGGGCATTTTTGGATTCAAAAGTGGATGACAAGGACATTTTAGATCCAATAGGTGAATGAAGAGCATTTTTATACCATTTGCAATAGTTCGAGCGCATTTTAGACCTTCTCTGTTTAAAAAACTTAATTTTTAATTAATTTATTTTAAAATAATTATTTATTTTATTTTTGTAGTAATACTTTAATTTCAGTTTTTCACGTGTCATATTTAAAATCATAAAATTAACGGGCATTTTGATATATTTGACATAACTTTAATTTAGCAACACAAGATTGAAAAATCTTTATTTTCTTAAATTTTATGTCAAATTAAATTAGGTTTTTCAAATGGGGTGTATGTGGTTTTATATTTTGGCAAATAATTTGAAGTGTAAGTAAATAATGTTGAGGGTAAAGTAGAAATTCCTATTGGACCAACTTTCACACCTTTTGGATTAACTTTCATCTCTGTTGTTGGATCAAATGCCACACCTGTTGGATTAACTTCTACCCCTGCTATTGGATCAATTGTCACACCTCTTGCTGGATCAAGTGCTCCTATTGGAAGCGGAAGGGGTAGACCAAAGAGTTCAACAAAAGAGGCTATTTATTCTTACTTCTAAAAATTATAATTTAATAGAATATAATATTTGTTACTTTCTTAGGGGTGTATTGCAAGCAGACTAAGAATGGTTGAAATGGGTGTACTTCACACAGAAAGTGAAGCTACTATTATTAATGTAAGTATTTTTGTATACTTGCATATCATTCACAATCTTTATTAACACAAAAATTATTTATACTTGTTTGAGCAGCCTGGAATGGCAAGTCAAAGATTTAGGAATGTGAAGTCTTCAGCATTTGTCATTGGGGATCTTGAAATGACAAAAGGTGTTAAGTGGAAGGAAAAATAGACTGTGACATCAAGACAACTTGAAGAAATGAGGAGGAAAAAGTATTTGAGACAAGCTTTAAAATTGCACATTTGAGTCAAGAGAGCTCCAATGCTCCAATGTCTTTTTGATAGATGGTTGACAATCGTTATGCAATTGAAATATTATGTTTTGTTGTAACTATATTTAACAGAATGCTTAGGCAATTGTGATTCTATTGAAAACAATAGTTGTGATTGCACTTTAGTTTGGGATTTTAGGATTCTCATTTGCTATGAATTGACAGTTGTGACTGCAGATTATATGTAAAACTTTGGGATTTTCTTTTGTTATGAATATCAAGCAATGACTTTTCTCTTGTTTATCATGAGAGATCTATGTAACTATGTGCTATTCTACTATGTTATCTCTTGCCTCTATTAGTGATATGTAACTATTTCCCACCTAAATGTATAATTTATGCCCACTTCTATAACAATATTTTATTACACCAACATAAAAGAAAGACAAAATGACAAATTTTGATCAAGTTTAACATTTCATTACACCAAAAAAAATTATTACAACACCAATTCCTTATTACAACACCAAATTATGACAAAATTGTAAGCACAACTATACCAAAAAAGGTTCATTACAACACTAATAACACTAATTTCTTACAACATCAATTTCTTACATTATTACAAGTACAATTGCTGTTTATGGAGCCTGATATTTTGAGTTGAGGGTATTCCGGAAATAACGTCTCTATCTTTATGAAATAGTGATGAGATCTGCATATATTTTACCCTCCTCAAACCCCACTTGTGAAATTTCACTGAGATGTTGTTGTTGTTGTTTATTACAAGTACAATTGCATCAAAATATCATAACTTCCTTGAATCTACTTTCAACGAGAATATATATTTAAAAACAAAACTTATACCTGGAATACAAACACACAAGAGAGTAATTCAAAGTTGTTTCTTCCTTTTCTTGGACTTAGCCAATTTGTTTTTTCACTTTTTCTCGTTTTCTTTTATCTTCTTTAAATCATTGTCAAGATTGTCCAGTTTCGACTCTATTTTGTTCATATGTGATGTTTTGCTTTCCACAAATTGGTCGAAGTAGACTTGTTCTCAATCTTTTCTAAAGCGCCAACTCTTTGCTCAAACTCACCTATTCTTCCCAGCAACTTAGGAATTACAAATTTTGATCTTGGGTCAATATGGTCATCTTTTCAAAGCCAAAAGTCGCATGATCTACCATTCTAAAGGGAATAGAAGCAACAAAATACATCAACTTACAACTCTTGAAGATCAATTATAAAGGCATAAATTCAACTTATCACATAGTAAATCAAATTTTCGATACAACTTTAGATATTAATCCCTTTAACTTATCCCATAGTAAGGACACACCCAATATCTTTTACCAAGATTGCTTGACGTCTAAGAGGTTAACAATTGCAGAATAAATTCATGTTTGTATCGCACCTCGTCCACTTCATGATCTTCATCTTGCATACAAAGCTTAGTCAAACTTATTTGACTCATTTTACCACTTCACTAACAGAAATCATTATAAAAACTCAATATAATAAATATTCAAAAAATCGACAAAAGGAGAGAAAGAAATCAAAATGAAAAGGAGAGGAATGAATCAAAATGAAAAAAATTACCTTTGATTCAAACGAATTGGGTGTGTTTGGACTTCAATTTGAGGATTTAGAGTTCTTTATTTTTGTTTGTTAAGAACTAGGGTCGGATGGGTGGGTTATAACGAAGTTTAATGGGTAATGTCAGACAATTGGATCCATTTTAATATGTAAAAGAATAGAAAATTGAAGTGTTGACGCGCCTTCATAGAGGTATCAAAACACACTTGAAGTTGGGATTAGGAAGGGAGAAAATAATTCACTTATGAGTACTATGGGTGTTTGTTATAATTATATCAATAATAAAGAAAATAAATATGAGCAGAAAAGTAAAAATGAGAACACAAGGATTTAACGTGGAAAACCCTTTCGGGAAAAAACCACGGGAAC
>JAOTQR010000109.1:17042772-17070381 GCA_025774065.1 Solanum ossicruentum | reverse complement strand
AAAAGAGTAACAGCCGAGAAAAGGTGGTTAGGGAGGGGAGGAAGGGGGGTGGTGACGCGGTTCCCCCCCCCCCCCCCCCCCCCAAACTCTTCACACTTACAAAAAAGGTTAACCTGGTGAATAATTGTCTTGATACCATCTTTGCTGATTTATTGGATGACCAATTTCTTTCTACACTAATTTGCCTACTTAATTGTAACCCGAGGAGTCATTGCAAAATTGTTCTCTCTTCTGTCTCTCTCTTACACTGTTCTAACATTCCCCTTCCCTTGCTTTTTGTTTTAGTCATGCGTCATTAGTCACATTTTGTTTCTGAGTCAGTTATTTCCTGAGAAATTCAAACTGTTTTGTGTTTAGCTTTTTGGGTTTCTCTTTTTAATATTTTGGGGGCAGCAGGGGAAGGGAGCTCATATGTTTGCCAACTCATTATTTCTATAGAGATTGACAGTAGTCATTTGATATATCTATTGAAAGTTAAGTAATAATCACCGAACAGAATTATTCAGAAGGAAAAAGAAAAACCTTTCACTGGATCTAGTAGTTCTTGAGTCAACTCTTGTGAGTTTTTAAAATAGCTTGTTCATAAAAGGAGTTGGCTGTTGTATAAGTGAAGAGTAGAAGAAAGGATTTTCAAAAGAAAGAAATTGAAAAGCTACCTGCACGCAAGGGACACATGCGTTCTTATACAACTTAAAGATTTTGGAGGACCTAATGTCGCTGAGTTTATAGGACTAGTAGATATGTGTTCACTGTCATCATTCAGATAGATATGGCTCAAAAAGGGTGCTGGTGAGACTCCTGCTATCTATTGATTACTTTTGGTAGTGAAGAACTGAAGCTAGAATATTCAGTTTGTTTATGAATTGACAACTTGTAGAAGTCTTACATAAGAATGTTCATCTACGTTTGCAGCATGTGGTATGTTGGTTAGGCACATGTCACAGGTTCAAACCCTTCCACTGGAAAAAAAAATGGTATTTAAGTGGAGAAGTGTAGAGGAAAGCCTATTATCTACTGTTTATGAACTGTATGCCACTGGCATGTGGGGATTTTTTGTAAGAAGATAAAAGGAATATATAAGATTTTCTGTGTCCTGTAAGATCTTTCCCACAACTAATCTTCGTTCTAGTAGGATTTTCAATGTTTGTCCTATATATTTGATTTTCAGCTAAGCTATCATCCATTTCTGTCACTACTAACACTCATTGTAGATAGGACTGGTGGTTGATTTAACAAATACTGACCGTTACTATCCAGAATCTGATTGGACCAGTCACGGTATTAGACATGTTAAGGTAAATATGAACAATTCTATATATCCTATTCGACCTAAATATCCTATTCGACCTCATTTTTTAAGTGGCCCGTTGTATGCTATGTGTTATCCAGATTCGATGTCCAGGGCAGGACTCTGTACCTGATGCTGAGTCCGTAGATAGATTTATTTCTGAGGTAATTCTCCTTTTGTTGTCACATGCATGTCATCTATCTTTCGTCATGCTCTGCATATCTGGGAATGGTGCCTATGGCAATGTGATAGTTACTTTTTACTTTGCTGAGGTTTTCATCTTTGGAACTTTTATTGATTACAGGTTGTGCAATTTATTACATCTCAAGAATCTCAAGCAAGTAAGTATGCTGTTGTCCACTGCACTCATGGTCACAACCGAACAGGCTTTATGATTGTGCATTTTCTCGTACGTAATCAGTCAATTACTGTTAGTGAGGTTAGTAATCTTATTCATTTACACCAACTCTTGCTCTTCTTAGGATTCCAACATAATCTAGAAATTTTGTGTCTTATCTTCAGGCAATAGCAACGTTTGCCCAAGCACGCCCTCCTGGAATTTACAGATTGAATTACATTGAAGCATTATATGACTTCTATTTCCAATCAAAGCCTGAACATTTTGTTTGTCCCCAAACTCCCAAATGGAAGAGAGACTCTGATCAAGATAATGAAGTCGTTGCTCCTTCTGTAAGTTCTTTAGAGATTTTTTGGTGAACAATTGCTGCATTGATTTTTGAAATTCTCATAGGTTCAACAGTGGAGCACATAGTGCACTATTTTGAAATGATGAAGGATTGCGGTTTGTCTTGAAAGACTACAGGAAGTTGTTGACAGTAAAGCTAGCATCACTATTTGTTTTTCACTCTATATCTGCCAAGTTTGGCAGGAACATAACTCTATGCTTCCCAATATTTTGTATAAGGCTGTGACAAATATAACATGGAAGAAAGGAATGAAGAATGTATGTCCTGATTATTCTCCCAAGATGATAGGTGTTTAAATAGTACAACATCTATTTAATTAGAAAAGAAACAAGACTATATAATTGCGACTAAACAATATTTTCATAATTGATAATACCTAAAATTCTCAACACTTCCCCTCAAGTTGGTCCATTCAAGTTGATTACCAAGCTTGTTACCAATGTAAATAATCTGTAGACCAGTAAGGGACTGAGTGAAAATATATGCAAGCTTATAAATTTGACATCAAGAACTGTGTGGCAATGTCTGCTGAGAGTTCTTTTCTCTAATTAAGTGACAATCTGTATCTCATGTGTTTAATTCTCTCTTTGATCATCAGATTGGATGCATCAAGGGCAAGTGGTTTTTCAAGACAAGTTTCATCAGGCTAATTTGTTCAAACTTCATCCAAACCATTTCTCACTTTGCAAGTTGCCATAGTCATTGCTTGATTGTTAGCTTTTGTACTAGACCGAGCAAACCTTATCATGTTTCTTGCTTTCCAAGATACTTCATTTTTGAGAATAGTAACGTTATCTTGCTTTTCAAGATATTAAGTTACCTCCAACAAGAATACGATATCCAGAAGTAGATTGTCAATCATAAGGTGTTCTTGCCCAATCTGCATCTACGTATCCAACAATTGCTCATTGTCTTGATCCTCGGAAAATATCCTTTTCCTTTGGCTGATTTTATATCGAGGAATACGAACAACATCCTAATGACTATCACACAAGGATCCCGTAAATTGATTTACAACACTTATTGGAAAGACAACAGGTTGAGTGATTATAAAGTAATTCACCTTAGCATCGGCAAAGCTTAGAGTTGTATCAATGGGAGTTGATGGGTCTACAAACTATTGTTCATGTCTTCTCAAGAATGTTTAGAACTACTATGAGATGACACTTCCTGATATGAATTGAGCTACACCAATACATAGGAAATGGTCCAATCCGCCTAGATCTTTAGTCTAGAAATGCTTAGCAAAGATGCTGCTTCAATTTAGTTGTATCATCCTTATCATTGTCCAAGATGATCATATTATAAGCATAAACTACCAAATAAATGTACCGATTTGGAGCAACATGTTGATAGGATACTAAACAATCAACCTTATTGCTAGTCATACCCAACTCTTGATCATTGTGCTAAACTTACCTAACCATGCTCAAGAAGATAGTTTAAACCCATATAGGGACCATCGGAATTGTCCTATACGACCACTAGACTCCCCCTTGAGCAACAAACTAGGTGGTTGTTTCATATACACTTCGTCTATTGCTGTGGAAAAAACATTCTTCATGTCCAACTGATAAAGAGGCCAAATGACAAACAACCATGGATATGAAAACAAAATGATGAAAGTTTAGCCAAAGAGAGAATGTGTCAAAGTAATCAAAGCCTGAAAAAATTGAGTATAATCTTTGGCCAGTAGTGGTGCCTTAAGTCGGCCAATGTTACTATATGACAAACTTTATAGTAGAGTTACATGAAAGTCAAGGTATAAGTTCCCAAGTATTACTAGAGTGTAAAGCAAATATCTCCTTTAGTCTTTGTTCTTGTCCCGGAGGGGAGAGGGTTATACCTGTAAACTTAGGTATACTCAAGGGCGGAGCCACCTTGTGCTCAGCTGGTTCATCCAAACCTCTTTGGCGAAAAATTATATTATTTATACATGGTTAAAATAAATTTTTAATGTATGTATAGTAGTTGTAGAACCCCTTTGGCTAGTTTGTGTGTCTAATTCTAGTCTTTTACAGATTTTGAACCCCCGTATTGGATATCCTCGTTCTGCCACTGGGGATACTAATAGAAGACAAAGATGAGATGCAACATAATGATGCTAGACCATGACACCTCAGACAAATATAATTGGGATTAGGATTAAGAGTTGAGCAAATATCTTTCCATAGGGCAATTATAGGAATAGGAGAAGAGAAGTCTACTACCGGCGTAGGATCTGATTCAGTGCGTGGATCATCTGGAACTGATGTGGAGAGCTTACGACGATAATAACTCAAAAGAGGTGGAGCGGGAATATTGGTGGAGGAGATGGAGTACTCTTAGGTGGTGATGTTGATGAAGAAGGGGTGCTAATAGGGTTCCTAAGCAAATTTGTTGGATTTAGTGGAAGCCTAAAATTTGTAATAAATTATTGTTAAGCTGATGCTTTTTGAAAACAATCATGGTTTCATTTTGTCTGTACTCTTGTTACTTCCTTGAAGGAAAAAATTGATTTGTCCCTTAATCATTCACCTTGTATTGATGATTGTATGACTTGAATTGAGTTTCTCGTTGTTCAGCTGATAGTACTCTTTTAGTTTGGTCTGGTTAAGTAAAATATAGTCTGGCTATTAAACAGTGCAGTATTTGCTCAACAATGAGGACATATGTATCTTGTACCTACTGTTTTCTTCCCTTTTTATTCCTCCATCTTTATTCAAAATGCCAGAACCTTGTTATTGCAGCGGAATCTTGCAAGAGCAGGTGCTGTGTCAGATTCAGATTTTAGGAGAGAACGTATCCCATTTGCTGAGGTTCAGAGGATGAGGAAATTCTGCTATAAAATGCTTAATCCAGATATACAGGTTCCAGTTAGTCAAAAGTTCATTTTTCACAGCACGCCATCTTTATTTTAATATTTTTAACTATATCTTATATGAATTGGAAAGCTCTTGTTTACTCATACTCATGGTAGATTTAGCTGTGTGGCATCAATTATGATTTTGAACTTCCTTCCACATATTTACCCCAATTCCTGATGAAACAATTTACATACAGTTCCTGAATGATAGTCATGTTTTGCACTGTCCAAGTGTTATCATATTTGCTTTAGGTGGTTGATTTGTGTTTGATTTAATGTTTATTATTATTTCTTTTGATTTCTTTTGGTGCATAACTAAATCTTTTGATCCTTAGGCCAGCGGAAATACCCAAATTCCAGGATCACACCCGGTCTCTCTCAACAGGTTGACTATAAATTCTTCTTTTTTGGATATTTTTCCACATGAGCGTGATTTGAAAGAAACCTGTCTCTTATCCCTGAGTTATACAATATCTAGGCAATATTTTATAGCAGCTTGAAATAGCCAAACATTGTACTCCAAATAGATACATGACGTAGTTTAGGATTTTATGACCTTTTCCTTTCTGATTGAATATCTTCTTCACGCAAATAGTAGCCATTTATCGAATCTCATTATTAAGAATTTTAAAGCACCTCTTGAAGTACAAAAAATGCATGCAGTGCAAAAGATCTGGGTGGTTTTCCATTGACTAGAAGAGTGACGGCTGTCTATAAGCGTTACGATTGGCAAGTAATTTCAGCTGCATGCGCCTATCACAAAAAATGTGCATGCTGCCATGCTCTATATAATGTTGAAGCATAGATCATAGATTTTTTTTTTGTTGCACCGTGAAAGGGATATTTTGAGCCCTGTTATAACAACTACAAAGTACAAACCTAGTGTGATCCCACAAGTGGTGTTTGGGGAGGATGAGAAGTATGCAAAACCTGTGGGGTAGAGAGGCATTTTGTGCACTGTCATGAAGCTAATTAAGAATTATTTTTCATTTTTGGTTCTTTGTTCTCATAATATATTTAAGATTTGAAGTGGCAAACAACGAGTGTCTTAGTGTCATATTTTTTTGCCTTTTGGGCATGATAGCATTTATTTCTCATTAAGAAAATAATGACAGTTATATCTGAAGTAGATTATTAGATTTCCAGGGCACTGAAAGCAGAATTTTGGATTTGTGTCAAACAGTATTAACTCATCTCTTGATTTCATCTTCTGGAACTTTGTTGCTTTGCTTCAAATTGTAGGGACAAATTGCATCTTCTAAGCCAGCAACTCTACCATGTCACCTGGAGTGCTGAGGTGCCACGACGCATGATGCTAATAGACAGGGAGGGTTGTTATTTTATTGATCCAAAGTTCTATTTCAGGAAGGTCCAGCTGCGATTTCCTTGCAAACATATCTATCAGGTACTTTGTCCATAAAGGACCTCTTGTACTCCATC
Source organism: Solanum ossicruentum (assembly GCA_025774065.1). Taxonomy (NCBI): domain Eukaryota; kingdom Viridiplantae; phylum Streptophyta; class Magnoliopsida; order Solanales; family Solanaceae; genus Solanum; species Solanum ossicruentum. The sequence goes on along the minus strand of JAOTQR010000109.1, from coordinate 17,064,101 downwards.
ACGAGGGAAACTGGTTCTACAGCTTTACGATTTCAGTCTTTTTCTATTGTAGAAGTTTTACAAGTTTCCTGTAGGGTAGAGATGAAATTACTCATGACGGCACGCTACTTGATGGAGAATTGATTACTGAGGCTGAGCCAGAGACACAAGTGAAGAGGGCTATTTACATCATCTATGATGTGATTGCAATTAATGGATCCTGTGTTAAGGAGGTATGTCATGGCTTACATATTTATCAGCCAAAATGACTTTGAACCAACTTTTTTGTGATTTATATTTGCATGGCTCTTATCATACAAGGATGAGATGCAGATATGGAGGATAGTGTGGCCACAATCAGCCTTTTCCAAAAGAGTGTAGAATAATAGTTGCTTCTTAGGTTGTAATTTATCTGTTTGTGGATATATATATAGTGATCCGGAAAAAAATGCTCTCAGCATGTCCCCCGAAACACCTCTCTCCCCTTCCTCTTAAGGGTGCAGAACACCTTTTTCTCGGCAGCTTTTCAGCCGGAAAAAAAAAACCTTTACTTGCTAAATCTTTTTAAGCTACCACCTTCTGTGGTAACTTCCAGCCTTTTTTCTTTTCCTTCTCCTGTTACACTCCTGTAACCAGCCAAATGGATAGCAAATATTTTCGGGCAGGGGATAAATTATGACATTGTTGAGAGCTACTCTTCCTTAGAATTCTGGTACGACTAGATAGAAAGGGGTAGGTCATCAGTAAGAACCATGACTTTAAGCAAGAAAGTTTTATTGTGGTTATGTCATTTAATGCGTTTGGCATCCAAAGCCAGTGGTAACAGAGTCGATAGATGGAAAATGAAAGATCACCCTTTCAACTGCTTTTGTTCTCAGAAATTTAATAGGGTAGGGAGATTCATTAGCATCATAGCAGTCCAGGGTCAACAAAGATTCATCATTATCATACCAGAGTCTGTATTTAAGTGAGGATTGGGAGATGTTGGCACAGAAATTGAAGCATTCATCAATAGGACGGGTCTTCCAAAACAAAAGGAAATTTTACACCAACCAAAGAGAAGCTCAACCTTTACAAAAACTATTGCAAGACACAGATGGCAGACAAAAAATAGGAATCTGGCAATCTCGAACAGCGGAAACAGGTGCATCGAGATTATTGTTTTTTCTGGTCTCTCGGAGAAAGGCATACTGAATAGATGTCTAGTAGGATGCTTCTCTGGTGATTGCTATATTGTCCCCACCATAGCAGATGTGAGAAGATGGTTGTCAAGCAAATGGGGTAACACGCTGTCTTCGACATGAATGGGTTTCAATTTCTTTCCGAATTCCCTACTTGATCTTTAGTAGAGCAAGTCATGCTTGGCCAGTGGAGTATGCAGCAAGCTACGCTAGACCTTTCATGGTGGACTTTGATTTCTGGGTGTATAGATGAGAGGGTTAGTCTCGAATGGTCTTGGGTTAGGATTCTTGGGCTTCCTCTCAACTTCTGGACCCTAAATATTATGAAAGAAGTTGGAGATTATTGTGGCGGATGGATCGAGGCAAAGGAAGAGTCAACTCTCAAAAACCATTTAAGATGGGCAAGAATCAAGGTCAAAGGCTCACCAGAGTCTATCCCTAGAACAGTGGAGTTACTGCATGAAGGGTATTACTATACTCTTCCTCTCTGGGCTGAAACTCTGGCAAGGGTCCAGAAACACTCACCGAGAAATAGTGCTACTGAAGCAAGGCCGTGTAGATCTATTGCAGAGCCTAGGGCTAGGGAGGTACAATTCTCAGGAAGAGATGAATGTTTGAATTTCAAACCCCTCTCACGTGGAGAAAAGACAACAGGCACGTGCAAACTTAATGAGGTCTAATTAGGTCAGACAACTTCCATTGTTTGGCCTGCTTTATTAAGTCCAATTATTTAGGATTCCAAACAGCCTAACAACAAATACAAAAAACCCTAACCTTGAGAATAAGCTAACTATTATGTTCAAGTCTGTGAGCTCCTTGGAACCTTCGGCTGAATTTTTCGATCCCATGCAATTGGAAGTTTCTTCTCCCTCTTTCTCTCTTCATTCTCTGTTTCCTGAAACTTATGCAGCACAAAATCAAGTTTCAGACTCTCAATCCACTTAGGAGATGGTGGGATTCCACTAGGTATTTTGTTGTAATCCACTCAGGAGATGGAAGCACCCGAACCCGATAATATTGGGGAGATCTCTCATGGAACTGAAGGAGATTTACAGATGGTGTTTTATGGGGAACTATCACCATGCAATCTTGAAGAAATTTCTCCTACTGAACTTCTCATTGAAAAGGCCGAATCGAAAGCTTCACTGTGGGTGCACCTACATATCATCAAACTTAGCAAACAATTTGGAGTTGACTTTTGCAGGGTGCGAAGAGGAGGTTCTATCTCTTTTGATGAGGATCGACAGTAGACGAAAAAAGAAGATGAGAGCATGCTCAGCAAGCACAACACCTGAACTCAAGTCAGAGGGGCAGAAACAATTGAAAGTTTTGATCTCGGGCATTAAATACAAGGATGGGCAACCAAGGAGCGGGGGAGGGACAATCTCTAAGTAGATTAATAAAGATAAACATTCTATTATGGAACGTGAGGGGATTGAATGATGGAGGAAAAAGAGGATTAATTAAAACTTAAAACTTTGCTTAATGAACGAAGATGTGAAGTGGTGGTTCTACAGGAAACAAAAATAGAAAGGAATATTACCGACATAGCCAGGCGCGTATGGGGCAACAGAGAGTGGATTTTATCAATCTTGGGGCAATTAGCAATAACGGCGGTATTCCATTATGTGGGACAAAAGGGTGCTGGAAGGTGAAATGGTGGAATCTGGTAGCCAAAGTATAACATGTAAGCTGACAAACTCTATACAAGACTTCACTTGGTTCATCACAGATGTGTATGCATCCAACAACAGAAGGGAGAGGTTGGATTTATGGTGGGAGTTAGCAGCTTCAAGGGGCTTGTTTAATGGACCATGGGTGATCTGCGGTGATTTTAACACCACCAAATTTTCTAATGAAAGAAGCAACAATCATAATCTCACGAGAGCTATGAGGGATTTTTCTGACTCAATCAATGAGCTAGAGCTAGTAGACCCTCCTCTTACTGGGAGTTCTTTCACTTGGCATTAGGGGAACAACCAAGGTGATGCATCAAGAATTGATAGGTTTCTTTTCTCAAATGAATGGGATGAAAAATTTAGTAAGATCAAGCAACTTTTGCCGTCCAGAATTGTGTCAGACCACTGTCCTATCCAGCTTACCGGTAGGAATTGGGAACAAAGGGAATCTTATTTCAAGTTTGCTAATTGGTGGTTGGAGGTAGAGGGGTTCAAAGAATTAGTTAAATCTTGGTGGCTCTTTTTTGCTGTCCAAGGCCATCCAGATTTTGTTTTAGAAAGCTGAAATTGTTGAAAGCTAAATAAAAGATTGGAATGCGGAGAATTCTGGAAATCTGGCAAGGAAAAAATTAGAGTTGCTGGCCCAATTGACAAATTTTGATGTTTTATAGGAACAAAGAAACCTTACTGATGATGAATTGGTTCGCAAGCCAACTTATCAATGGACTTTGAAGAAATTTCCAAGCATGAGGAATTATCTTGGAGGCAAAAATAAAGAGTTTCATGGCTAAAGAAGTGAGACAAAAAAACTAAGTTCTTTCACCGGATGGCAAATGCTAGCAAGAGATTAAACACTATAGACAAACTGGAGATCCACTGGGTGGAAGTCAGTGATTCAGAGGCTATCAAAGAAGAAATCATCACTTTCTACAAATAGCTCTACTCCGAATTCAAATCATGGAGACCCAACTTTATTATTCAGAATTAGCCTACAATCACAGATGAGGAAAAATTATGGTTGTAGAGGCTTTTTGAAGAGCAAGAGGTGCTACACAGTATCAGATTATGTGCAGAAGACAAAGCCCCATGTCCCGATGGTTACTTAATGGGATTTATTAGTGCATGCTGGGATTTTCTAAAGGTGGATATTCCGAGCTATGGAAAATTTTCACTCATGCTTTTTTTGAGAAGAGTCTTAATTCTATAAATGTGGCTCTTATTCCCCTAAAAAAGGGGGCAAAAGAATTGAGAGATTATAGACCGATCAGTCTGATTAATTGTATTTACAAGATTATCTCCAATACCCTAATTGAAAGAATGAAAAAAGTGATCGAGAAGACAGTTAGCAAACATCAGATGACCTTCATTAAGGGTAGACAAATTATAGATGCATCCCTTATTGTAAATGAATGTGTTGATGCAAGGATGAAGGATAAGAAACCTAGAGTCCTTTGTAAACTAGACATTGAAAAGGCGTTCGATCATGTTAACCGGAAGTATTTGATCAATATTATGAGGGTAATGGGTTTTGGGGACAAATGGCTTAAATGGATTTATTATTGCATCTGTGCAGTGAAGTTTTCTGTGCTCGTTAACAGATCTACAGAAGGAATTTTTAAATCCTAAAGGGGATTAAGGCAAGGAGACCATAGCCATGGAGGGACTTAGTAGTATGTTAAGGGACTTAGTGATAAGGTCTGCGTATGTTCTACCCTCCCCAGACCTCACTTGTGGGATTCTACTGGATATGTTTTTGTTAGGGGTGGCAAAATTAAGACCAACCTGCCAACCCGGTCCAACCTGTTGAAGTTTATCCATCTCGACCCATCTCAACCCATTTAAAATTGGGTTGATAAGCAACGCGAATTGACTTGAGAGAGATCTTACTAAAATATTTTCAAAACACTTTTTTTTAGTTTGATATGCTTTATATTGTCATAATAAAAAAATAATTTAATTAAGTACTAAAATATTGAAAAGAACAAATAAAATATGTAAACTTCGTAAAAATTGGGTCGGGTTGGGTCTTGACCCGCTCTATAATCCATTAGTCAACCTGTTTTGGCCCAACCCATCTTGATCCAAGCAAATTTGGGTTGGGTTGGGTCTTGCCTTGTTTGTTGTCTTGACCCATTATAACCCGCTCAAATTTGACCTAACCCACCCAATTGCCACCCCTAGTTGTTGTTACTGTTCAAAACACACTCAGTTGCCATCCCTAGTTGTTATTGTTCAGAACAGGGAAAATAACTTAAAGATCTCACATCTTCTTTATGCAAATGATGCTTTGATACTTTGTGATGCAGAGTCTTCTCAACTAATGCATTTTAGGTTGATTCTTACCGTTTTTGAAGGTATCTTCGGACTTCATGTCAATTGGGAGAAAAAGTCAAATGTTTCCTGTCAACGAAGTCCCAAATTGTCCAGTTCTTGCTAGTATCCTCGGCTGCAAGGTGTGTGGTCTGCCTACTAAACTTTTGGGTCTTTCTTTGGACTAAAAAAACAAAGTTGCTGATATATGGGAAGGGGTACTTGATAGATGTGAAAGAAGGCTTGCAAGATGTAAAGTACAATACCTCTCATTAGGGGGAAGAGTTGTTCTTGTCAACAGTGTCTTGTACTCGCTTCCCACCTATGTAATGTCTTTATTTCCTATCCCCGACAAAGTGAGAAAAAGCATTAGATAGGCTAAGGAGAAACTTTATTTCGGAAGGGAACGGAGATAGCAAACGCTTACATTTGGTCAAGTGGAAGGTTCTCATTTCTAGTAAGAAGGTGGGAGGACTAGGAATCAAAAACCTCAAAATACAGAGTATGAGACGTTTATTGAAGTGGCTTTAGAGATATAACACTGAAGAGCAAGCATTATGGAGATAGGTTGTACAGTGCAGGGATGAACAAATGGGTCACTGAACTACCAAACCAGTGACATCTGCTTACGGAGTTGGTAACTGGAAATCCATCAGGAATCTATGGGAGGTGTTTATAGCAAATACAACGGTCAAGGTGGGTAAAGGGAAGAAAATTTCCTTTTGGAGAGATGACTGGTTAGGGATTGGGCCATTAATAGATCAATTTCATGATCGATTCAACCTATCCTCCTTCCTTGAAGCTACAGTTGACGAACTCTGGACTCCACAGGGGTGGAATATTGTATTCAGAAGGCTCCTTAATGATTGGGAGATTCCAAGAGTTATTGATCTTTTTGGCAAGCTTGAAGGTTTTTTAGGCCTAAAGGAGGAGGAGGATTCTCTCACTTGGAAAGGCAACGCCAAGTCTATTTTCTCTGTCAAAGTAGCTTACAAATACTTTATTGATATGAAGCAGCCCAATGACCTATGGCCTTGGAAAGATATATGGAAAGCAAAGGCTCCTTTCAAAGTGGTTTGCTTTACTTGAGTAGTTGTTTGGAAAACTTGTCTCACCCATGATAAACTTCAAAGAAGGGGCTTTCATCTCAGTTCCAGATGCTTCCTATGTCAACAGGAAGCTGAAACTAATGGGCATCTTTTTCTGCATTGTCCAATTACCAGACAACTATGGCAACTTTTTTGCAGCTTTAGCTCAAACTGTTTGGGTGATGCCTCGAGTACGCCAGACCTAATATGCAATTGGAATAATATACAAGGAGAAACTTGTCAGAAAGAGTGATGGAAGATTGTTCCAGCTTGTATATGGTGGACTATTTGGAAAGAGAGGAATGCAAGATGTTTTGATGGCAGATGCAGTTCAATCTGGAAGATCAAGAGCTCCTGCATTTCTCCTTTTTATTTTTGGTGTAAAGAACAATTAGTTGATGATGTGGAATCATTACTAGACTTTATGGCCTTTCTTGTCTGAGTCTGTATCAGTAGATATGCTATACAAGGCCTATTTTAGGGTGCTGATGAATATAACACGTTACTAATTTAAAAAAAATTATTTGTTTGTGAATGTCATGAGGACCATCAATCTTCGGACTTCTGCAGTCAATCATTCAAGAATACGAATTTACTGGGAGTAGTTTGTCATATTAGATTTGTGGACTATCCTTTCATGGGCATTTTCATCTTTACCTTCAATTATGCATTTGCAAGCTCCTTACCATTTTCTTTCAACAGTCAACACTTTGGCAACAACAACATATCTAGTGGAATCCCATAAGTGGGGTCTGGGGAAGGAAAAATGTACGCAGACCTTACGATTACCTCATAGAGATAGGAGGCTGTTTCTGAAAAACCCTCGTCTCAAAAATCAAGCCCCATAAGCAGAAGATACTAAATATGGAAAAAAAGGAAAAAGATGAAAAAGAAATAATAGTATGTAAATACGATAAAAGTAACAAATATAAGATGGATAATGACTACATAGGATATAAAGACGTGACTAATCCTACTATATCACAAGGCCAGACATCAATCTACCGCTACTAGCCTATTAGCCTTCTACCTTAATATGCGGCCTCCACAACTTTCTATCCAAGGTCATGTCCTCGGTGAGATGAAGTTTTGCCATATCTTGTCTGATCACCTCCCCCCAATATTCTTCGATCTACCTCTAGCCCTCCATTTAACCCCTAAATCCAACTTCTCGCATCTCCTAACAGGAGCATTAATACTTCTTCTTTGCACGTGTCTAAACCATCATAGTCTCGCTTCCCTCAACTTGTCAGCCACAGGGACCACCTCTAACTTCTCCCGAATGGTCTCATTCCTAATCTTATTACTCCCAGTATGTCTACACATCCATCTCAATATCCTCATCTCTGCGACTTGCATCTTCTGAATATGTGAGTTTTTAATTGGTCAGCATTCCACCCCATATAGCAAAGACGGTCTAACCACTATTCTGTAAAACTTACCTTTTAAGTTTAGGTGGTATCTTTTTATCACACAATACTTCGGAGGCAAGCCTCCATTTCGTCTATGCTGCCCCAATACGCTGTGACATAATCGTCGATATCGCTACTACTTTGGATGATAGACCCAAGATATTTAAAGTTCTCTCTCTTGGGAATAGATTGAGTGGCAAGCCTCACTTCAATGTCTGCTTTAGCCCCACAACATTGAATTTGCACTCCAAGTATTCTGATTTGGTCCTGCTCAATTTGAACCCTTTAGATTCCAAAGTACGTCTCCAAACCTCCGATCTATCATTAGCTTTAGCTCGAGTCTCATAAATTAGTACTATGTTATCCGCAAATAACATACACCATGGAACACAATAAGTTTAGGTGGTATCTTTTTATCACACAATACTTCGGAGGCAAGCCTCCATTTCGTCTATGCTGCCCCAATACGCTGTGACATAATCGTCGATATCGCTACTACTTTGGATGATAGACCCAAGATATTTAAAGTTCTCTCTCTTGGGAATAGATTGAGTGGCAAGCCTCACTTCAATGTCTGCTTTAGCCCCACAACATTGAATTTGCACTCCAAGTATTCTGATTTGGTCCTGCTCAATTTGAACCCTTTAGATTCCAAAGTACGTCTCCAAACCTCCGATCTATCATTAGCTTTAGCTCGAGTCTCATAAATTAGTACTATGTTATCCGCAAATAACATACACCATGGAACCTCTTCCTGAAAAGACCGTGTCAGCTCATCCATTACTAAGGCAAAAAGAAAAGGGCTCAAGACAGGTCATTGATGAAGTCCCATCTCAACATGAAAATATTTTGAGTCTCCTCCTATCATTCTTACTCGAGTTTTGGCTTCATCAAGCACGTTCTTTATCACTCTAATATACACCATTGTAACACCTTTTGCCTCTAGACACCTCCATAGGACATCCCTCGGAACTTTGTCATAGGTCTTCTCGAGATCAATGAACACCATATGAAGGTCCTTCTTTCTTTCTCTATATTTCTCCACTAATTTATGAACAAGATGAATTGCTTTAGTAGTCAACCGCCCCGACATGAATCCGAATTGATTCTCTGAAACAGACACTCCTTTTCTCACCCTTACCTCCACCATTCTCTCCCAGACCATCATAGTGTAGCTTAACAACTTGATACCCCTGTAATTATTACAATTTTGAATATCACTCTTGTTCTTGTACAATGGAACCATTATTCTTCCTCCATTTTCGGGCATCTTAGTAGTCTTCATAATAGTATGGAACAACCTAGTCAATCACTCCATACCATCCTTGACCATGCACTTTCAAAAATTCATTAGAATCTCAGCGGGTTCGATCACTCTCCCTTCTTCGTCCTACTAATAGCCCGTCTAACCTCCTCAGGTGTGAAACGCCTGCAAGAACCAAAATCTCGATGACTATCGGAGTGTGCCAACTCACCCAACTCAATATCTCTATATACCCTTTTTCGTTTAAGAGTTTATGAAAGTAAGCTTGCCATCTTAGCTTAATGGAAGTCTTATCCGCCAACACCTCACCCTCCTCATCCTTGATGCACTTTACTTGGTCCAAGCCGCGAGCTTTCCCCTCTCTCTCTCTTTTGCGAGCCTATACAATCTCTTGCCCTCGCCTTTATTACTTAGCTCCACATACAAGGGCTCAAATGTTGTTGTCTTAACACTTGTCACCGTCGTCTTAGCTTCTATCTTCACCGTCTTATAGATATCCTTAAGCCTTCGCTTTTTCATCCTCATCCCTACACTCCAACCACTTCATATAAGTAAGCTTCTTAGCTTTCACTTTGCCTTGAACTCTTCCGTTCCACCAATAATCACCCTGACGTCCACCAAAGGTCCCTCTCGAAACCCCTAGTACCTCGGTAGCTACTTTTCTTATGCAACCAGCAGTAGTGTCCCACATGATATTCACATCTCCGCTACTCCAAGCCCCTAATCTACTTAACTTTTCTTGCATCTCTCAAGAAAGGGCAGGAGTCAGGCCTCCCCATCTAATCCTTGGTTGGGCATAAATAACATTCTTCTTTTCTCTCTTAATCTCTAAATCTGTCACTAGAAGCCTATGTTGAGTGGAAATATTTTCACTTGGAATAACCTTGCAATTCTTTCAAAGGCTTCTATAGCCTTTTCAGAGGAGTATGTAATCAGTCTGAGTCTTGGCTATCGTACTTCGAAAGGTAATCAAGTGATTTTCCTTTTTCAAGAAATATGAGTTAGCAATAACCAACTCAAAGACTTTGGCAAAATCCAAAAGAGACGTCCCCCCTCTATTCCTGTCCCCAAAACCAAAGCCTCCATGAATATCGTCAAACTCGCTAGAAGTTGCACATATATGCCCATTAAAATCTCTCCCGATGAAGATTTTTTCTGTATCCGGTATACCTCTCATAACCTCATCCAAATCTTTCCAAAAGTGCTTTTTGACTTCTTCATCCAGGCCCACTTGAGGTGCACAAGCACTAATTACATTCACTACATGAATACCGACCACAAGTTTAATAGACATTATCCTATCATTAATCCTCCTGACCTCAACTACATACTCCCTAAGGTTCTCATCTACTAAGATACCTACTCTATTTCTATCCCTAGAACCACCCGAGTATCATAATTTAACCCAATCTACGTCACGAGCTTTGGTACCTACCCATCTGGCCTCTTGAACTCACGCTATATTAATTCGTCTCCTTGTAAGACTCTTCACTAGCTCTATGAATTTCCCTGTAAGTGATCCTATGATCCATGTCCCTACTTTTAACTTAAGTAAGCCCATACCCCTCTTACCACTACTATGCCTTGCATCCGACCCCAACCGACTATATGACCCTAATCCATCATCAGATCCCCACGCCACTAAACTAAGAACTAATAACTCAATAAACTGTAGAAGATCAAGAAGATACAATCTCTCAAAATCGACAGCCCAACAACAGAACAGTAAAATATAGAGTATATTACAATAATCAAACCAAATACCAAAATCAAGATTTATAAACGGGATGCAAATGAATAAACGGGATAGCAAACTATAGAAATATATGATAAAGGCAACACAATAAAATATATAAGCTGACAAAATATAATAATAAAATGGTAATATGTAAAACCACACAATATAACAGTCAGCAGTTTGACATATATTATAATTTTAATTTGGTTGGGTTTTCCCAAAAAGATGGTTATTTTATGATTTGTGTATCCAAATACTTTTGCAGCGACCTTTCCATCATCGATTAATGCTAATTGAAGAAGAGGTGATCCGTCCCCGAAACTTTGAATGTGAGCTTTTATCCGCACATGTAAATCCGTACTACCAATATGGCCTGGAACCATTTGAAGTATGTATGATCTCAATAAAGGCTCTCTACTTTATGTAAGTTTATGATCCTTTCTGGGTTGATGATTTTTTTGTGGATGTCAGGTTAGGAGGAAAGATTTGTATTTGCTATCTGCAGCTTCTAATCTCATAAAACTTATAATGCCAAGTCTTCCACATTCAGCTGATGGTCTTATCTTTCAGGTTCTATTGGATTTACTTGTGTCTGCTTTAATATTTAAAATTCAAGTTTGTCGTATCACTGCTCTATCAAGTATGTCTTATCAAGATCATATATATACAACTTACAGAAATGTTGGCACAACCTTATCAGAAGTGGCCATAGTTTTTCCAGCTTTCTTTGTATCGCATTTAGATATCAGTACATTTAGAATTGTGCTTGTAGCTCTGCTCTTCCATTCATCCAAGAATGAGCAAGTGAGAGACACAGGGACAGTAGGCTGTAATTTGATAGATCAAGCTCGACATTTGGCCTGGGAAGATCTGTTCAGCTGCAGCATTCTGTTGCTTTAGCTAATATAATTCAATTTAATGAACTGAAGGGAGTTGGTAATAATATTATTACTATATTATTACCAACTCCATTTTTTTTGTCATCAAAAAATGGAGTTAGTAATAATATTGTAGATCAAGAACTTCCGTTGACAGAGATTTAACTCATTAGAACGGCCCTCTCTGTGTGAAGTTAATTCAGATATGGTGCTACTTGAAACAATTTTTCAAAGGACAGAAGCTGGAATGCTGAACTTGAGTTATATGCAAAGAAGCTGATCTCGATTGCATGAAAATTCCTAGAGAGCAAAGAAAAGAAGAGAAAGAGAACCGGTTGTGGTTTTGAATGGAATAAGGAATAGAGAAACAGAAAGAGAATCAAGATCTAATGAAGGAATAGGAACCTGATAGGCTATGGAGTGTAAGAAGGGACAGGAATAGTAAGAGAGTGATATTTTAAAGAGAAATAGGATGGAATGATTTCTTCTGCCAATGCCCTCAAGTGATTTACTCTCATAGGTCTTATTTGACAGAACTAATTTTATCCCCCAAAATTAAGTGTTATTACCTTCACACTTCTTGCTGTAATTACCTTCACTTACATGCTTGTTGCCTCCTCTCGAGGTGTCTCTGCGTGTTTTTTGTTTTTATGTAAAGTTGTTGGGACCAGCAGCTCACTTTGTTATGGCAGGTACATTTTGAAGCTAATATATGTTTTAGACGTCAAGTTGCATACAACTTTACTTTTTTGGATTCTGGCTCCTGATAGTTTACAATACAGGCCTGGAATGCAACTTATGTGCCTCGGGAACATGATGGACGTTTGAAATGGAAATTTCCCAGGAAAAATACTGTTGATTTTCTATTTGAGGTGGTTATATTTTCTGTCATCTTTAGATCTCAAACTGTCGTATATTGTGAGTGAATATGCTTGTTATATTTTCTGTCATCTTCAGATCTCAAACTGTTGTATATTGTGAGTGTATATGCTTGAGCTTTTGTCTGTCTGCACATCAATAGTTGGAGATAACATCACATAATGGTTGTGATAACTTTAGTACCAGTGTAATCTGATTAACTAGTTGGCATTGGCAGGTGGGAGTTGACAGTAGTAATTTGCTGTATCTGCAAGAACATGCAAACAAGAAACTAATTGAAGGTTGCAGAGTGATGTTTAAAGGTTTGATTATCTGCTCTCTCTCTGATTATCTGCTCTCTTTCTCCTTTACTCAATCTCCTAGGAGTTTCCAGTGGTAAAAAGCTCTCCTATTGTCTTTTATTTGCAAGGACTGTCTGTTCCAGCTGGTTTTAAGAATATGAAGATCTATCCCTTGAATTATATATTAGGAAATGTTTAGCAGATTTCGTTGCTTACATATTATGGCTGCTGCCTCAAGTTCTCTTCAAACTAAGTTTGGTTTGATTTTTCACTTTCTCCTGCAGATGGAACTGATTTGTCGTTGTACTCGGGACGGATAATAGAGTGTTCTTGGAACTCTCATGAAGATGCTTGGATCTTTATGCAGATCCAAACAGATAAATCACAGCCAGATTATTTTAATGTCTACGAGGAGGTTTGTCAAATTGCATCATCATCCTTCATTTACAGCTTTTCCAACTATTATCGACTCAAGAAACATCTCTTGGACAGGTAAAGCACAACAGAGAGGACAATCTTACAGAGGGTATCTTGTTAGATGAGATAGATAAAGTTGCAGGTCTACCTATATACTCTGACTGGGCAAATCTTCACAGTGGAGCTTTTAGAAATGTCTGGAGAAGGCAGTGAGGGATTTCCTGCTGTTTGTTGTGATATGCTTTCACCCCAGAGGCTTGAGTTGAGAGGTGGAGGAGGAGGTTATAGTCTAGTTGTTAATGAATGCAAGTTCTCTGTAGTCACCATTCAGGCATATTTTTCTTCTCAATTTTGATTTGCAAAGTAGAGAGAGAATGACAATTTAGGGATTTATTGAAGGATTGAGGTGAGAGGCAAGGGAGAAGCTTTTAGTCTAATTAAAAATGACTGTAGATTCATTGGAGTCGCCATTCATCATTGGGGGGGGGGGGGGGTAACTTTGGTCTCATATCTGGGTTGGAGACTAGTATTGGTCATAAAAATTTTGTATGCTCAGTCCATCAGGGAGCTCTGGAAATGCGAAGGCAATATCAACTTATAGGTCTGGTCTAGGTGGTGTTTGGAAAATTTTCTAGGAAAGGTTAGTGCAAAATAGTAACATGTTTTCTCATTATTCTTTTCTTATTGTGCCTTAATGCATCTACTGTAAGACGATACATGTAGGAGTTGTGAACTTGAAATGAATATTGCATGTTCTTGTTTTCTGTCCTCACAATTTGGTAGCCTAGCTCTAAGTTGCTCGGACACTTTGCACCTGTGTCAGCACGACATGGGTGTAGGATCCGTGTCTGATTTTGTCAATAGGTTATGGGTACTTCGACCAAAATTGATGCGGAAAGTTTGGACAATTTTAATAATTTCTGTAATCAGTGTAGAAGTTAAGATGAAATCGAAGAAAATGGAATACCATTTATATAGAAACTTCCATGTCACTACTTTTCCTTTAATCTCCTTTTGAGGGTTCTCGTCAAGTTTTTCATATAATATCTCATAATTTAGGATTTATCGTTCTATTTTAGATATTTTGATTATTTTTGGCAAGTCTTTGCACATGCATTTATACTCGGATATATATCCTTAAATCTTAAAAATTAAATCATGAAAGATCCGATTTCTAAATCTGTGTTCGTACTGAACACCTTCACTTGAGTCCGAGTAACATAGACATAGCTTATCAAGGCAAAGAGATGCTAGTGATAGGAAAACATCATGCTTTTATTTCTTGTGAAACTTGAAAAAATTATGGATCAGTAAAATTACTATAAGATATAAAATGGAGCAAAATTACTATAAGATATAACATGGAGCATAGTCCAAAACATTGTTTAGTAGTATATAGAAATCAAACTCATCAATTGGGATAGCTAATGAAGCAGGTAACTCACAAGTACCAAAGGTTGTGTTGGGGAGGTTAATATCTTTTTATTCTTAAATAGAAGTTTGGAAGTTTGAGTTGTGGAAATGAAATTACTTTTCAAGTGATTGTTGTGTCCTCCAAAATAAGGTTTGCAAATTTAAATTAATCATATTCCAAAAGATTCACTATTTTTTGGCTTTGGGATATGATAAAATAAAGCAAAATGGCTTTTTAAACTGTCTGCGTTTCTTTTAATGTGAAGTAGCAGTTAGTCAATGCAACTTTCGACGCTCATCATGGGTCATCCGGAAATAGTCGCTTTATGTTTTTAAACATAAGGATCAGACTGCATACATCCGATCCCCCCTTACCCCGCAATGGGCGAGAGTCTTTGAGATACTGGGATAATGTTGTTGTTGTTATATTCCAAAAGCAAATATCAATATTTCTATATGAGAAATTTAAAAAGTCGTTGCCTAGAGAAGTATGCTAGTCTTACGTACTTAGAGTGGACGAAACAAATGAGCATGTAAGATGGTATTTGGGTAGGTCAAGATGATTTCAGTTAATAAATAAGCTATTTATTGATCCGCTCAATCGTTACTTGAGTTGAAGTAGATTAGATTGAAATGAGCTAAATGTTGGTCAAAATTTAAGAATTTTTTTGTTTAACTGATATAATTTATTTCATTAATTCTTCGTTTTAATGCTATTTTAAGTTTATTACCATCTAGGACATAACTTCACCACTAAAAGATGTGGTGTTGCGAATGGGGCTACTCCTCCCTTATTCAGAGGTCTTGGTTCGAGCCGTAGGAATGGAAAAATCCTTGGTAAGGAGTATTTCCTCCCAAATGAGGCCCTACGCGACACGAATTCGGATATAGTCAAACTCCAATGAGGGCACCAGAAATCGGACGATAATAAAAAAAAAAGTACATAACTTAATCTTTAATAGCTTTTTGTACTTAATATGGTCTATTTTTTGGGTTTCTGTATTTTGTCTCTTTGGAACCCTTCCTTTTGAAGCTATAATCTTCCATTGGAGCTAATTTCTTAAGTTCTTCCTTCACTGTCTTCTTCAGTTCACATATATAGTGATCCATATTTTTTACAAATTTTTACAAAAAATAAAAGCATGACCTTTTCCTATCAATAACATCTTTATGCCTTGATAAGCTATGTCTATGTTACTCGAATCACGTACGGATGTTCAATACGAGTGCAGATTTAGAAATTGAATGTTTCATGATTTAATATTTAAGATTTGAGGATATGTATTCGTGTATGAATGTAGGTGCGAAAATTTGCTTAAAAATAATCAAAATATCTAAAATAGAGTGATAAATCCTAAATTATGAGATATTATGTGGAAAACATGACAAGAACACTCAAAGGAGATTAAAGGAAAATGTGTGACATGAGAATTCCTATATAAAAGGTATTCCATTTTCCTCGATTTCATCTTAGTTTTTGTATTGATTACAAAAATCATTAAAACTTTCCCCATTAATTTTGGTCAAAATACGCGTAACCTGTTGACAAAATCAGACACGATCCTACACTCATGTAAATGAAAATGATCGAGCAACTTAGAGCTAGGCTACCAAATTGTGAGGACAGAAAACAAGAACATGCAATACTTCATTTCAAGTTCACAACTCCTACATGTATCATCTTACAGTAGATGCATCAAGGCACAATAAGAAGAAAAGAATAATGAGAAAACATGTTACTACTTTGCACTAACCTTTCCTAGAAAATTTTCCAAACACCACCTAGACCAGACCTCTCATTTGATATTGCCTTTGCATTTTCAAAGCATGCAAAATTGCTATAACCAATACTAGTCTCCATTATAACCCCCCAATGATGAATGGCGACTCCAATAGATCTACAGTCATTTTTAATTAGACTAAAAGCTTTTTCTTTGCCTCTCACCTCAATCCCTCAATGGTTGCTGGAAAAAAGATAAATTCCTAAATTGTCACTCTCTCTACTTGGCAAATCAAAATTGAGAAGAAAAATATGCCTGAATGGTTGCATTCATTAACAACTAGACCATTACCTCTCAACTCAATCCTCAGTGGTGAAAGCATATCACAACAAACAACAGGAAATCCCTCACTGCCTTCTCCAGACATTTCTAAAAGCTCCACTGGTCAGAGTATATAGGCAGACCTGCAAATTTATCTATCTCATCTAACAAGATACCCTCTGTAAGATTGCCCTCTGTTGTGTTTTACCTATCTGTGAGATGTTTCTTGAGTCGATAATAATTGGAAAAGCTGTAAATGAAGGATGATGTTGCTATTTGACAAACCTGCTCGTAGACACTAATATAATCTGGCTGTGATTTATCTGTTTGGATTTGCACAAAGATCCAAGCATCTTTATGAGAGTTCCAGGAACACTCTATTATCCGATCCGAGTACAAAGATAAATCAGTTCCATCTGCAGGAGGAAGTGAAAATCAAACCAACAGGTATGATAATAAGTCTCGAGGTTCCAAAACAGTTGATTACACGTTTATCGGATATGCTGAATATAGTGTTGCATATAAATTTTTTGTTTTAAAAAGTGATGTGCTTGATAACAATACAATTCTTGAAACAAAAAATGCTGAATTCTTCGAACATAATTTTCCACTAAGTAATAAAATCTCTCATGCACCTGTTGAAAGAAATTGTGTATCTATTTCTAATGTTGAGGAGCTAAGAAGGAGTAAAAAATCTAGAAAGAGTATTTTTTTATGGAAATGATTTTCAAACTTTTATTGTGGATAATGAGTTATTAAATTATTCTGAAGATGTTTCTTCAACTTATGCTAAATTTTAGAAAGAGGCAATAAAAGCTGAAATTGATTCAATTATGAAAAATAATACATGAATTTTGATTGATTTACCTGCTAGTGCAAAATCTATTGGCTCTAAACAGATTTTAAAAAGAAAACTTAATCCTGATGGATTCATAGATAAGTAGAAAGCTTGGTTAGTAGCAAAATGATTTTCTCAAAAATAAAATATGGATTATTTTGATACATTTGCACCAGTAATGAGAATTTCTTCTATTCGAATTTTAATTGTCTTAGCATCAATTCATAACTTTTTATCTATCAAATTGATATAAAAACAACTTTTTTAAATGGTGATTTGGAAGAAGAAATTTATATGCTTCGCCTGAAGGATGTATTGTTCCTGGACAACAAAATAAAGTTTGTAAACTAATTAAAGCTCTTTATGGTCTTAAACAAGCTCCTAAGCAATGACATGAAAAATTTGATTAAGTCTTGGTGAGAGATAATTTTTCTTCTATTGAAGTGGATAAATGTGTTTATACTAAAATGGTAGACAACGATTATGTGATGATATGTATATATGTTGATGATATGCTTATATTTGGTACAAGTTTAAATATTGTGTAGAGTACCAGATTATTTTTGTCTATTAATTTTGATACGAAAGATCTGGGTGAAATCAATATGATATTGAGAATTAAAGTTACAAGGAGTGAAGATGGTATATTATTGTCACAAGAATATTATGTGGAGGGACTTCTTAAGAAGTGTGAATGTTTTGATGTGACACCTGTGACCACTCCGTATGATGCTAATTCTCAATTGAAAAGGAATAAAGGTGACCCAATGACTCAGTCTAAATATGCTTAGATCATTGAAAGTCTGATACATTTGATGAATTTTACTAGGCCTGATATAACCTATATTGTGTGTAGACTGAGTAGATATACTCATAATCCCAATAAAGAGCATTGGTTTGCATTAATGATACTGAGTGAAATACTTGAGAGGAACCATAAATTATGGTATCATATATAGTGGATTTCCTTCACCATTAGAAGGGTATTGTGATGCAAACTGAATCTCTGATTCAGATGAGACAAAATTCACTAGTGGATATGTATTCACCTTAGGTGCTAGAGCAATATCATGGAAATCAGCTAAACAGATGATCATTGCAAGATCAACAATGGAGTTAGAGTTTGTAACTCTGGAACTAGCTGGTTCTGAGGCTGAGTGGCTAAGAAATTTCTTAGCAACTATTCCTTTAATAAAGGATGAAATGCCTTCAGTTTCTATACACTGTGATTGTCAAGCCGTAATTTCTATTGCGAAGAATAAATCTTACAACTGTAAGAGTACACACATGAAATTGAGACATGATGTCGTTAAGCAGTTATTGAAAGATGGAATAATTTTTATTGATTATGTGAAGTCAAAACTGAATTCTATCGATTCACAGACTAAATCCTTGGGAAGAAAATTAATTCTTCAAACCTTGAAAGAGATAGGTCTAAGGCCAATATGATTGTCAATAAAGATGGTAATCCAAACTATGTAATTGGAGATCCCATGAAGTAGGTTCATATGGATAATAACAAGTCGATATTGACACTGTGCACTAACTGAGAGTGCTTGAACTACTATTAATTATGATGGATGAGTGATTAACTCTTTATTGAATTCATAGTCCTTAAAGATGATGTATTTAGAGCAACATACACTTGATGAATTCACCTATATGAGAAGTGGAGTGAGGTCGCTCCTATGAGACCTTGGCCACTACTCTAGAGTTCACATGAATAATCAGGCATGCGATGGCCTATTGGCGCGAAATCGCGTTGAACAACAAAATATAAGGATCAAAATATGATTGATAGAATCTTATGTGACTTACAACAAAGAATTTTTGGTTCATAAAAATCTTATATTTCACCAATAATTCTGTAAGTTAAATTTTATAGATATAAATTTGGTTGATAGTCCAAAAGACACCAAACCTATAGCATTTTGATCAAGCAAAATTAAGTAAGTCTTGTTATTATATATTCTTAAATTATTTGTAAAATATATTCAGGATTGTTGGATATTTTAAAAATATTTTGTCATTTTCTATATATCATTACTTAGTTAAAATATGTCATTGATGACTATATAAAAATATTTTATGAACACAAATATCTATACTATATTAAAAGCACGAGAATCCTTAGAAATATTGTTTAAACTTTTTGGTTTTCATTAAAAGACTATTCTTTAAATAACTTTGTCTTTTCACCATTTTTTTCAATTATTGTATTATCATTCTAAGAGTATTAAATATAATAAACATAATAAAAATTAAATTGAGAAGATTTTTTTATCATTGTTAAATTCCTACAAAGAGAAATTATGGTTAAATTCTTATAAAAAGAATCTTTTTTCAATTAAAATAGACTTGATCCAAAATGAAAATAATCAAAAAAAATTTAAAAATAATAATAATTAAAAAACATCCAGAAAACAAAAGTCCAAAAAACGAAAAATGTTGAAAAATCATCCCAAAAAAATCAGAAGATTCAATTATTTTATCTATTATTATTGTTACATAGAATGAAGTTGATTTCCATATTGCAATAGGAATAGAAAAATGATGTATTTATAAATTTAATGATATGAGATACTAATATTTATGCAATTATTTATAATTATGTGCTCAATGATATAAGTTATATACGTAATAATTTATTTATTTTTTATATTTTTTTTAATTAATTAATGTGGTACACACGTGCAAGACACGTACATTAAACTAGTTATATGATAAACATACACTTTTACATGACAATTTCAAAAACTATTTGCATGGCACTTTCAAGGCCATATGCATGGTAACTTCATAGTTATTTGCATGGTACTTTCAAGGCCACATGCATGACAATTTCATGGCCATATGCATGCAAAAATAAGACCATACATCATACTTAATCACCAAGTTTCAACAAGTATATATATGTGTCTTCATTCTTGAAATAACATGAAAAGACAAAAACAAGAATAAGAGCAAGAAGAAGTGAAAAAGAAAAGAAAGTTACCACATTTCTACTTAATATTTTCTTGTTATTTTAGCTTATTATAATAACCCTTTTTCGACTTGTTTATTTTGTAGTATTATACTTTGTTGATTCTTGTATCCTCCAAGTATTTAGAGAAGACTTGTTTAATCCTGAGGAAACATTTCACGCTGTTGAGATCATTTCTTAAGACAGTACCCAGCACGACTCAAATATTATTTATATCTATCTATATAAACTACTTAAATATTATTGTAGTAATATTTAGCTAAATTCATTGATTATTTTGACTTATTACTTTTCTCATGTATTTTATCTTCACAAACATATATATATATAGAGATTTTTCTCCTACACCATACACCCCTGGTATTAGGGGTGAATGAAACCAAATCGAAATCCAAACTAAATCGCATACCGAGTCAACCCGAGGGAAAAAATCCGACTAATTGTTTAGTTTGACTTGATTTGGTATTGAAAAAAAAAACTCAACTATATTTAGTTTGGTTTGATTTTAACTTTAAAAAATCAACCCGAGACTAAACCAATCTGATTTATATATATATAATTTACCCTTCTAACATATTATTTTGTATTTGACTTATAGTTTTGAATGGTCTAGTAAAGGCTATAGTCCACAGATATTAGTAGGAGTAATTATCTTTTTGAGTTTTTTTTAATAAAATATTAACTATTTTTAAATATATTTTTTATTTATTATCTAGTAGTACTATATTTAGAAAATATTTATCATATATAGGAATTGTACGTACTATGCATTAAAAGTAAATTATATATGTAATATATATGTATTATATTTATTTGGGTAAAAAAAACTACACTGTGTGTTAAAAACGAATCATGCATGTAATATAGATGTATTATGCATAGTCACATTTTGGTGGATTGACCCTAGTGCAACACCATTCTGGAGGTGCACCATGGTTGAAAAGGGG
>JAOTQR010000109.1:17001846-17029403 GCA_025774065.1 Solanum ossicruentum | reverse complement strand
CTAAATGCTAAAGAATATTCAGAAGATATTAGATTTCAGTCAAGGAAAAAGAAGAATTCAGTCGAGAAAGCTAAGTAATAAGTTAGTTTAAGTCCCCAAGAAAATCATATTTCAAGAACCCCAAGTCTTTAAGTATGAGCCAAATAAAAGTAATTTTGGAGTAGTATTGAGCATCGATATGGGTAAAAGAAGAATTAATTACTCGAACTCATAAACTATGTCACCAGCTTAGGATATGATTATACCAAGGTACAACTCCTCGCTTGCCACTGAGATGGCCCAGTTTTGGGATGGATCCACTCCCCTAGTTCTTCGTCCCCTACCCCGGCAAAGTACGTGACTGCTCTGGTGGCACGGGCAAGACCTTTTTTATCACCACAGAGCTCATAGTAGTGGTTGTCGGTTGAAAAAACTCCCCAAGCTAAGAATTATGTTTTACTTACCAGCTTTTCAGCATGTTATTTTCAGTATACAAGTCTTTATGATTATTGCTATTACATTATGAATTATGTTTATGTCTTTTGAGAAGTATTATGATATTCTGATTAAATGTTTTGGCCATCTCACATACCGTACATTCCACATACTGATGTCCTTAGGACATGCATCGTTTTATGATACAAACGCAGGTGACAGAGCTCCTCAGAAGCCGCTTTGTTGAGGACTAGACAGCTTCCAGCAAATCGGTGAGGCCTCTTCTCAGTGAGAGGCTCTAGAGTTATTATGTTCCCTTTCAGTCTTTATTTTAGTTGTGACTACTTGGGGCCTATCCCAGTAGTCCTTTCAGACTATTTTTGTATAGGTCCCATAGACTGCGTGTTAGATACTTCAGTCCTGATTACATTGATTTCGCTATTGAGTTATTTCTCTTTTCAGTTATTCAGACAAGTTTAGCAGTTTTATATTGTTTATTTAATGCCTTTCCACTATTATTAAGTATTCCACCGAGTAAGTAGCATGGCCAAGTGGTTCGCTTGGGACCAGAGATAGTTTTCAAGTGTCGGCCATGTCCAGGGTGTAGGTTTGGGGCATGACAAATTTGCTTTCAAGATTCATCCTCAAGTAAGTTATTCTTCATAGATTTCAATCTACCCAACCCGAATTTCTTCAACTATTTTTGAATCCATAATAAAATCTTAAATCATAATCTAAGGTTTCAATAAACAAATTCAAGAATTCCAAGAAATGATTTCTTGATCTTTTTCAAGAATCAGGGTTCTTCATCAAGAACTTTAAATATTCCAAGTCAAGAATTCAAGAATCTTCTTCAATTCTTCCAGGAACTAATCTCTAAGGTATGTAAGGCCCTCAAAAATTTATTCTACTATTAATTTAGTATCCTTAACTAGTAGTTTCTATCCAAGATCATAATTATGAGTTGAGATCAAAGTTTACTCCATTAGTAGCAAATTTCATCAAAATACTGTTCATGTATTTTTTCTTGATAAGAATCGTTACTTTTGTTGATTTTATTATCAACTTAAGATATTGAGGCAAGTTTTATAGTTATGGTTTAAATTATGAAACCCTATATATATTTCATGAAAAGTTATCATAACACACAGTTTTGAGTTAAGTTTAAAAAGTATTTGAAAATCTTGTGTTTGCAAGAAATCTGAGAAATAAAGATCATGTTGAAATACCTTGAATTGATACAATTTTTAGACAAAGAAAAGAGTTGAGTTTATCAAAGTTTAAGAAAAGCTAAAGTTGGCTAAGTCCGAAAGAGAAGAACGTAACACTTTGAGCAAGAATAATCTTCTAAGTATGAACATATGATTAATATTTTGGGAGTAGTATTGATCACTAATATGTGCGAGAGTAATAATAACTTGAACTCATAAACTACGTAGCCAGCGTAGGATAGGATTGTACAAAGAGTACAACTCCTAACTTGCCACTGAGATGGCCAGGTTTTGGGATAGATCCACTTCCCTAATTTTCGTTCCTTAACCCGGAAAAGTATGAGACGGCTCTGGCAGTGTGGGAAAGATGTTGTATCATCACTAAGCTCATAACGGTGGTTGTCAGTTAGAGAAACTCCCCAAGAAATAAAGTTTATTATTTTACACACCAAGATTTATCATATCTTTATTCAAGTATTTCTCTCTATTATGTTGCATAATAAATTGAGTTGAGCTATTTGTAGAGCTAAGTATTTGAATATTATATTTTTATATATTTAATTATGCTCATGAATGCATTAAAGTAAGTATTTCTTTTATGCTAAGTTGAACCTTGAAAGGAGTTTTAAAATTTTTATTTTACTTGCATGACATACTTTTGTCTATTAAGTTATCTCAAAGTTCAGTTTTTAAGTGAGTATCCTATCTTTACTACTTTTTGGTCATCTTATATACCGTACATTCCACGTACTGACGCCTTAGACGCTGCATCATTTTATGATGCAGATTCTGGTATCCATGTTAGCAGATGTTCAGCGAGACAGTCCCCATCAACAGTCGGCGAGACTTCTTTGCATCCAGAGGAGCTCGGGAGCCTTTATTTCTTTGTATTTATTTTAGTTGAGGTACCCATGATCCTACTCCGGTGCCTTGATCAGAGTCAGTACTTTAGAGGCTTTATAGACTAGAAAGATACTGTTCAAATTATTTCTTTAAAA
Source organism: Solanum ossicruentum (assembly GCA_025774065.1). Classification (NCBI taxonomy): domain Eukaryota; kingdom Viridiplantae; phylum Streptophyta; class Magnoliopsida; order Solanales; family Solanaceae; genus Solanum; species Solanum ossicruentum. Next base: position 17,026,780 of record JAOTQR010000109.1, on the reverse strand, counting down.
TTGTTTGAAAATTTTTGAGTTAAGTTGTATATATTACTATTATATCTCTAAGTTCATGTATTTTGAGCTTATTATAGTTCATTAAGATATTAATCTCTTCCGCTGAGTAAGTTAGCTAGGCCAAGTGGTTCGCTTGGGACTAGAAATGGTTTCCGAGTGCCGGTCACGTCCAGGTTATAGGCTCGAGGTGTGACAAACTTGGTATTAGAGCACAGAGTGCAAGTGTCCTAGGATAACTATGAAGCCATATCTAGTAGACTCTTGTTTATGGGTGTGTTGTGCACCACACTTCATAAGCAAGAGGCTATAGGACATTAGGAAAAGTTTTCCTTCCTTCATATTATGATTCGTGCAATAGAGTTAAATTCTATGGAAAACTGTTTTTTAATTCATGTGTTACGCGTTTACATAATTATGATCATACTTCCAAGAAGAATTGATGAAGAAAAGGAGGATGAGATAATGAGAGATATAGTTGATTGAGGCTTGAAGTTAAAGTTATGTATCCACTAGGTATGTAATGGGGTGATGAGTCGATTGCCATAAGTTTGATGAAAGATTCGTAAGTCTCTAATGATTTTCATGATAAGGTATAGAGGAAGAGTTATTGTTAGAATATGGTAGAGCGTGCTTAAACTAGAAGGAAATTTATGTTGATGTGTTGTAGTATTCATACTATTGAGGGTGAAGTGCAGATGTTGAATCAAGAAAAGAGTGTTTTCAATGTGATAGATCTAAATTAGGCTTATGATTTTTAAGTGAGAGTTCATGAGACTCATCGAGTTATGAGCTTAGTCAGATAAGGAGATATGATTGAATAGGTGAGTGATACTGAGTTATGAGGAAGGGATGTGTTGATTGAATACTCGCTATGAGATTTTAGTAGGCTTATTTTCCCTAAAGTTTTACCTAATAGTTGTAAGTTAGCATTAAAGAGGTGTGTGATAGATGCACATGTTAGTGCTAGACCCTAAGCTTTAATTTTGAGTAGTGTTAAAGAGGAGATAACATCGTGAGAGTGGTAGTGTTAGTTGGAGATTTGCTCTAAGAGACTTGTCATAGGTATGTTCGAGATAAAGATGTTGATTAGTGAAGAAGTGATGCTATGGGCAAGGTACAAATGCCCCTTAGGTAAGACGAGGATAGCTCAATAGATAAGAAGAGGTTGGAGATATGTATCCATGATTGTGTAAAGATGAGTGAAGCTCTAAGTTATGACTGTTATAGGAATCTAGATAGTATATTTGAGTTGTCAGTGTGGAGTAGGATGATGTAGGTAATTTTTGTCATCACGAGTAGCAAAGTCGATTAGGGCTTATGGATGAATGATGATGAGTTTTTCATGATAGTCTAAGTCTTACACAAGTAAGTTTATAGGGACATGGAAGTTGGGAGTCTGAGGCAAAAAAAGGAGGTTAGATTGTAAGAGTTGTGAGAAGTAGTTATATACGTCATAAGAATAGTAAATATAGAGAGATTTCCATAGAGGCAGAAAGGAGCTAAGAGTGATATCATTGATAAGAATCTGTGTGGCTAGTTATATGTATGCGACTATAGCATAGCATAAGAGTTTAAGATATTTTTGTAGGTAGTGATGCCTTGACTAAGTGTGGTACATGCTTACAGCCTAGTAAGGAAATTTATTCCAAATTTTGAGAAAGGACCTTGAGAGCTAAGGGGGAGATGACAAAGTGGTAAACCAGAGTGGATCTTGAGTCTTTGATAGTGATGGGCTAATCAAAATGAGATATCAACTCTTTTCCATTTCATACGATCTTTACCATTCAGTGGAGGTGATACTTTATTCCCTTCTGGTGTATGACTGTCGTACCTATGGCTTAGTCTCATGCACATCATGTTGATTCCCATTCATGTTGAGTTTTGAGAATGAGAAGCAATGAATTTATTCATTAATTTTGATCTTACCCCATGAATCCAAGAGTTTCTAGTTCTATGCGGAATAAGATGTGACCTAAGTTTCACACTATGTATTCTGTGAACTCAAAGTGAATTTTGATAGACAATGGAGATTGTACTTCATTATAATTGTCCTCAAATAAGATTTTTTTCAATTGAATCACTTTAATGATCTCTGTTCCAAGCCCTTTGAGTAATCCAACTTTCCAATCTTGATAGAAGTATTGATGATAGTGGACGAGTTATAGGTGATGGGAGAGAATGAGTGTTCCTAAATTGTGATAATGGAGTTGAGTTCCTATCTTTGAGTTAATGTTCCTTTTGAGCCTCTTTGTACTTGAGTATGCAAGTCCTTGATAGTATTCGTGCCTAATAATGATATTGGAGATAAAGTTTAAACTCTAGACATTGTGTTTGCAGTCTATTCATGAGAATGAATATTTGAGTTCTTGATGATATTCGTGCTTATTTTGCATGGAGAGGTAGTAGTTTGAGGTTTCGCCAAAGGGAAAGATGATGAGTTCCTCTAGGTCCAGATAGTGATGCTGATAGTAGTAGACTGAAGATGAGGGTAGATGAGGAGGAGTGAGTATATCCTTATTATGATATTGGTGTTAAACTTGTGTAATGAAGGGATAGAGATAGAAAGGAGAGGAGAGATAAAACCTTATGATGAGCAGTAGATAGGTAAGAGTATGTTGGTGTGACTTTGAGTGAGAACTCATTGAATAATAGAGATACAAGTGCTATGTAGGCTTGAAAATTCTAAGGTATAATTGAAGTGGTTAGAGTGATAGGCTTGAATTCGTGGTTGTTGTCATGCGAGTATCGATGATAGACTAGTGAAGACTTCATAATGAGGGTTCGAGAAAAAGTAGGGAAGCATTGAAGAGGACTAGTGATCTTTTAATAAAAGCCCCGTGGAAGTCTAGAGTTGAGTATTGAGGATTAGTTTTGTATGAATATGATTATCTCATGAATAGCACCTTGAGGCTTAGAGGTAGGCTTGAATGAAAGAGGATGAGGTGGTTAAATGGAAATTTGAGTAAGAGCTATAAGCTTAAGATGATGGAGTAGAGTGCCATGAAAGGGAGTACAATTGAGGTGGAGAGTTGAGCTCGAGACTGTCCATAGAGTCTTGCATATCACGACGATCCCATTCTCTATTAGAATTGATGATTTTCTACTTGAGTTCGAATAATTGACTTTCGAGGTGCCTAAATGAATTGAGTTGTTTGGGTTTTGATGTTCCATTCGTGCCTGCTAGTGAGGATGTCTAAGCTATAAAATGAGAACCTTAGGGGATAGGTTTTAGGACTGTGACCAACTTACGAGATAGCACAAGGTCACTTTGAGTTAGGCTTGACTTTGGTAAGAGTATGCAGCGAGAATTAGGCCCTGACGAGATTTATGAGTTCCAGATGATAATGCCCTCTAATGAGTTGAGTTTTCTACTCTTGAGTCGATATTCACCCATGAGTTAGAGTATTTGAGTAATTAAGTCCTTGATGTGTATATTCTTGAGTCTGAATAGAGACTATTATGATTGATGAGGAGTCGAGGATTTGATTTATTGAGTGAGTATTGCGATGAGGCTTAAGTTTATTCGTGCCTTATTACCACCTCTACTTATCATTCGAGGACGAATGATCCCAAGGGGAAGATAAAAACGTAATGCCTGATTCACTTAGGCAAATCCTATATCGAAAAAGCGAGGGAGAGTTCTGAGCTATGTATGTGAAGGACTGGATCTAATATTGTGAGGCGCCTTTCGGGGTGAACCCAAATAGACAAAGCCATGATGGGCTAGACCCAAGAGCAGACAATACTTCACAGTGTTGGGCTAGGTCGTTACAGGTGGTATCAAAGCCGACTCTCGACTAGTACGGTGGTGGGGCAAACTTCAACGAGGACGCTGAGTCCCTATGGGGGTGAGCGCAGGGACGGCGAAACATAATAGCTGACTCACTTAAGCAAATCCCACATCAGAAAAAAGAAGGAGAGTTCTGGGTCATTTAAGTGAAAGACTGGATTTAATACTGTGAGGCGCCTTTTAGGGTAAGCCCAAAGGGACAAATCCGTGATGGGCTAGGCCTAAGAGCAGACAATACTTCACAGTATTGGGTCAGGTCGTTACATTACTTTTAATATTTTAGTACTAAATGGAGGAAAATAATATTAATCTTGAAAATTATATATATTCTGATATGATGAAGAAGAGAATATGATAGAGCAATAACCGATGATAAGTGATATGAAGACAAAAGTTACATGGAGACGACAATAGCCATGAGGGGATCGGAAGCAGCCAAAGATCGAGGATAAGAAATTTTGACGCATTTAATCCCCTGTATTCTCTTACTTCTTTATTTCTTATTTATTTAAAATGAGGTACGAGAAGGAGATTAGAGGGTGAGAAATTAAATCCTTACCAACTTTCATTTTTTAGTTTTTATTTGGGAGAAGTAAAAAAAAATTATACCATAACTCTTTTTGGTATTCCTTCATTTTTATCTATATAAATTCATCTTTTTTGTTTCGTGAGACTTCTAGTACCAACATTTTCATTTTCATTCTATAGTTTAGGTAGATGAAGAAGATTATCGAATTTTGATTGGATATAAGAGAAGGAGTCAATAAGAACTCGAAAAATTGTGTACTAATTTTGTATTTCTTCTAAGTATAATGAATGATTAGAGCAATTAATTTCAAAACAAATTGTAATGGTAGTCATGTTAATGAATTAGCTCATCAGAGGAAAGAAGTAAAAGGGAAAAAGCTTTTTCACAACAATTGATTGGATGGAGTTAGAATCAGCCTAAGAGAACTTGTGAGGCAGAAAAAGCTTCATGTGCATGGAGCAAGGATAACTATGGATATACATGTATTTGTTAGAGTTTGTATATTTTTCCAACATTTAATTTTTTTTCCCTATATTTCATTTGCAAAAGAATTATTAATGATATTTGGGCTATTTCATGACATGTAATACAATTACTTCAAAAATGATGTTCCTTTGGGTATGTGATTTCTTGTATCCATATACAATGTCCAATGATAAAAATTGAATTGCAAAAAAGCAAGCTATCAATCTTCTCTAACTATGATTTGTTCGTTATTACTACTGCGGTGTATCCATGAACATAATTGGGCAATTAGAAGATCTCAATTTTGAGAAATAAATGTTACTTTTTAGTAATTTTTTATTTATAAATATACAATTGGATATATTAGTTGATTCCTTCATCATGTCAATACTTTTGTAAGTACTTTGAATTATTAGAGAAGTATGCAAGAAAATATACAATCTTTTAAGTTGAATATGTTGTTTATATGGTGTTCTTACATTAGATGAATAACACACGTGTAACGCGCGTGGCGAGAGACTAGTATAGATCTAGATATAGCCATAGAAGGAAACCTTACTGCTAACCCTTGTATAAAGGAGGAGGAAAATTTAATCTTTCGCATTATAGCCATAGAATACATGTTTATTAATGACGGCAAAACACAGAATACATGTTTAAACACACTGGAAACATAGAGAAACAGAACATTGCTCCAAAGTCATAGTGAAGTACATACCAAAACACAATTTAGAGATTTTAGAAGGTGGTGTTTTACATCCAAGAAAAACATCCTTCCACCATATTATTGAACTTTAATGGAAGTGTCACATGAATGAAAATCATGGACATCAAATGAGAAGAGAACCTTCCATGACTGCCACAGCTTTCCCTCTCAGAAATACCCTCTGCTTCTCCTCGTCTAGAAGCATATTCACGATGCCTCCTCTAGGTGAGGCCTGGACCACAATACAATAACATCAATAGGATAAAGAGAACTATGAGGTCAGGATAAGTAGTCCCAGATTGAATAAGTATTTCAGTCTTCATGTATTGAGGGAGGAGGAAGTACCGCTAAAGCAACAAAGTCACATTTGCCAAGCTTTTTACGCCAATAAGGAGCCAAGGCACAATGAGCACTTCCACAAACAGGATCCTGAAAAAGTTTTGTTTGAAAAACAAGTATATGTGCAAGAAGAGAAAGCGTGAAATCTCTAAGATTCATCAGGTATACCAACATTTACATGTTTGCATCAGTAGTTGTCAAAGACAAGATAAATAATATTCTATATGACTCAATTATCTAGGTTGTGAAAATTCTGCGCTACCCCCCTTTCAGTGACTATGATCTGCTTGAATGCAATACCATACATGCTCACAGTTTATTGTATTTCTGGCAATTACCTCACTGATTCCCAACTTTGGGCAGAAGAAACGGCTATAGAAATCAAAGCCGGAACCCTCTGGAGCAGGTCCAGTTATGATCATTCCTCTGCCAGGGCAATTTTTAATTTGATCAATCTGAGGTTGGCATTCAGCCACTGCCTCCCCTGATGGGAGCAAAACCTGAAGGAAAAAAAACATCATGAATTATCACGATATGCCTAGAAATTAGTTTTGCCTACCATCCTATGCTCATGAGATTGAGAGAAATTTTCTTTTTGTTCCACAAAAATTTGTAAATGAAACTTGCATACTGGTGTAACATAAAAGTAAAAAACAGATAAATACGTACAAAATGATCACCCTGCAACGTCTCATGGATCTCAACAACGGATGCACCGTTCAAGCTTTTTGAAATTGCAGAAACATCAGTAAAGTTTGTCTCGGTTACTTGGACAACAGGAAAATCCAATTCAATCAAGTAACCTATTGGCGAATTGTCCTGAGAATTTGAAGCTTTGGATTCCGGTACTTTTTTGGCAGTTAAAATTCCTGCTCTTGATGAAAACTCAATAGTATCAGTTTTGACCAGGCCATAGGCAAACAGAAAGTGTGCAGCTGCCAGCGTTGCATGTCCACATATATCGACCTGCAAAATGTAAATTTCTTCAAAAACTTACACTCATTCACGAGGAAAAAATTGGGTTTAGCTTTTCAAAAAAGTGATAGATGTAGGCATAAAATGTGAGTGTTAAGCTGTTTTTTTTTCATTTTAATGTAGCCTCAACAAACAATTTCAGTTTTATGGATCTTCATTTTCAGAAAGGTGAGCAAAAGTAACTGGTTTCAGAGAAGGGCCATCCCTAAAATCCAAATTATAACTTAAATTGAGTAACAGTTGAACCTCATCAACAGGAGTGAACCATCGAAGGCCAAATTTAGGGTTGGCATTTGTGGGTTCATTTAGCGGAATGAGATACGCAGTTTCAGAGATATTGAACTCGGTAGCAACGGATTGCAACCATTTATCATCTTTCTCTTGTTCAAGTAAGCAAACAGCTGCTGGATTCCCTTTGAATGCTGTGTCAGTAAACGCATCCACCTGAGTAAATCCCACAAACCGAAAAAATAATTGTAATTAATGAATAATGAAATAGTAGTACTATGTGGATTGAGAGAGATTACCACACAGTACTTCACTGGCTTCTTCATTGCCATTGCACAAATACAGACAAGATTGATTAGTTAGTAGCCTGGTATCAGCAAAGTAGAAAGGGATGGAGGTTCTTGGGGTTCAAGTAAACAAAATATCAAATTTTAATTGACAACCTTTGACGAATATTAGTCTAACCAATGAAAGTCCAGCTCTCTCTCTCTAATTTAATCTTTTTGTAATCTATAGGACCTCTTCTCGACTGTATTATTGTTGTAATGTATGATAATTTAATCGTTTTGGCAGTACTACGTGAAATAATCAAATTGTAATTCCCAATCTTTACTTTTTTTTATTTCTCTCTGTCCATATTTATTCTTGTCCAATAATACTTATCTATTTTATGAAATAATCTTATACTTTGTTTCTAATTTATCATTATTTATTATAATTATTTCTATATTACATTATATTTATTATATTCAAAGTTACCTCATCATTTACTACTACTTAATCCATATGTTAAATCAATAGAGGGAGTATTAGTTTAGTTTAATACAGAGTGAAGCTTCGTTGGCGTCTCTCTAATTTATTCTTTTTGTAATCTGTACTAATTTTATCTGATTACACATCTCCATTTTGAACAAAAACTGATGTCATTTGGGTAGTACCGTTTACTTTTTTTTTTATATAATAGTGAGGCTGGTGTGCTGCCATTACTCTTTTTATAATAGTGAGATGGGCGTGTCAAGTTATCTATCCGATTTCATAATTCTTCAACCCACTAAATAACTTTTGATTTACAAAACATAAATATTTGAAACAAGACACAAAAATTCACAATTGTTCGATGGATCAATGAAATAACCTTTTTGAAATATTTTGACAACATAAACATGTTGTGGTCGTGTTTTAATATAACTATGTTTTATGCTTATGATTATTTATTCAAAGTCGTTCGCCCACAGTAACTATAAGATTTAAGAGCAATGAAGAAAGAAATCCAGTAAAAAATCACAAGGCATGTTTATTTCTGAAATATATACAAAAGAAATTTAGATTACCCCTAACAACCTATCAGGTGTGTCCCTAGAAATAAGACATTTCCCAAACATGAAGCCCAGTCATTACTTTATTAGTACAGACAACGGGATAGCTGGGGGAACAACCATATTTGATGTTAATGCACAACAGCAGCCAGATACTGGCAAAATGGATCACCAAATCCCTTCTTTTGCCATCTTCAGAAAGTCACAGAGTGTAATGTTTGGAACATCAGTTGAACCTGCTTTCTTCTTCTTTATCCTAGTCATTTTCACAGCCTTGCTGCCTTCGGTTTCAGAGGTTGTTACAGAGACCAGGTTGTAGAACTGTTGAAGAACAATTGAACGGTCATAAGACAACCTTAAAAGATTAAATAACATCATATTACATATTGATTTAGCACCTTCTGTATAGCTTCTCTTTTTAAGGTAAAGGTTTTATCCTGAAACTACAACGATAGAATTTGGGCATCCAGATGCTCGCATCAGACCCAAAAGGTAGAAGTGGAGTTCAATGTCATGTATAAATCACTGGTGTTCTGCAAATCGTAAATATTATTGATCCACAAAGCATACCTCACAAACACCATGCAGCAATAACCGCTGGAAGGGGTCTTGAACACGTAGCACCAGCACATCTCCATCACTCTCCTTCACAAATGCTCGTACACATTGCTACAGTAAAACAGCCCTAATTTTTGTTAACAACAGAAGCAAAAGGAGAAGCAAGAGAAAATGGAACTTGAACAAAGTGCAGGGACTTGAACAGCACAACAGGATAAACAATTGAAGAGAGGAAAATGAGGCACTCCTAATGGTTACAGCAAGCACAGACCCATCCCCCCTCAAATATAGTTTACGCAAAGCCAAAAAGAAAACCCTGTCTGTCTCCTCATCAAAAGTAACTTACATATCATGGAGTATACATCTAAGTTGTTCCAGGTGAGCATGCAGATTATTTTGCAGCTCCAGAGTTCTCAAGGTGACCAATCAGCCATACATAACCACCTTAAATTCTATTCTTTTACTAATACACGATAGTGTTTGAGTCAATTTATCTCTTGACTACTTCACAGGATACCCACTATCTCCTGCCATCACAAGCACGGTGTAACCCTGGCTGTGAAAGTATAGACAGATGAGAAGAATTTGCTTATTGCCACCTTTATTAGGACTCCAATATGGGTTCCCAAGGTTGTCACTCTAATTTTTCAATCATTCATCCATCCCTCTTGGAGGCTCAACAACCTATAACTTCTATCAAAAACTTATTATATGAAGAGCAGGTGCTTGTTGAATCACCTTCAGATCAGCAACACAGATGCAATAGCTGAATAGCATTTCCTTCAGTTACAATGCATATAGAGGAACAACTGAAAACACGGTGCACAATAGCTCTCAGGGATACCTCATAGTTGTTGACCAATTCAGGGAGAAAATTGCGCCGAAGAGCATCTCTTGTTCGACTATCCACCCTATGCCATGCAGTCAACACTGCAACCTTATCATTATCCACACAATTTTTTCGCTTCGATGTTTTGCCTTCAAGAGCATCAATTATGGTAGCCTAACCAAACAAGAGCATATAGAAGCTCATTAATGGTTATAGAAATTGCTACATCACAAATCAAATTCAATGAAAGAGCGTCGTGACATTGAGTTAGAAAAGCTGCCAACTTCTGAGACAGATGGGTGAAGACATACATCAAGAATTAACCATCACATAGGGAAATTATCAATCCACAGTGAACTGCACTTTTAATGAGTGGTTCAATTCAAGTCAGTATAACAGCATGCCTTTCATCTCACTAAGTTGTGCTATGGAATTCGGAGCAAAAAATGAAGGCACCATAACAGAAATCAGATTTGCAACCAAACAGATACTCAATCCATCTCATGGTATATGTTGGTGTTTGACCAGACACAAAACTTATGATGTCAACTGGATGTCAACTGAATTTTATAAAATTAAGTAGAAGATACTGAATGTTCGTATTTGAAAAAAGATTTCCTTAGGGATATCTTTATAATAATGGTAGTGAAATAAAATGTTAAAATAATAGTTGAAACATTTATGGATAAATAAAGCATCACATCAAAATATAAAAATTTGAATAGTTAAATGAGTTTGAACTCCAAGAAATTGTGAAAGACGCACACATGAATATTATTACTAGAATGGTATCCACAGCTTTGGAACATCTCAAATTGGAAAGACTTGACACACAAATGAGGACAGATGGAGTAACAGACATTTAACAACATTTTGACAAGTTAGTCTCAATCATGAAAGCAGATTAATATTTCTCTAAAACTGAATTTGAGTTTTCTGGAGTCTAAATATTCTCTAAAGTTGGTCTTCGAGTTTTAATAGCCTCAGCACATTAGTCATTTCAATATGCCCTGATTGATGTAAATCCTTCACTCAAACAGACCTAAAAGAATTGTCTGCTAGAATCAACCAATAATGGAATGATACTATTTTTTTGTGCGTGCGCGCATGTATTAATGGAGTACAGATATCAAATTTGCAGAAGCGAGAGTTGACTACGGGGTCTTTAGAAAAATTTCCAGATAGGAGAGGAAATCACAATCAATCGATGAGATACATCCTAAAGACCACATAGACATGTATAGGCATGGAGATGGTAATATTAGCACCATTATATTTTCTTGAGACTGTAAGAAGAAAGATCAAGGAAAGAATGAATGCTTGCAGGAGGAAAGGGATGACAATAGACAACGCATAGCATCAAAAGAAGTCATTATTGTTACAATAAACACTAAAAGTAAATGTTGCCAGATCTTAAAGGAAGTAAACACACTGTAACACATAGGAAACTGTAATAACCTCTTTATCCATGTCTATATTCCTGAATTTGTCCCACTCCTCCACATTTGTCATGCAAAACACTGAGAGTGGCACATCATCACCTGCAGGAAAAAAATCAAGATAATACATTAATTTATATCAGAAATAGCATTAAGTAATAAATCCAAGCAAACAATTACTTTCTTTTAAAAAAATAGTTGAATAGAAACGTATTTAAATTGACAGAAGAGTACGAACAGCCGAAGAGCTTCTATATAACTAAGAGAAATAGGTATGTAAAATCACAACCACCACTTATAAGTAGACCATTGATCACAACATTCACAAATCCTCCAGTTCTGCTTCTAATCAAGATATTCGAACCCAAAGCCCTCCTCATTTTCCATGAAATGATATGGACATTTCTTTCTTTTTCGTTGATTTCTCTACTTAATAGCAACATACTTTATGTTCTATAAATAGACAAATTGTGACACAGAAAACCACCACAGCAGACAAAGGAAGGATGACGCAACTGCTCCTCTGGGAAAAAATCTCAATGTAAGCTAATATTTTTTCCATTTGACAATATTGAAGCATATGTATGGCAGGAATGAATCTAGACCACAAATTTGATTTTAAATGTACTTTCTTTTGCTTCAAGATGCCTCAACGTCAGTGAAGACAATGAATGTAGAAACATATCCTACCAAGTGAAGCTAGATAATTCAGAACTGCTTTTAGTACCAAATTAAAACTGCACATCCAGCTCCAACAACACAATCTTTATCCAAATTAACCCATGTTCGTTATTCATCTACGATACACGGGCACCTTATGTTCTACCAGTGTTAGGAGTGCTGATGAACTATTCCCATAGTCTTCTTCCTAAAGGAATCAACTCTAAAATGTTCATCAAATGAAACAGAATAATGGACCAATTCGATCACACCCAAAGATATCTTACCAAAAGGTGGTGGGGCAAACAAGCCCCTAATTTCTTCTGCATTTAAACGAGGAACAAGTTCCATTAGAAGACGATCATTCAACCATCTGCGAGATCTTCTGTTGCTGACCTGAAACAATAGTATATTTGGCATACATAACTTGGCACATACATCATCTGGATCGATACATATACCAACTGGATTAAGAGAAAGCGAAAAATTGGAAACCCATGTTACATTCCACAAATGTAAAGAAGGCATCAACCCTAAACACTTCACCACCAAGCATAGCCTGATTTATCTTCGTACAAACTGACAAGGAGCCCATGCTCATTAAGATACATAGGCCAAACTTATTGGACAGAAAGATTACGGAACAAGTAAACCACAATGGGTAAAAATTACTACCATCAATTCTTGTTTGCAGCTAGCTTGTAAGCATGAACAATAGCTCTTTCTTATTTAGGTTCTTTCCCTTAATTACGTAATAAACCAATTGAAGAGATCATCATATGCTTATCCAAACTACAGCTATGATATGAATTACAGATATGAAACACACAGAAACTTTTCGTTCCTAAAATAAATTGGTGTGAGTACTTAAGTCAATAAAAATAAATTGACTGATAAAAAAGATGCAGAAAATTACTTTTCCAGCCAAGCTTTCAAGAAACTCGATCTTTTTCTCGATAGATATCCCTCGGGACTTCACATTTTGTCCTGCAATCCATCCCTTGGGGTAAAATTACAATTTTTTTCCAGATCACCATGAGAATTAGTCAGTAATAAAATGAACTGAAAACAGCAGAAGGTCATCAAGATTCACTTTTAAAAAGGGAACTAATCTCAAAGTCCATTAAAACCATAAACTGTTAGATATCAAATTCCTAGTACAAATATAATAGTGACCCAATTCAAGAAAAGACATCAAAGGCAGTGTTCTAGCCTCTAGGAAATGAATTGACAAAGTTTGCACCTTTGGGATCATCAAAAAGGGAAGACATCATGAGAAGATCTTGTTCTGTCTGCAAAATGTCAGAGGTTGCCATGATTGATGATTTCTTGACTTGGGGGTAGATCAAGATTGTGCCTTTTAGAATGAGGTTGGTGTGTCTTGTTATAGATGAGCTGAAAATGGGAGAACTGGATGTATTAGGAAGAATATGGAGAATATGCTCTTTGTTCCAAATGAAACCCTAACTAGATGCTAGAAATGGTTAATGGGTTGAAGTGTATTTGGTTACACGTAATGTGGTCTAATTAGCAACAGAGCTGTCTTCTTTCCACCAAACAAAAGGCAGGAAATATTACATTCTACTTGGTACACATTTTCAATATCCGAATCTTGGCCTCTCATTCTGTGTTCAAGTCAAACACATGAAATCTATATTTGGTTTTCATAATACTCCCTGCATTCTTTTTTATTCCTTTCGTCCCTCTCAACTTATTCGTAGGATGGCAATGGAGCGGAACAGATTTGGGACGGGTTTAAAGCTATGTGGGATGGGATATAATCAAAATTATATGAGGTGGAGCAGATGTAAGTGTAGGGCTGGTTGAAGTAATTATTTTTAAAACTGATGTGAGGCGGGGCGAGTTGCGAGTTTAAAGAATTAAATAGGAATTCGAAGAAAATTAAGTTTTTATAATTAGTAAAAATCACAGATATAAACTTTTTTATATTAAAATTTTGATTGTACTTTTTTTCTCCTAAAATTTAAACTAGACATGTCTAGTAAATTGTTAGTTCTTGAAATGTTAGTTAGAGGCTTTTAATTAAAGATTAAGAAACAATTGTTGAAATGCCAACTAAAAATAGTTCATTAGTTGTTGAAAAGTTAATTAGTGAAAAATTAAAAAAAGATTACGAATTTTTATTTTTCATATTAAATTCAATTAAAATAAAAGAACGTAAAAATTTATGCGGAGCGAGTCTAAGTGAGGCAGGGCAGGGCGGGTTAAAAAATTTACTTTGGTTGAAATAACCCCCCAACCCACCCACCTCACCCATTGTCATCCCTACTTATTCACTATACTATTTTGAAATGTCCAATAATATCTATCCAGATTATGAAATCAAGAGATAATTTGACACTTAGTTTATAATTTACCATTATCATTAATTATAATCATTTTCCTAAAATATTTTTCAAGACATTATATTTATTATATTCAAATGATGATTCGGTAAAATTATCCCAATCATTTATTACTTTTTAATCTCTGTATTGACTATCGAGTCAATAAAGGAGAAGTAAAGATGAACGAAGGGAGTACTTATCATGTATATCGAAAATATTTATTACAAAATAAATAAAAGAAAATTAACTATTTTTTTTTTATAATTTTACCCTTAGCATTCATTATTTTGAAATTAAGAAACACATAAATAAATAAATAAATATTGAAGAATTAATAATGGATATAGCCAAACTGCACTCTTTAGTCATGGAGATAGAATTTTAATTAAGAAGCTTAAATTTGAAAAGATAGACACACGAACTAGATGAAGCGTTTCGCCATTTACTATACATACATAAATAATTATTTTAATATTAAGAATAATATAATTTTCTACCTAAGAGGATTCAGATGAAACCCTTGACACAAGGTGGCTCGCATTAAACACTTCTAATTAATTTTTTTAAAAGATTATGTAGAACCTTATAAGTATAGTTAAAAAGAAATAAAGAAATATTTGGGTGTTGGGAATCAAAGAAATCTTCATAATGGTTCTAGTGGTGCATTTGATATCAAAGAAGAAGAGATGAAAGAGAAGTTGAAACAAAGACAAAAAGAGAAAGTCAAAGTAAAGATGTGGTCCCATAACTCAATAAATATTGCAGATACAAAAAGGACATTTGGAAGCATCACAATGCAATCAGAATTGTTTGATGGATTAAATCAGAACCATAGATAAAAAAAATTACAGTTGTGGTTCACTAAAATCTTCTCAATAGAAGCACAAGGAAATCACATGATGAGTGTCAAAATAAACCAATTAGTATTAGACAAGTGTACAAAATATAATTTTATTAGTTAGATTATTTTTCTACAGCAATGAGATAGGACAATATATATACATTAGCATTGTACAGTGATGGTGGGGAAAAATACGTAGAAAATTTTCTAAATTTCTTCATGGTATCAGAGCAGTAGGTCTTTTATCTGTGCTCTTTATATTCTTTCAAGAAAAAATTCATCCTCTCACTGACCGAAAATGTTGACACAGTCTCTGCAACAATCATTCATTCGATTGGAAATGGAGCTAATGTTGACTCCAACAACCATTTTTTTCTTCATACCTTAGATACCCCCGTATAACTCTGGTTAATAGTTACTTTGATGGAAGGGGTTACCATGGATGGAGAAGATCACTATTTATTGTACTCTCAGCCAAGAATAAGTTGAGTTTCATCAATGGTGATTTTCCAGAGCCAACATAAACAGACAAAGATTATCCCTCTTGGAGTAGGTGTAATGACATGGTCACCTCCTGACTCCTTAACTCACTGTCTAAAGATATTGCACATTCAATGATTTATTCCATAACAACAAAGGATTTGTGGAAAGATCTTGAGCAAAGGTTTGGACAACCAAATGGTGCCAAGCTATATCACCTGCAAAAGGAGATGAATGAATTAGTGTAAGGATCCAGTGATGTAGCAGGGTATTTTACAAAACTAAAAAAATTGTGGGACGAGTTGGACTCTCTCAACTCAAATATTGTTTGTAGTTGTGTGTGTGTTTATGAAGGAAAGCGGAAAATTATCAAGTCTATTGAAGACCAAAGGCTCATTCAGTTTCTCATGGGTTTGAATAACACTTATGCACAAGCTCGAGGAAATATTCTGATAATAAACCTTTTGCCAGGATAAATCAAGCCTATTCCCTCTTACTGCAAGATGAGAATCAGAGAGAGGTTTATATGAATCCTCATTTTCCTTCAAATGGCTCATCTTTTATGATAGAAAATCAAAATGTTGCTCAGAAATTTAGAACTCAACCATAACCACAACAAAGAATAGGAAATCTATTTCAGGGGCAAAAAATATCAAATAGGAATTACAGATTTAATCAAACACAAAAGGGAATACAAAGAAAGAAGAAATTTAATTCTAATGTCAGTTGCAGCTATTGTTTGAAAGTGGTACATATGGCTGAAGGTTGTTATAGGTTGATTAAGTATCCAGATGATTTTCAGTTTACAAACAACAAGGGATTTCAAAGTCAAGTCAAGGAAAATGCAACAGTCATAACAATAGTCCCAGAAAAGGAATTTGGGAATATGAACTTTGAAAATGAAGAAGCTGATACAAACATTTTCAACCAGTTGAGCAAGAAACAGATTTCACAGATAAAGAACATATTCAAATAGGGAGGAGGAAGAGCATCAAGCAGCAACAACAAAGATTGATGCAAACAGTGTGGCTGGTACAATAACTAAGTATTTTGGATCTTGTTTTTCAGTTTAGAATACTAAATCTTGGATAATAGACTCAGGAGCATCTAAGCATATGTCTTTTGATGTCAACTCTTTTATCCAACTTATCCCCTTCCTGTCCCTTTAGATATCAACTTACCAAATTCCTATAAGATTAAAGTCACTCATATAGGAAAAGTTGGTATATTTCCTGCTTTCATTCTATAAAAGGTCCTCTCCATTCCTTCTTTCAGATATAATTTACTGTTTGTTAATAGATTATGTGGTCAGTTCACTTGATCTCTTAATTTTAACATTGATAAGTATGTGGTGCAGGACCATTTAATGATGAGAGGGTAAGCTTTTGGTTAAGTTAAACAAGGTCTTTATCTCCTGAAACCTATTATCTCTCAGAATATATTTTGTGTCAAAGTAATGTGGTCAATTTACCAGAAGGAAATATTTTCATTCCTAGCTCTACTTGTTTTCTTTTTTTTAGCAACGTTACCAATGTAGCCCTTTGGCATGGTAGGTTGGGGCATTTGCCTTATTCAGTAATGAAAAAGTTCAGCTTCATTTCTTTGTCCTCTAATTCTATTTGTACTTATGATATTTGCCCTCTTGCAAGACAAACTAGAAATTTCTTTCCTATCAGTAAAATTGATTCTAAAGAAATTTTTGAACTTATTCATATTGATACTTAGGGACCTTTTAAGATACCTACTCACAATGGGTATAGATATTTTCTCACTATTATGGATGACTTTAGTAGGGGAACATGGACTTTCTTGTTAACGGTGAAGGGAAATATTTTTTTCTATTTTAAAAGATTTTTTACAAATGGTAGAACAACAATTCAATATTAGAATTAATACCATAAGATCTGACAATGCATTGGAATTAGGCAAGGGATTTGAAGAAGCAAGGTTTCTCAAGGCACAGGGAATTCTACACCAAACATCTTGTGTTGATACCCCTCAACAAAATAAAGTCGTAGAGAGGAAACATCGACACTTATTGGAGATTGCAAGGGCTTTATTGTTTTAGTCGAAACTGCCCAAGTCCTATTGGGGAGAGTGTGTGCTAACTGCCACACATTTGATCAATTGAATTCCTTTAAAGGTTCTTAATAGAAATAGTCCTTACCAAGTCCTTTTGGGCAAAACACCAGACTACTCAGGTTTGCGAACCTTTGAGTGCTTATGTTATGCTTCTACTCTAAAGTCTCTTAGGAGTAAGTTTGATCTTAGAGCAACTGCCTGTGTATTTTTGGATTATCTTTAGGGACAAAAGCGTTACAAATTACTTGAGATTGCTACCAAAAAGATCATTGTTTCTTGGGATATTCAATTTTTTTAACACATTTTTCCTTTTTCTTCAGATCATCCAGTGTCTTTCCCTATATTTCATATTCTATCTTACTTTCTAGATCACGATAAGGACATTGTAACCACTTTCAGAACTCCTTCTACTTCTACTTCTGATCATAGTACTAATTCTACAGGATATTCTGATCCTGATACAAGTTTTTCCACATCCTCTTCTCCCTTACCACTTTCAGATTGTCCTCCCACTATTTCATCTGCCCCTTCCATTAGACAGTCAACTAGAACACATAAAAAGCTAACTTATCTAGGTGATTTTGTCTATAATTATCTTTATTTATTAGATGTTTCCCATGCTTGTTTCAATACTCCTTGTCAACCTCTACTTATTCATTTGGGTCACTCTCTTTACAGAATCAATATTTTTTGAGTTTTCTATCTAGTATTGTGGAATCTACATGTTTGCAATAGGCTTCTTTGGATCCACTTTGACAACAAGCTATAGCTAAAGAAATTTCAGCATTAGAGGAGAACCATACATGGGAAGTGGTTCTTCTCCCTTTTGGCAGGAAAGCATTACCTTGTAAGTGGGTATACAAGGTAAAATAAAATTCCGATGGATCTATTGAAAGTCTAAAGGCAAGGCTTTTCATTAGAGGGGATGTAAAGAAGGAAGGCATAGATTATAATGAAACTTTTTCTCTTTTGTGAAGATGACAACTATTAGATATCTTCTCACTATTGCAGTTAAAAAAAGGTGGATCATTTCTCAACTCAACGTAAATAATTTGTTTCTGCATGGAGACCTTCAAAAGGAGGTCTACATGAAAATTCCAGCAGGTTTAAGAGCCCCCAGTCCCAATCATGTGTATAGACTCAAAAAGTTTTTGTACGGACTCAAACAAGCTTCATGGCAATGGTATGCCAAGCTTGCAGGAGCCTTGAGTTTTAAGGGTTATTCTGCATCATTAAACGACTACTCTTTATTTTTCAAAAAATCAAAGGATCTCATTTCAATTATTGCAGTCTATGTAAACGATATTTTCATCACTGGGAATGATCCCTCAGTGTTTACTGCTATGAAGTCTTTTTTTTAATACTGAATTTAAGATCAAAGATTTGGGTGATCTCTAATATTTCCTAGGGATGAAAATCTTACGGGAAAAGGATAAATAAAATAATTGTCAATCAACGAAAGTTTGCACTAGACTTATTGCAGGAGTTTGATTGCAACAATTTACTTATTGTATCGACTCTTCTTGATCCCTCAATAAAGCTTCTACAGAATATAATTCTCTCCTTGCGGATCCCACACTCTACCGATGATTAGTTGGCAAGCTTAATTATCTAACCCACATAAGGCAAGATTTGTCTTTTGTCGTGCTTAGTTTGAGCCAATATATGCAAAATCCCAGTGTTGAACACTTTACTGCTGCTCTTCGTGTTTTCAAGAATCTCTGTGTTAATCCTGGCTAAGGTCTGTTCTTTACATCTGATCCATCATTTTGTCTTATTGCCTTCTGCGACACTAATTGGGTTTTCTGTAAAGACATAAGACGGTCAGTCCATGGTTTCTTTATAAGCCTCGGAGGTGCTCCAATTTCTTGGAAATCCAAGAAACAAGCATCTATTTCATTATCTTCTGCTGAATCTGAGTATCACTCTATGAGAAGGGTGACAACTAAACTTATTTTGTTAACCAGACTTCTTTCCATCACTCTATCTCTGCCAGTACTAATTCACTCTCATAGTAAGACGGCCATTCATATAGCTGGCAATCTAGTTTTTCACGAAAGAATAAAGCCCGTGAAATTGGGTTGTCATTTTGTCAGGCAGCAGTTCCTCTCTGGACTTATTTCTTTGTCTTTCGTTCTGTCTTCTCAATCGGTAGATCTTTTCACTAAAGCGCTTTCAGGATCTACTCATCATTTAATTCTTTTCAAGTTAGGTATCGTTTATCTCCCGTAGAAACCTTCATAATGGTTCTAGTGGTGCATTTGATATCAAAGAAGAAGAGATAAAAAAAGAGAAGTTGAAATAAAGAGAAAAAAGAAAAGTTAAAGTGAAGATGTGGTCAGATAACTCAACAAATATTGCAGATACAAAGAGGACATTTGGCAGCATCACAATGTAATCAGAATTGTTTGATGGATTAAATCAGAATCACAGATCAAAAAAATAACAGTTGTGGTTCACTAAAATCTTCTCAACATGAGCACAAGGAAATCACATGATGAGTGTCAGGACAGTACAAAATAAACCAATTAGTATTAAACAAGTGTACAGATATAATTTTATTAGTTAGATTATTTTCCTACAGTAATTAGATAGGACAATATATATACATTAGCATTGTATAGTGATGGTGGAGAAAACTATGTAAAAAAATTTCTAAATTTCTTCACCCCAAAATTAAATTTTGTTATCATCATTTGCTCAGAATTTGAGAAAGACATTATGTCTAGTAAAGAAATATAATGCTAGTATGAATTCTAACTATTGCTATTGCATATAATGTAACATCCTGACTTTTCAAAACATCTAAATTAGTTCGTACCTTCATGAAAGACAAAAAAGGTGAGTAATAAATTAAGAATGATATAGTATGTCATATTTTAGGTGTTCAATAGTTTCAAATTTTGATGTTAAGCAAGTGACAAAATAAAAGTTGATAAAAGTTATCATAAGTTCCTTTATAAAGTTTTCTCTCAAATTAGTTCAAATGTCTCAGAGATTTTTTCTCAATATATAAAAAGTTATGGGATTTAAAACCTATCAAATATAAAATCTGCGACTCTAGTTTTCCAATGCATTAAACCATTCGTTCACACGACTTCAAAATTAAAATTGCACAAACAAGCACATCAAGTGTGCTCCTAGGTCGGTGGATCTTTATAAAAGGTATCTTCTCCACTTTTATTCATTTCAGTTCGTCTAAGACCGACAAAATTTAGAGAAATTTCCTTTTAATTACTCTTATACATCAATAACTTCATTGGGATCTTTAACGAAAATTGCTCTACATTTTGAGCTCGTCACTTTGGTATGGCTTTGTTGGTGAATTATGCCGTGCATCTCCATTGGAGTTTCGGGCAGCAGTGGTTTTGATTCATTTTGAGGGTTTGAGTCCTATTCCAAGATTAACCTCAAGGTAAGACCCTCCTTTCATTGATTCTAGCTTCAATAAGTCACAAATGATAATTTGCGACGAAAATTCATATCTTTTGTCGAATTATCATGGTATCTTATATTCGGATGTTGGTTGTGAAAATGTCATATTGCAGTATCAAGGAAGGATTTGAAAGTAAGTTAATAGAGCATGTGAAGTCATAAAAAAAGTATGTTAAGGCTATTTCCTTCTTTCAACACGTTTCTTAAAGCTTAGGAACAATATAATTGGGTTGATATCGTTGATGTATCGGTAGCCACAATGGTTGGTGGTTGACTACCAAAGTGGTTATATTCCTCCCTAAGCCGTTGTTCTTATAATGTTGGTAGCGGCACTATGTTGAGTATGACTTAGAAACTATTCATATAAATTTTTTATAGCTAAATTATATGATTTTAGCCTATGAAAATTTTATTGATGAGTTATTGAAGTGTATAGATAGCTATAAAATACTATTCTCAACAAATGGCCCATCCGTCATTTGCATTTAATGAACCATAAAAATAGTAGCACTATTTGTCCAGAAATCTAAAAGGAAATTTTGAAAGTTTTTATCTTTATTAATTGAGGTAATCAGCCGTCAGTGCAACTTAAAAAAAGGAGACGTGGGTTAACTCCCATATTAAATCAAACATTTCAGTTTCCATCTTTTATTATAACTCAAATTGAATTAGTGTATCCAGCAAAAAAAAAGGCGCAATCATCATATTTGTCAATAAAAATGACATCATAGTTTTGATTCATCATGTCGGTGAATGGGATAGTAAAAACAATTATGTCGGTTATTCAATAGATGAAGTGGTTATTACCATAGATATCGATTTCAGTAAGTTCATACATTTGATTTTAAATCATCTAAATGTTGATATCTCCATCAATTCCTTTGAATTTCGATATAAGATTGACGAAGATTCAATACCAATGATGATACACAATACTATGGAGTCATGAGTATAAAAACCATCAAATTTTGACTACTACATGGCTGAAGTTAACGGAATTGATGGTGAAGAGCACATTCCACAAGTAATAGAACAATGGTGATGACTTCAAACGTCACTTAATGCGGCAACAAAAGATGCACGAGATCTTCCATTGGCCGTATTGCTTAGAATACTAAACAAAGAGAATCCAATGCTAGATCAAAGTACATGGGAATTACCAAGAGAAGTTTTATTACCTCCAATAGGAAATAAAGTTCCTGGAAGACCCTAAAGAAAAAGCTTGGATATCTGAATCAAAAACATACAAGACATCTTGTGGACAATGTGCACAGGAGGGCCACAACAAATGTACTTGCAGGAATATGCCAAATAAATAACACAACTTAGATATGATATCTTTATGTATTCTAAAGCAATTTATAGACGTTAATGTTTTCAGATACTTATTACATAGTTTCATATAGCTTGTTATGAAAATATGCACATATTCTTATATTTATATATATATAAACTTGTAATATATAGATGTCTTTATATGATGATTATAAGTGAATCCAATTAACCAACATGATGCACAATATAACTTAAACTTATTATTATACATAAACATTCCATATGTAAACAAAATACAAAAGAGGTGTTTTCTTTGAAAAAATTATTTATATAGATATTACTGCAAGAGTTATCAAAATTGACGACATGAATTAGCTGTATAAATTTAATAACAATTTCTTTTAACATTCTGTAATATCAGCTAAATGTCAATGACCTAAGTACTATAACTTATACTATTCTTAACTACTAATGATAAATTAAAACAACAACAACAGTAAAATTCTACAAGTGGGATCTGAGAACTAATGATAAATTAAACTCTTACAAAAATTAATTAAATAATTTAAATGATATCAAAACAATTGTAGCTATTATACATGAACAAACACTAACAAAATAAATATTGCTTTATGGAAAATATTAGAAACAAGTTAATATAAAATACAATTATATTAAAAGTAGAACGTGTCCTACATGCAGAGGGAATTTAGCAAAATTGAAAAACCACTTTTACCCATAAAAAGAGAAAGTGGGTTAATAAATGCCAATTAACTAAAAATAAATGTTTTTTACAAAAAAAAAAGAAAACCAAAAATGGGCCATATATTGCTATTAAATAGTATTAAATATTATACCGTGCGATTTTTTCCTTAGTGATGGAGCGTCAATATGGACTAGGCTCGTTAGGTCGGATAGGATTTTTGGAGCCATTTAAAAAATGGGTTTTTTAGCCCAGGCTGAATAAGTCTGTTGATTTTTCGTTCTTTTGCAATATGGATTGGGCCGGCCCATATACCGAATTAAAAAATAATAAAAATAAAAATAAAATAGAGTATTACAAATAATAAGAGTTCAAACTCAAAGTTCATTTAAAATTTTCAAATATTAAAATTTAGATACAAATTATATTTTTTATAATATGTACTCCCTCTATCCATCTTTATTTGTCCTTTATTGATTTAGCACAGGAATTAAGAAACAATAAATAATATGAGCAATTTTACTAAATCACCTTTTGAATATAGCAAATACAATGTCTTGGAAATGTAGCAAGAAAACAACTACTATAATTAATGATAAGGATAAACTAAAAATTAAGTTTGAAATTATCTTTTGATTTCATGAAGTGGACAAGTATTGTTGGGCATCTCAAAATAGTATAGTGAACAAGTAAAAATGGATGGAGGGAGTAATAGTAACACTAATATTATGTAATATTGTCCTGTTGTTATTTATTTTAATATGTTTAAATTATAATTTAATTTAAAATTTTATTTTAAAAAATATAAGAATAAAAATGTAAGGGGCACAAAAAGGCCCGCGGCCCACATACAAATGGGTTGCACTAGCTATTTTCTAGCCCATAAAAAAGGGGGTCAGCCCAGCCTGGCCTGTCAAATTTCAAAGCCTGTAAAGGCTAGCCTGGATAGGTTGGGACGACTCATATTGATAGCTCTACTTATTGATGCCCTTAGAGTTATTGTGGTTTGTTGTAGGAATGTGGTCACTGCCTAATAAGGCGATGTGTTGCCTAGGAGGCTATGTTGTGGACTAAGAGGATTATGAGTTTCCTACGAGGCTATATTGATGCCTAAGAAAGCTATGTTGGCTAAGAAGGCTATGAGTTGCCTAAGAGACTTTATTGATGGCTAGAGGGTTATATGCTCCCTATGGAGCTATATTACTGCCTAAGAGGGCTTTGTGAATGCCTACGGGGCTAGAGGGCTACTGATAGGATTATTTTGAATTGAATTGGCACCTTTCAGGCTTATTAGGACCTAGGTAGGTGGTCTTGTCTACTGCTTATACCTGTTGAGGTTATGGGGACTTAGTTAGGTTGTTTGATTATTTGGTTATGCTTTAATTCAAGAGTAGGTCGATATGCTTATCCTATTCTTAACTTCCTTACCTTACATAAAGTAAATTATGATATTTATTTGTTATATTATTGTCATTTATACTTGGTAGATTATTATGTATTGACATCTCATTACTTGAGGGAAATTGCATTTATGTTTGTAGGTCCCGACAGACTATCCAATAGACCATCCTAGTAGCACGGTTGACTTCTAGAAGGTTAACGAGCCCCTTTCTTTTAGAGCTGATAGAGTTTTGAGGTTTGTTGACTTTTGTTGTATGTATTATTTAGGGGATAGTCTAGTGCTCTGTCCCTCCAAGCTTTACTACTCTTAAAGGCTTGCAAACTTATGTGGGTTGTATAGCTACGTGAATGAATATATTGGCCTTGTTATTAGTTTGTTGAGGTTTGATGTTTTGTTATTTATTTTATTGATATATACCTATTTTCAACTTCTATTGTTAGAATCCGTAAATCCTTAGTTGGTTCAATTTGGTAAAGTTTGGGACCAAATGTAAATTTCTTCTAAAGTGTGGTTTTTAAGAATTAAATTGTTAGT
>JAOTQR010000109.1:16989308-17001746 GCA_025774065.1 Solanum ossicruentum | reverse complement strand
TTATAGTTAGAAATCCGATTTAGTGTTTGTCTGGGTGCCCAATCGGCACTAATCACGGTCCCTGGGTTGGGTCGTGATATCTATATTGATTCATGATGCCCTCTACAACCCAAATAGGACTTGTGTACTTGTTGGTTATTTCTTTATATGAATTGTTAGGGGTAGTTATTTCCTTTATATAGTTATTGACAGGGGTCTTACCTATTGGTTGCTTATTATTAGACTAAAATATACCAATTTGTTTTCTTAATTATAGGTGGTTACTATGTGCTAATATCAAGTGATTCAGTATGGTCAACTCTAGCATAAGTTTTCGCATTAAATGCAGTTACACACCTTGAATTGGGATGTGACAAACTTGGTATCACAGCAACATCATATCTTAGCGAGTCTGCAAGCTATGTCTACTAGAGTCTTGTTTATAAATGGTGTTATGCACCATATGCTATAAGCAGTAAGCTACAAGACATGTTAGAATGGTTATCCTTCTTTTTCTCACCTTATGTTAGGGTTGAGTTTTCAAGCTTACATTTGATATTTATGTACAATGATAGATAGCTAACACCAAAAAGATGTCATCTAGCTAATGCCAAGATACAGGTACAAGTGAGGATACCGATAAGATACCACAACTAGAGGTAGCCAGTGCTGAGATCCAGGGAGAGACATCTTCTTATCCCTCTATTATAACACCTCATACATTAAAAAGTTGGAAAAAAACTAAAAAGTTACAGAAAATTTGAGATTGACAGACTATGTGAGCCCATCTAACGCTCGCGGTCTGAACTACAGGTCGTAGACAAGCCTCATGGTTAAGATAAGTACCTTGGAGAGATTTTGAAAACTAAAAGCCTAAAACCATGAAGGGATTTTACGAGTCGTACTTCAAATGATGAGTTATAAAAAGGGATCGTAAATAAGGTTTTGGAAGACTAAAAATTTGCTAAGTATTAGGAGAAACCACAAGAGGCTTTTATAGATCATGGTCTTTTCTATGGATCATAAACGACTGTCATAATTAGGGGTCAATGAAGTGAAATTTTGCTAATTATAGGGTCAGTCTACGAAGGGATTGTGTGACCCATAAATGAAACTATGGGTCGTAAAGATGGTGACATGGATGGAGAATCAGAGACGTATTCAGAGATCAAAATCAAATCTGACGAAACCTTGGGTCCACGAGTCATAAATAGATTTATGACTTGTAGATTCCTCTCATGGATAGGTCCGGTAGAGTTTCAATGAAGGGTCTTTTGGTCATTTCTTATTCGTTTGACCTCTAAACTACGTTGTTTTGATCCTAGTAACTACCCTAATCACCTTAACTCTAATAAAACTACCCTCAAATTCATTCACTCCTAAAATTTCTCTCAAAAACTCTAAGTCTTTTCTCTCGAGTGGATTCACCATTGAAGCATGAGTTTCCAAGCTTTGTCAAGGGAGATTAAGGTCAATTCTTTGCTTTCTTCTAAAGCTTCTTTCTCAAAGTATGTAGGGCTTCATTCATGAACTACTTTCATCCATGGAGCACAAATGCAGACTCACTTTTTTCCAAGTTCAACCATGAATTCTATGGGATTTTATAATTTCTATTTAGATGCTTTAATAACGCTGCCCAAGTCATCTATGGAGCCATCTACAGTCTGTAGATGCTTCTATGGGTCGTAGAAGCCAACACTAGAAACTAGGGTAAGTTTTGGGTCCTAAATCTCATTTTACGAGCCCAGACTATGGACCGTAGAAGCTTTTACGACCCGTAGTTAGCTTTGTATGGTTTGGGACTTAAAAACTGACTTGGAGAATCCTTTTTACAGGCTGGAAGTGCAGGGCATTAAATCAGGGTTCGTAGATGGTGACCCGAAAAACTTTGCCCTGACAATCTTCACTAAAACAGTCGCAATTTTTTA
The DNA here is from genome assembly GCA_025774065.1 of Solanum ossicruentum. NCBI lineage: Eukaryota > Viridiplantae > Streptophyta > Magnoliopsida > Solanales > Solanaceae > Solanum > Solanum ossicruentum. Next base: position 16,999,839 of record JAOTQR010000109.1, on the reverse strand, counting down.
CTTTGAACTCGAAATAAGTCAATCTCTGTGGAGTTGGAAAGAGGATTCAGAGACTTTTAATTTGATAGATCATGAGCCACTTAATTCTTTGTGTCTGAGAGTTACGGTCATTTAAAGTTAACCCTTGCATAATCCAATGCAAAAACTTAATCAATAGGGAGGTTTTGAATTCAACTAAGTACCAGAAACCGTTGATGACCCTAAACCACTTCCAATATATAGGAGTGAATCTTAACATATAAGAACAAGCAAGGCATCACCAGGTTTAAGCTTATATACTTATGACGATAAAATTCAATTTCTAGGAATTGAGTTGTGGGGTGTTACAATATCGTTATGATTTGATGAATCAATGAGTGTCTTAATTTATCCCTATATATATTTTACTCAATAGTGGTAATGACATAATGATGTTTACAGTATAGAAAAATGCTAAGTTGTGGCTGAGTAAGAATGTGATTGTGATACATAGATTAATTAAAACTAGAGGTGTCTATGAACATGCAAAATTGAATTTGGATCGAATAAAAAATGGCGAAGATAATAAATGGACAAATTATTGATCCATTTTAATTATGAATGCAATGAGTTAAAAGATGGTCATGACTAATATATATATATATATATATATAATACACCACGTAAAAAAAGGAAAAAATGTATAACTTAAGAAGACTTTATATTACTCAGCATATCAATATTTTTCTTATTTGACAGACACAAACAAATATATTATATTTTATATTAGATTTAAGCTTTTTCACTGCCCTAGATTTTGCCATGATCTCAAGATTAATTTGAGAAAAAATTATATTAATTTTATTCATTTTTTATATATTAAATTGTGAGAATAATTCTAATTCATGAGCGAGATATTACAATCTGATTGCAATTATATATTGCATATAATTCTTTTTATTTTTCAGTTAGTAGAGATAATTAAATATTAATTTTATGTGCTATCAATTAGATTACTTAACCTGATAGTCAAATCATATTAATTTTATCAAATGTCAAATCAAGATCTTAAGCTTAATTTGAGGAAAAATCATATTAATTTTATTCAATTTTAATGTACTAAATTGTGAGAATAATTCTAAGTCTCAAATGATACACAAAAAATATTTACATAAACAAAATAACCAAAACAGTGATACCAACAATCACTCATACCAACTTTTCTTACCAAATATTATTAAAAATAATAAAAAATGGAAACACAAAGGGAAACCAAAAATTATTCACTGTTAGTGTATATATCACCATTATGATGCCCATGAATTTTTCAAGAACAATCATTATCCACTTTTAATTCAGGATCTTGGCTTGTCACATGAATATGAATTTCATATTTCCGTACGTGAAAAGAAGTATAAATACCTTCATATACCAAACGCTCGCTAATAAGTACTACATCTTCAAAATTGGAACCCTCCTACGACATATAAGCTACCAATACATTTTTCCCCAAAGCAAGTTCGCCACCAACTGTAGTAGCACCATCTGCTAAAATTTGTTCCTGTTTAATGCATTTACCCCGAGCAACCCGAAGCTTTTTGATGCATACAAGTATTTTTATTGAAACGTTGATATATAACTAATGGAATGCTTAGAATATCTCCATTACCTGCTAAAATAATTTTGTCAGTATTGGTATAAATGACCATTCCCTCGTGTTCGGCTATAGCAATGCTATACATATGAAAAGTACATTTTTCATTTAATGCTGCCATTGGTTGCTTGCATTTTTATACACTTTCCCCGTGAAATATGTCATTTTCATGGTTGTTGCATTAGTAGCAAAAACTTTCTTTGCAGTCCTTATTTTCCAATTTTTTGGCTCCTTTTTACATTTCTACCTATTTGTGCAATTTTAAAAATTAAATATGAACATTTACTTGTAATTATTAATTGTGAAATCAAACATTTAATATTTAATTTAAAAATAAATAGGAAAATCGTTTGCACTAAAATAAAATGAAAGAATGAGGTAGACAAAATAGAAACTTTCTCTTCATTTAAAGAAAACAAACTCCTTTATTTATTAGAAAAAAAAAGCTAGTTTAGTCCCAAGTTATTTTTAATAGTAGGTGATTATATTTGATCTTTTCCTATTCGCATATAAAATTTTGAAGATTAAATACTCATTAATTAAATAAAATAATTAAAAAAATGACTTAACTAAAACTATCATTGTCTTGAAAGATTTTCTTTTCTTTAATTCTTTGAAAAAAATAAATTAAAAAAATGGTAATTTTGTATTACTCATAGAGCGCGTGTTAGCTTTGAGCAGAGGGAACCCTAATGTAGAATCTCTCATTTGTCTCTTCTATTTCATCATATATTCTAATCATCTTCCCACCGTTCAGCATCTCTCTACATAAAATTCAGGTACAACTTTTCTCATCTTTTGCTTTTTATACAGTTTATGCATTTTGATTCGTTTTGTGTTTATCTTGTCACTGTTAATAACTGGAAAATACATCTGTTTCCTATGCCTCTTCGGACCTTTACTTTGTATATGCGAGTTTTGAACAATGGAATTGTTAATGTTTTAGTTTATGGTAGGTATGTTTCTTAAAAGAAAATTATGAATCTACCATTGACAAAAACTCCCCTAGCTAGTTCATGTGAACCCAGTTATGCTGAGTATATATTTATGCGTAAAAGTCTACTAAAGTTGCAATAAATAGTCGGTGTGAACCACCCTTCGGGTGGCCCAGTGATTTGGACTTGCGACTTGCATGTTGGAGGTCTCAAGTTCAAAACCCTGCAAGAGGTTTGCTTTTTGGATCCAGCTTGTTGCATTGGGCTTGCCTAGTGCGTTTACCTCTCATGTGTGGTTTGCAAGCTATTGCATGAGAGCGAGGTCACCCTGTGCGCACGCAAAGGATAGTGGCTGCGGGTTCCCTTGTTATAAAAAAAAAGTAGGTGTGAATCCATTACTTTAACAACATATAATGGGTACAATAAAATTCTTAAAAGTTGAACCGATAGAGCTAAAATCTGAATCTTCCTCCACGTCAAGGGGTTGAATTGAGTTGCCATGGGGGAAGTTGCCAAAAACAACTGTTTCCCCCTGGGGTGGGAGGGAGGGAGGAGGGGAGGGGGAGGTTTACTCAATTCCTACAACAACCAAAAAAGATGACAGGTTAACAATCTGGATAGCTAAATTTAACCATCCAAGTGCTGTTACAATATTTGCAGTGATCACGTCAGTTTGTTATTAATTTAGGTTCTTAGGATTTTTGTGTTAAGCACTTGTTCTGTTGCCCATCCCTTAAATTTGATAAGGAAAAGGAAATGCAAAAGTTTAAGCTCTTTCCTTGAAGTCCTCATGCTTGCTGATAGAGTTGGAGCTTTTCTTAAATGTGTTCTTCATTTGAAAATGAATGTCTATTCTAGCTGAAATATACACCTTCCTCATATCATTTAAGATCTTATCGCCCACTTTTAACATGCAAATGTGACTGAAAGATTATGTTTTCTTATCAATCTAACATTCTCTCTTTTGCTTTGAGCTTGGCAGTCTGTTTTCAGGTATCATGGGAGAACAAAACCAGCCAAATGCCCTAGAAACACAATGGGCGTTTCTTGGAAGGACAGATGATTCTTATTATCTACCGGTCCATGAACTTAACAAGCAATATATGGCTGGAGTTGGAACTGATGGACTCCATTATTTTCCTGTGCCTTCACCTCTGTGGATCCATGACCAGCAAACACCACATAATTATGTAGAATATCTTGCAGAGAATGTGGTCTCTGAGGTTCAAGCAGATGCTTCGCCTGAAGCTTCTGGTTTCAGACTAGTTGAGGGCTCTGCTGACATGATTCCTCAGGAGGTATGACCTCTTATCTCTAAGCTTAGCCAATAAAACTGACAGTCAAGTGTTTATCAGATATGAGATTAAGCTTTTGTGGAGCTATGTTCTGTTATCAAACGAAAAATTCCTTGCTTCACTGTGGTAACTGTTTAAATTCATCTCTAGCGGAAGAGTTGGAATTCTAACTCCTCTTTTTAGCAGATAAGATACCCGAGGCCTTATTATGAAGGGGTGCCACTCAACTGTTTAATTGGCTCAGAACATCCACGAGGTGCATTGGTAATCTTGAGATTATTTTCAATATCTGAACTTCAAAGTTAGAAAAAGAAAAAGGGAATTGTGACTTTTCATGATAAAAAACCTTGCATACATGGACGGCAGGCATGGGATCCAAGAGGAGATGCCAGGCATGCTTCTGGACCTTGCCCTGAAGCATCAGCTGCTGGGTCATCGTATCCTTCCAAAAGCTCTGGAAAAGCAAGAGCTGCATTATCTGATCGGGTAAGCCTAAATCCTTCATAATGCATAAGCAGTATTGTGGGGTGGGTGGTGCTGAAAGGGAACCCCCGAAACCCCCCTTGGCTCCTGAATCATCAGTATGTCTGTTGCTGTATGGAAACAATTGATTATCTTCTTGCAGCTTGTATGTACCAGACTGCCCTATCGACCACCATTTGATGTTAATACAGTTATTACTTGTTCCTTTCTCTTCAATTTATGGTAAAAGACCGTTTAAATCATTGTTATCTGTGCATGGTCATGATTATGAGTTCTTCAAGAACTTTTATCAAGATGAGCTCTCTTTGTAAGAGTTGGTGCAAATTTTATTAGGATTTTTCCAATAGTAAAGCCTAGATATTCATCATGACGTCTTGTAAAAGTAATTAGCAGTTACTATTTGTATGGCGGGTTAACTCAATGTTATGCTTCAGCCCTTCTATTTATGTAGTATTTATTTGTCAAAATATTAGTATTGTATTCCATTATGTGCTTTGGAGTCTTTACTTGGAAGTTTCGATACTCTGTCTTTGCTTATGATCCTGCTTTATTTTCTTAATGTGTTGGGTGAATTAATTCATCCTTCCTTGATAAACAGTGGAAGCCAACACTGGCTCTGTCGCAGATAACATCCTGCTCTGCTACATGTGTGTATCATGATAGAGTAATTATGTTTAACAAAATGTGTACATATGAATGTATTCATGTTCATATGGAGTTAACTGTTGTGAGTATGTAAATCTAAAACTATTCCAAAAGGTAAGTGGGAAGAAAGGAGCAATTTTTGGGTGGGTTGATGGAGATGATCATACTAGCGAGTGGATAGGGGGTTAATATAGGGTTTGGGCGTGTTAGGTATAATTGGTGATTCAGGAAAAGGAGGGTAGAATAATGGGAGTGACAGGGGATTAATGTAGAGGGTGATGGAATATTGATAGGCAGGTATGGCGGGACTAGGAAAGAGCGAAGGAACTGCAGGATGGGATATGTAAAAAGAGGGATTGCTAAAATCAGGTTGGGGATAACAAGGGTGGGGAGCACAGTGATGAGGGTTATCGGTTGGGACAGGCGAGAGGAAGGTGTGGGAGGGAGAAGAGTTGGCCCAGCTAGGGAGGGTAGGGTAGCATGAGGGTGGAGTATGGTATTTGGTTGAATGATGTGAAGCAAATCTTTGCCTACATTATGTTGACGGTAAAATTGTGACGAAGTGGCTTGTGCTTATACCTCAGCTATTTAACAGTCTTACTAATGGATGTTAATGGCAAGAACGGTCTTGGTAATGAAAAATCAATGTCGATAAGAGGTCCTTTGGTATTTCTTAAACCAGAAGAAAAGTCTACTTTAGTAACAGTACTAGAGGAGAGGTATTAATTCCCCTGCATTATAAGTGTTCAAATATTTTTTCTCTTTAGTATGTTCTATATAATTCTTAGCATGCAGAATATATGATCAGAAGTCGGAATGTAATATGACTACCGAAGTGGTAAAGAAGAACTATTGCCCTCTTCTGCTCTCCTCCGTGTTTATGAAATTTGTCAATAAATTTTGGAAGCTTAAGCTTCAGTCATCATATGGTAATATCATTTAGCTGATGCCTAAGTATAGCTGGCTTTGGATACAGCATCGCAGGATGAAAATTGCTGAAAGAATAGATGCATTGGGAGAACTATTGCCATGCTCTAAACAGGTAACACATCTTATTGGCATTTGTTTTGTGCATATTGCATAGCCATTCAAAATACAAGATATGCTGATGTTGTAAAAGTTATGTACGTGAAGGTGGAATCCAAAAAGTAGGAGGGCAGAGGGGGGTGGCACCCGAGGATTTCTCAGTTATAAAATAAAAGGGGGTAGGAGAACACGTAATTAGTTACTGGTGTTATCTATCATTATGTAATTTCTGCTTCCTAAAAAATGAGTGAAACAGTAGTTTTATTGTGGTTTGCAGGGTGGAAAAGCATCTCAAATGGATGAAATTATTGATCATATCAAATATCTGCAGTTCCAGATGAAGGTACATACATGTTCTTATATTATATCCTTGGCATAAAACAAGCTTACCTGCATATGCTGTGGAGACAGAACTCTTCTGTTATTCAAGTGTTCAATAATATATCTGAATGCCCAAACGTTCTTAATTTGGCTATTTAGCCTTATTAACAACAACATATCAAGTTTAGGTCCACAGAGTGGGGATTGGGGATGGTAGACTATATGCAGACTTTACCTCTATGGCTCTTCCTCAGAGATGAGGCAGAGAGGCTGTGTCCGATAGACCCTCAGCTCAAGACAACAACAGTTTAGGAAAAAGACTATTTGGCCGTATTAGTGCTGCAGCAATTTTGTCTTGTGTTGATATCAATCTTGCGTTTCTGCCAGACAAGGACTTGAACGAGCCATAGGCAAAATTGCAAATTAAGAGCCAAATAGCCATACCATGTAATTCTTATGCCACTCTTCTATATATTACTTGAAAATTTTGTCTATGAGAATATGAAGCTAAACTATCTGTCACTTTCATTTTGATAACAAAGGGAACCCGCAGCCGCTGCCCTTTGGGTGCGCACTTGGTAAACTCTCGCTCCTATGCAATAGCTCGCAAACCATATAGGAGAGGTAACCCGCACTAGACAAGCCTGGTGCGACGAGCTCGACCTAGAAGGCAAACCCCTTGCTTCCGCTGGGAAGGGGTTTCGAACTTGAGACCTCCAATGTGGAAGTCTCAAGCCAAAACCACTAGGCCACCCCGAAGGGTTAATTATCTGGCAGTTTCTTTTTTAAAGAGATTTAATTAAGACCATTATTGCTGAACTTTATCATGTGATAATGTCTTCGAGATACCTTCTGTTTGTTTGAAATGACAAACTTAAGCTTTCTTTGCAAGGAGGCAATGATTAGTTAACCTAATAAACTGGATGTATTTTCAATCTAGCTCAATTATTCTTTCATTTTAAAGAGGGACTTCGGAAAATAAGTTGGATTTCCTAGTCTTTAGTAACCATCAAGCTAGGTGATCTAGAGCAAAGCAGCAATTTGTATTATTACTACTAAAAAATAAACATGTGCCTGTCCAGCAAATATGTAACCAAAGACCTAGTGCTTAGCCCATAACTTTCTTTCGAGAACTATTGTGCATATTCTAATTATCTTTCAGAAAAATGTGGATAACTGAAGGCATATTGCTAACCCATAACTTTCCTTCGAGAACTGTTGCGTAAAGCAGTGCTCTCTTGGCAGAGTTTTAGGCTGCAAGAGACTTTAGGGCTTGTTGGAGCTTTTGAGCGTAACGAATTGAAGCCGAAGACGGATGTGCATATTCTAGTCACCTTCCAGAAAAATGTGGATAACCTCTTGTTATGCCAGATAATTCTGCATCATGCTATAGAAGAACTCCATCGTCATCATCCTTCTCATTGAGCTTTGAACATATGAGGGCTCCTAAAGTTCTTTGTTTCTTAAAGCATACATAACATAATGGTTTTCACCTGATGATATAGTTGTTGCTTATAAATGTATAAGCCTATATAGAGTGTGTTTCTTGTATAGTTTTCCAATTCTCTTAATTAGTTTTAGTATATTTACAAGTTTAGACAGTTCTGTTTTTTCAGGAGTTTATAGTTGCTTACTGTTTCAATATAATTCTTGAACCCAGTAGTTCAATTGTTTGGATGAATAGATCACGTGGTTCAGTGCCTCTTGGTAATTAAATATTGAGGCACCACTGTTGAATAGCTGCTTGCTTGCTTCTATTGTTCTTTACCTTGTATCATCCTTCAGGTCTTGAAGAACTTTATCAATGTAGTTTTATATTTCCTCATTAAGTTTTACACTGTTTTTTTTTTTTGGGCTTTTCAGCATCCTGTAATTAACTAATCCTGCTGAAGACTTATGGGAACTTAATCCTGGTTGTGCAGGATCTCAGTAGGAGCAGATTGGGTGGCGAACGTACTGCCATCCCGTTTGTATTTCTTGAAGTAACAACATTCGTGATCCAATATAACAATAACATTACCAATCAAACTTTTGGAGTCTTTTTTTATACATAACCTAATTACCAGAGAATGTAATAGGTTGTGACTTATTTGCAGGGGTTTGGCCATTGTATTCTTGATGAACAACAGATTGAATCTCTGGAAGACACAGTGGGCAAGTTAGTGGAAGTGAATCCTTCAATGACGACCCAATTGCTGGAGAGTAAGGGCCTATTTGTGATGCCTATGGCTCTGGCGGCAGGACTGCATCATCGTGAGTAGAAACCAAAAAACAGGTCTACTTTGAGTTCTTGGATAAGCGTACATATTACTTCTAGGGCATAATTAAGCATAGTATTGCTAGACTTCAGAGGACAATCTTTTGTAGTGTCTTCGAATTTTGAACAATAGTTGGCGTCATACTTTGATTCATCTTCATTAATATTTTTGCCAACCTTGTGTTTTTGCCTTCATTTGTGTCTACTTATTGCTGATCGAATGAAATTGGCATCAATGCTTCTGTTAGCTCTTGGGTCAATGTTTTTCTTTCACATTTTGATGGAGAACCAATGCACGGTTATTTTGGTACAAGGGACTAACAATTGTCTCTTGAATGTTAGTATTAGGAGGAGGATGATGACAAATTGATGATGCCACATGATCTTGAACGCCAATTGGAGAGGTGTAAATGATCAAATTATTACAAAGGGTGAAAATCATTCGAGATATGATTCTATCAACTAATGTGATTTGTTATTATCTAATTTATGGACTCATTAAAAGAGCTTGATATTTTAAGAGTATAATTGTATAAAATGAATTGCAGAATTTGTTGATTAATATTCAAAACATAAACGAACATCACTTCTTTGTTCGTTCAATACATACAAAATGTACTAAGTCCAACACTCTTAGAAGTAAGATTAAATTATATTTAATCTCATTTTAAGATCATCAAGATGTTTTTTGTGCCTCATGTTTAGTTGTGAACATTAATTTTTAACTTAATTATAAGAATCGACTACATTAATTTTTTGTATATAAGTTAAATAACTTCATATACAAAATCGTCTCCAATATAAGCAATGAACTCACATATAAACATAATGATCTACTTAACAAAAACTTTATTATAATAAATGTTACAACCCAAAATTTTGCCGTGACGACACTTGTTCAATCTCACCAGAACAAGTCAACCTTAACTCAAAATGGATAATAAATATATCGCGGAAGCATTTTTAACTAAAATAAATAACTACAACGGAGAATTTCCATAAACTTAAATCCTACTCAAGGATTGGTTGTCACCCGTACAAGCCTCTAGAAATACAGAAAATCAAAGAAATACAAGTCCAAACTGTCCTTCTCAAATAGAACAAGTACAGAAGAAATAGTAACAAGAGAGTCAGCCAGATGACAACAGCTACCTCTCTATGTCTCCTAAGAATCCTCGATACTTTCAGGAATTTCTAATCACAGCCCGAGTTCACCACCTACATGAGTGTATAAGCAAGGGGTGAGTACCAAATACCACACAGTACCCAACAAGTCAACTAACAAAATAAGGAAGTCTAATAGAATACACAAACTCCTTTCGTCCCAGTCGATATCCACAACTACAACCTGCACGAAGAGTTATTCCGACCCAACAATATATGTAATATTTAAATAAGATAGTATTTTACCATATCGCACTTTCCAAAGCACAAGTTAAATGCACAATCAATCATAATGAGAACACCATGCTATGCAATGATATGCAAGGGTGATATGCAATGCATTACAAAATTATGCCATCACATCATCGCCGACAGAAACCTTGGCGTCACAATATCATCATAAACATGCCAGCAAAGACCTCGGCATCACAATATCATCATTAATTCGTCGGCAGAAATCTCGGCGTCAGGCGTGTCGGCCTAGCAGGTTGTTGGAAGCCGGGATACGTAGTAGCTTTTGAACCCAATATAAATTTGCCGGCAGAAACCTCGGCATCATATCTCGATCGATGAAGACCTCGGTCCCAATATCATTATAACTTCGCCAGCAAAGACCTCGCTATTTCGACCGGTAAAGACCTCGGTCCCAATATTTCCATCTTACTCATATCAATGCAAAAATGCATGTCATGAAATGAATGAACATGATATGAATTTCATAAACACATTCACTAATTAATCACAACAATATATATATATATATATATATATATATATCAAAATTATAGAATTC
>JAOTQR010000109.1:16978323-16989208 GCA_025774065.1 Solanum ossicruentum | reverse complement strand
GATCAATTAGGTCCCAAACTTTCCTATTTTAATCCCATTGAGGACTTCTGACTCCAATTAATTGTTATCCTTAATTTTACGAGAGTACGGGGTCTAACACAATACTAGGAAAACTCTTCCACACATAATTAAGCAGTTGATGAACAAGTGAAGAAAGATAGACCCAAAATTCCCTAATGGGAATACTCTTCTTAACTAATCTCCAAAAAAAAAAAAAAGAAAGGTAATTCTTCTTCCCAGGTAAGCATCCAAACAAGTGTGTCTCGATTCTCAAACTCATGAATTATATCTGTTTTATTGAGGATATTGTGAACTAACAAGTTCTTCATTCTACCTCCAATCCTCAACTATCCTCAACATCACTATGCATTAAATCTTTAGAGTGAGAAACTGGTGACAAGTAGAAAAGAGCACCTAACTGTCTCCAATTATCAAAAATAATAATAGGGTGCTCACAATTTGATTGCCAACATATCTTCTAATCAATAAATTCCCTTGGTGCAAGCATGTGCTTCCATAATTACGATTCCCCCTTCCATTGTATTCTCTGAGATTTACAGTATTTATTCCACATAAATTGGGACCAAAAAGTATTCTTCATTCTAAAGTTCCATAATAACTTAGCAAAAAAAGCTCTTCAAACATCAAATTAGGAACTGAATCCTAGACCTTTCTCTTTTTTAGTTAAGCAAACCTCTTCCGATGATACCTAACACTTGTTCCTTCCCTCCTCCTTAAAGTTCGATAGAATCTAGCAAAGATTCTAGAAGATCTTTTATCGCACATTTTGGAGGAACGGTATCAGACAATTGATTTATAGGGATGCTCTGTAATACACTATTGATCAGTACAGTTTTACCTCTAAAAGAAAGTAATTATAACACCTCTCAAGTGCCTTACGAAAATGTCTTGCATAATGCATCATACATATTCTTTTTGGCAAATTTGAGTCCAGATTCTTGATTAGCAGGCAAGGTTCGATGGGAAAATGGTTTCGTTCGATTTTTTGTTCAACCATATCGGAAAATATTTTTTTTTAACTTTTTGTACTTTCAAGAGGCATTTGTGACCTCTCTGCGTCATGGAGAACGCTCATTTAGTGTAAAAATGACCAGGACTCATTCCAGAGCCAAATTGCGAGAAAATTGTCACGAACCGATTTTTAAGTCATGATGGCGCCGGTTAGATCTCACCTATAGACCAGCCAACCCAACCCACAAAACCTGTCTTGAATCTCTGACATAATAATACTAGTCATATATGAACAATCCAAACACAATCTACTCAGAACCTAGAAGTCATCTACACAGAGCTACTATAGATACAAGCATATGCGCTCATATATATATATATATATAATATGATAATAATATACATAACCAGGAGGAGCTCCTACATGTATAAGCCAACTATAATGCATAGGGCTAATGTCTGAATACAAAAGATGGTCACCATAATAGAAGGAGAATACAGAATGTCCAGAGTTGTTAGTGCTCACCAAATGTTCCCTGAATTGTCCGCGAATCCCCAACTTAGCGACTGCGGCTAGTACCTGGACCTGCACCATGGGAAGATGCAAAAATGTAAGGATGAGTACTAGGAAAGGCACCCAGTAGGCATCATCGGCCGACTGAGTGAAATATGATAAATGTAGAATGCCCAAATTAATATAGAGAACAATAGTAAAGCTAGCAATTGGAACCCGGGCTAACAATAAGTATATCAGGGACATTATCGTATCCCGACGGCTAGAATCAAGTAGTATATCACAACCAAACCAATGGAATGACAATGGAACCCAAACCTTCAATATCACATAGTCAAGGTGTTGAACTGTATGTGGGTGTAAGGCCTTAATATCTATGCTTGTACGCCCAGTGTTGAGGGTATATCCATGCCCATTCAGGGTGTGTATAGGTGTATGTTCTATAAACCAGTATCACTTGGGGACTCGAACCCCTAACTGTACCCCGGGGGATCGAACCCTATAAGATCAGATGGGGACTCGAACCCCTAATCCTCCTGACCTAGCCTCTGATTCGGGGATGTTAGCTAGGGTTAGTTGGTCTGACGAACAACTTAGACTCGAACCTAGGAATAATCACCAGGGGCTTGAACCCCAAAATAGTTATTTGGGGCTCAAACCTAAGTATGGTCAACTGCTCAACTGGTGTACAAGGCTTCAGGCCTTTAAAGTCATACCGTGTCAAGCTGTGACTCTCGATCCTGTAAATCTTCCAAGACTCTCAATGTGTATATAACTACGTGGCTCTATGCATGGTACCCCTAGGGCAGCGTTCGTTTAAGCCTAAGCTAAGGCCTCAAGAGAACAGATAATTAGGGGTGTATCACCTATACAGAATCGTACCACAACCCAGCTACTACAAATGATACCACCTAAGGCAACTATGTGTCGGCCCACTAGTATTGTGCCAATCTCTAAAACTATTTACCAGTCCTAGGGACTAACTCATACGTATTGGTAGTATTTCAACCACAATAGCCCAATGATTCTCGTAAAATATAGCATACATCTACCTAATAGGGTCATATCCTCGTTTCTAGCCTAGAAGAGGTTAAATAGTATCGCATCGTATATCAACAGTCACAAGGCCTAATCAGGAGCACAATCACCACATCTCTTAGAATATAACATATTTCTACCAATTACCAGTAAGTATAATAAGTGTACAATGGATAACAATTGTATAAAGAAACATATATGTCACAGAGCAACATAGAGTCATGTCTAACGAAACGATTATACCACTATCTTGCAGCCACAAGTGCTCAGAATAAATATCGATAGTCCCAACCATGCATAAGTATCCAAACAAACAGGCCATCAGAATCATATATATATACACACACATGCACACACATCAGAACCAATATATAGTGCAACATGTAATCAACCGTTAGCCTCATAAGTCATCATATCTCAATAGCATCAGGATACACATATATACATATAAGAGTCAAGCTTAGTATACGTACCTATCACATGGCATTAGCCTATATCTAGCCTTTATCATGCCCTCTCATAGTCTAACAGTGTTAGAACTTAGCTAACATTGTAACTACTGCTAATACGGTCATCAACACAACAATTACCATCCCATATTCTCATAATTAGCACATATTCTGCAACACAATTCATATATATACCACATATTCAGCAAAATCAACCTATATAAAGCATATCTCATCTTAGTTTGTCGCACATTTCAGCTCAATCTAAGTGTTTAAGAAGCCTAGCTTACCTGGAAGGCGATTCCTCACATCTTGGGTTAGTCCACTCGAGCTTTTCCATTCTCGATCGCCTCCAAACACTACTCAGCTGCCAAAACATAAGTCACATGATCATTATGGCTGGTTTGATTGTAACATCTTAATAATTAGGGAAAATCATATCATTTATGTCTAAAACAGGAAAAAATAGGGCCCATATTCGAAAAACCAAACCAATCCCTATAAAATGATCCCTATGTCACCCCGAGTCTATGGCCAAAAATTGAGTCCAAACAAATCACAAAAGATAGAGAAATGACTCATAAATGAGGTTACATTTCTTATCGAAAACAATTGTACATAAACCTCGGTCAAATTTAGTAAAATTATAGTCGAATTCTCAAGATCCAAACATACCACAATGTTTCTCTCGGAAAATAGAACAAATTAGACTCAAATTTTACATAATTCCGGTGAGAATAGATCGAGATATCACATTGTAAAATTTTCACTCATTTACGAGAATATAATCGGTTAAAAACAGTGGTGTTACCTCAAAATACACACAGAAACTGGAATCTGACACTTTCACAGTATTCTTTGCGAAAATCCATACAAGTTAACCTTTTGAATCGCTAAAATAGAGTTACGGATTGATTTTTATGCTTTGATAATTTTTGCCTCTAAGGCTGTCGCGACAAGCCTTTTAAAGGCATGGCCACCGCCTCACCAAGGGTCTTCGCAAACGCGAACTGCTAGCTACAAACGGGGGCATGGCACATGCCAGGCCTTAGTGAACTTGGGAGAGGTGCCCTGAACTCTCGCCAGTGGCATGCTAGGAATGCGCGTACGTGCCCTCAGCCATGTGAACACAGAACATTGGCACCCTTACCTTCGGGGTGTGCGCCCGACCCTCCACAAACGCGGAGGGTTATTTTTCTGTTGTTTGCAGTACCTAAGTCCAAATCTATCCCGGGGTATTCCTTGCCTGTACGATGTCTGTTTTACATAAATAAATAATGCAATCACATGAATTTCGAAGTTCAGTCAGAATTTTCAACAGAGCATCTTATGGAAAAATGGCAGTCCCATGAAATTTGATGAACCCTAAACTTCCAAAAAGACTTTTTGAGTCAACGTATCTTTAGAAGAATGAATGAGAGATTAGTCCTTTTTTGCGGACTACATATATCACACCTTTGGGACTTAAATCTTTTAAGAAAAAAGATCATAACACCCTTACTAAATAAAATGCGAGGAGAATTTCATGTCGAATCTATAAAATCGTCATGTTGACCGTATTTATTTATAAATTCTTTTTTATGTGTGTGTGTTTGTATAGTAAAAAAATCTAAACAAATTGCATGATTAAGCTTCTAGTAAAACCAACTAGTCTTGCTATGTTGATTTACAATAACTTAGAATGACACTCATAATATCTATCCAGTTATTCATATCTAGAAAAACAACTACTAACTTTCAAATTTGTAATTCATAGAAATATTTGACTACCTACTATTCAAGCCTCTTTAGGATACATTCAAATTCAATTCATCTCACTAAATTAAGCATAAAAATCAATTACCATTTTCTAACATATGCTAATCCATCAAAATTCATTGTCTTCTTATTAGAATACTTCAAATATTATATTTGGTATAAAAATTATAAAAACAAACCAATAAATAGGTTTCTCATATAAGAAGCAAGTGATGTAGAAAATTAAAATAAATAAAGCTTCTTTCCTATTAATTTGCTCTAAAAAAATTTACCAATGATTTCTCCAAAGCTCTTGTCGATGTTCTTTATACATTTTCTCTTTTTTCTTGTTATTTATCTGTTTTATCATTTTCTTGAATTAGTGAGATCAAGAAAGCAAACAATGCACACATAATAATCAAGACGTTGACATAAGTTTTAATAGCCAACACATTACGACCTTGTGTTATCCCGATTTTCATGAGTGTTTTTGAGAATAAGCCCATTCTCATAGAAAGCGACCTACTTTCACACTCACATAGGTGAAATCTGTCAAGGGTGCTCCTATAATTTGCCAGCCCATTCATACGAGATACAAACTTTCATCAAGCGTTCATAGACTCAACCTCCACAAATCATTATAGGATAAAAGCACTCACATCATAGGGATTGAATAAAAATTAGTTTTAGTGCATTTCACAACAAGTCATCATATGATCCATTTTCCCCATTGAACCTGGTTATAGGATCTCTAGTCCCCAGGTTGGATTTCCTCATATATGGGTTGGATTTCCTCATATATGACTTAGGATTTATAGGCTTCAATATCATCCCCTTGATGTGCTTTAGACCCTTATCTTGCTAAGATCTTAGTCTATGAATTTGCAAAATTTAACACAATTAGTAAATGGTATACCATTGATCAATATGATTTAACACAATATTGTATTTTTTTCTCATGGGTCTGAATTTTATCGTTATAATTATGATTTTTGTACTCTACCAAATTTTTTGGCGCTATCACAATTAATCAAAATGAGAAAAAAATAATATTTTTTCTAAATAAAATATTTGATATAATAAAATCAATTCACTTTCTTACTAGTTGAAGTTATTTTTTTACTTCAACCTCCATGGTAGAGTTAGCAGATGATATAATTTGTTTTTCTCATTCCCACAAATATCACCAAATTTTTCTCATCTCGTTTGGTTGAACCTGCCAAGTACTTTTACTGCAAACACAGCTTCATGTCAAATTGTCAATCACATATTTTTCATTGAACTAGCAAATTCCTTTTCTTCTTTGTCACATTATTTTCATACAATTGAATAAGAGGAGTAGCAAGACTATAGCCAACAAAGTTGTCTTTCACAATTTTCTCAACATATGTGACTTGACAAAAAAAATTTCATCACATATTTTATGGGATTTTTCATTCCAAGCATGAAATTTATCTCAGCCAAATATGTCATATCAATATGGCTACTTGACATTTTTTTCTTATCATTTCTTGATAACATGTTAGAGACAAAACTCACCAAATTATATGCAAAGAATAACATGTGATTTATTTCAAAATAATATACATGCACCTGCAATATTCTTTTTCAGAGCATTTCTCAAAGATGCAAAAATCACTATTTCACAATGATTTCTTCTCATTTCATGGACCCTACTATTTCTAGAATTTAAATATCACTTTGTGTTCATGAAAAGAAGTATCACTTTATTCATAAAAAAATATTAGATATTTTTTTTTCCTTTTTTACCTTTTCTCCACTTGAATTGAGGAAGTAGACACATATTTTACCCTTACATCTCTTCTCTTCCATCTCTTAAAAAGAGTGGTGTTGACATCTCCTATCTTGATATCCGAATTATTCAAATTATAACAAAAAACATGAATCTCCTTAAATTATTTGTGTAATATACTACATATACAATAAACTACAGTTGAAAAAATAAACTAACAACATTAAATAAAAATTCATTTAGGCTGAGACACAAATGTCTCACTCTCTTTAAGGAGATTCAAGCCTACTGCGGCATAATCTATACCAATCCAGCAATACATCTCTTGACATGTCTCCTCCAGGATACAACAGCCCAACAATGTTGTATGACTCAATTATCTCTAGATTAGTTGAAGAGTCTAAATGTCACGGGCTTAGAACTCATGCTAAGGCTTCCGTGCAACACTTGTCGATATTTATTAAATATAGATGAAGACGTAGAATATTTTCTTTGTCTCAACTCTCTCTTTTACTATAGTACACTTCATGACACACTACAATATTTCGTCCACACTTTTACATTTTTTATCTCCATATTGCATCCTTCACAAAGGAAGAAACATCACTGTTTATAGGTGTGAATTCATCCTTGTCTTGAATAGGATTAATGTGGATAGTAATGTAGGTAAATGAATAAAAGGATTAGGCCTTAGAGGTTACAAGAGTTACAAGACATAATGGGGTAGAACATAACTTAGTGGTTAGATGAGTTACAAGGATAATAAGATAAATTAATTGACAAATAAAGAGTTAAAGGTTATAAGAATTACATAGGAACTTATTTCCACATTCTCCACTAACTCATGATACAAATTAATATTATTATTTTAATATTAAAATATATTTTGCACCAACAAAACATATATGATGCAGATAATTGCAGGTTGCTAGCCTGTCATGTTTACAAAGACATTGAAAAAAGACTAATCTTGTTTGGACATTGCAGTGACTCTATCCAATTGTACAAACTGTTTGTATTCGTATGTTTGCTACCTTGTGTCTCTATGAAGTGATATATGGAGTTGGTTGTTAGTGTTTCTTTTTAGTTGGGGCCCCAAAACATTTTGTCTTTTGCGCGTGTAGAGCTAAGTATATAGGTATCGAGAATTGTGTCCTTTATGTGTTATGGCAACTTAAAGGATACTCTATTCAATATCTATGTCCTCGAATTGGAAATGATATTGGGGACCTTAATCTTTCTTTCAGATTCTTTTAGAGGACCCTGGATGAGGTCCCTTATGGTACTGTTGTTATCCAACCATCGATTTTGCCACAGTGATGCAGTAGTCCTATCTCCTAGCATCGACCCTAATCCCTTAATGCACACATCCCATCCCAAACTCACATTCCTCTATATTTTTCTTGATGTTTGATATTTTTGAGACATGATTTGTGGTTAGTCCACTAGGAACTATTAGTTAACTAGAAAAGCTTCCCATGGAGAGGATGGATTGGAACATGCTGACCATGGTAGTTTTGCTAGAAGTGCATTATTTTTCTTCTCTGTCTTTGTAACACCCGGTGAAATTATCAAAATACCCTTAGATGAGAGATGTGTGCGTAATGCTTCTTCCTAAACTGTGATGGCAAATCCGAGGGAAATATGATCAGCATGACAAATCATATGGGAAAATGGTCTTGGTTGATTTTTAAAACAATTGGATCAAAAGATAATTTTTTGAAGCGAAAAGGCATTCCAATAAGAGTGCGCGATAGGTGTGCAATGCGAACTTGTTGGGGATTCACACTTAGATATGATCCCAATATTTTCTATGGGATTAGAAAACACAATCAAAAAAATTAACGAAAACCCCTACAATAGGCCAAGTTCGTGACTTGGACTTGGTATAGCGAAAAATAATTTTTTTTAGTTTTCGTGAGGGCTATTTTTGACTTTTCCTAACCCCTCCTAAACTTAAAACTTGATCAAATAGGTAATTTTTAGTCTTAAAAAGGGTCTCCAAACCCATTCTAATGCCTCTTATGCATAACTTGAGATTAGAGTTCTTGAGAAAAGAAGAAAAAAAATCTAAGGTTCCAGAGGTCGAAGCCAAATCCTTGTGAAGATTAGTATCATCCGTCATTCCAGGTATGTAAGGCTACCTAATTGGATTGACTTCATTCATATGTCCCTTCATCTACTTTTGTTGGGTTTGCAAGTTATAATCGAATAATGCAAATTCTGTGATTTTAACTTTTAAGTTCTTACACTTGTTTGAGTCCTCATGGGTATACTTGAGTAAATTGATGAGTTGCATTGTTATTACCATGAAATAGGAATACTAATTGTATGCTTGATATCCTATCCCTAAATCATATTGTTTTAGTTGCATGCTGACTGAGTTGAGTTCATGAATCTAATTTTCTAAGTTGAGTAGGTTGAGCTTGAGGAGTACATTTTCTTGTTTCATATGTGCATCTGATGAGCACCTAGTATGTATTATGTGTTGAGCATGATTAATATGATATTAACTGACCATAATAATGAAGGTCTTGCATGATGTGAGTTGGAGTCTCGAGTTGCATTGCACTGAATGCTAATCTTGAGTTAATGAGCTATTGAGAGGATTGAGTTAAGTTGTTTGAGATGAGCTTGAGTTGATGTTCATGAACACATTTTAGTCTTGGAAGGAATATTGAGTATCAAGTTGAGTGAGAGGAGATACCCCAGAACCACGTTACCAGCTAGGATGGTCGTGCAGTTAACTCTGGCGGCTCACGTCCCAATAGTTGGACATTCTCTTTATATCCAAGAGAGGGAGAGGTTGACGTCCTTTACTTTGGAAAGTTTAGGACAGGCGTGACAATGACGTCTGCTTCATTGTGCATCACCAAAACTCATGGTGGTAGAGAGTTATGTTGGTTAGAGAAACTTCCAAGTAATACTTGACTTAGCATATTATAATTTTTGAAATGAGTTGCATTAAAAACATTGAGTCTAATCCTAAAGCATTATTTTCAAACTTTAAATTTGCATCATTTATCTGAGTTGACTCATGACATGATGAGTTGAGTCTTGAGTCGAGCCTTATCTATTTTGTTAAGCTATTTTATATACTAGTATATTTCATGTACTGACGCCTATTCAAACATGCATCATTAATAGTGCAGATATAGTTGATAGAGGACTTTAGCAGGCACACCATTGAGGTTCAATTTCCTTGATTTCAGAGTTGGTGTGCCCTCCTTGCTATCCGGAGGAGCCTTTCTTTTATTTTAATGGTTATTTCTATTTTCTCTAAGTTGGGTAGTCATGGGGTGTCATTGTTCCATCTAGGTGTTTAGAGATAGAGGCTTCATAGACATGGAATAGAGTAATCCTTGGAGATTACCTTATAAGAAGCTTATCACTTCATTGATGTTTTTATCTAAGTATTTTTTGCTCTGTTGAGTAAGATGTGACGATGAGGCCAAGTGATTCTCTTAGGGAATCAACAATGGTTCTTCAATTGCCAGCCATACTGAGGATGCCGACCCAAGGCATGACAGTCTTGGGGTCCCAGCCGTCCCTCAACTTTGTTCTTTGTTATAGTCGACTAGCCTAACATATATAACTTTTTTTTTTCACTGATTGAACCTCATGTGAAGTTTTTTTTTGTATTTAATCAATTTTTTTTATCATAGGTGGGAATTTAATATATTGCAATATATGGATTGGCATATTGTTAAAGCAGGCTTTAGCCAATGTTGTCAATTATGAATTGGTAGTATTTTAGAGAGGGATTTTTGGTGAAGATCGAAAACCTAGGTACTTTCCAAAGAAGGTGCTTGATTTAATATCTGGGGTGCGTAGGATATCTCTTCAGACTTTCTTTGTTAAGTTCGTGCAAAATATCAATGTTGATTTATAGTAGTAAATGGATTGCCCCTTATGATTGGCGAAAATTCAAAGGATCTGGTTTGTGGTGGGCATTCTCTTTGTCTTCCCTACTCAGAAGAACCAAATCATCTGCAAAAAAGAGGTGAATAGTTTTGACCCCTTTTTTGATATGCTGATTGTGATAAACTTCCTCTCCTATACTTCTATTTCAATTTTTTGAGATAGTCTTTCCATACATATTATGGGTATAGGGGGTTGTCTTGTCTAATTCCTCTTGTGGGATTAACGAAATCCGTGCATTCTCCATTTACTGGGATGTCTACTCTTAATGAGATTCTGACCTTATTACTTTAGTTAGGTTGATAGGTTGATTGAAGTATAGAAGGGTTTCCCTTATGAAAGACCATTCTAATTTGTCAAAAGTTTTTTCCTAGATCAATTTTAATCATCATGTTTGCTTTCTTTCCTTTCATTTTTTTTAAATGAAAAGCTACTTCCTAAACTATAGTGATATTTTCTGTGGCTTCTCTCTCTCTCTCTCTCTCTCTCTATCTATATATA
>JAOTQR010000109.1:16952065-16964541 GCA_025774065.1 Solanum ossicruentum | reverse complement strand
TGGGTATATGTACTTGGAAATGTATTTTGTCACCATGTTAATTTTGGATACTTTGAGGGTACGGCGGGGCCCTATCCCGTCATATGTTTCTTTCTGTTATGTAGAGGTTTGTGGGCACGAGTGGGTGGGAGTTTAGTGTGAGACGTGATTGTATATGTTTGATACCCTATTAGGCGGCAGGACCGCAGCGGAGACCTTGTCGGTCCGCATTATTATGTGAATGTATATATGTATGTATTTTCTGTGTATTCTGGGAGCTGCTGCAGGTGTGGTTAGTCAATATAATAGAGGAAACTCTGCCGAAATTTTGGTAGAATTTCAGGCTATGATTATAAAAGAATTCGACTTAGTATGTGTTTACGTGCTCCTATCGGGCACTGGTCACGACCCCAGGGAGGGGTGTGACAGAAGTTGACATGTAATAACTTAGAAAGTCCAAAGTAGATATTTATCTTATATCTAGCAATACTAAGAAGACTTTACACCAAGGACAGATTAGGGGAATGTGGCATACTCAGTGATACAACTTGTATTCTATGTAGCAGTGAGACAGAAACATATGATCATCTCTTTTTTGCTTGCTCATACTCGAAAATGGTATGAGGAATTACAGTGGGCCACCAGACATGCTAAGACCAAGACACCACAAGTAGAGATTTATAGGATCACACTGACAATAACTATATACTATATCGGCAAGAGAGTAATCGCAAGATCTTTTAACACAAGGAAAGGGATAAGAAAACTATCACCGACTAATCATCCAAGGGATTCATAGTAGTATCATCTTATTTCTTAGGCTAGGAGGAAGTATACATAGATTAGGCTTCTATGCAACAATGTACGCTATGAGAATGCAATAGATGACTCAGAGAGTGGGACTCTGTCCACTTCCGGATAAATATTGAAAATTTGGTAAATAAAATACAGTTATAAAAAAACTTATAATTTTGGAATTTTAATGGAATTTGGGATTTTGGACTTTGATTTTTAATACTAATTTGATTATTTCTACCACATTTTGACTCTATTTTTAAAATAGTTTTCACCGTTAAACTCCTTATTACTTGGGAAACATTTTCATATATTAATTTTCAGATTTTGACTACTTTTTTCAGTATGAAATTTTTTGCTATTTTATTCTTTTACTCAGAATTTATTGATTTTAGTATCATTAGATTTGTTGTGTGATTGTGATGCTATTTTTGAATAGATTTTGGTGATTCGAAGTATCATAGAAAGGGAAAGTTTTGGATTTGACTTGATTTGAGACTTCGATTAAGGCAAGTGGACTTCTAATCTTTTGTTAAGTATGATTGAACCTTGTATTATCCTATGTGTGTGGGTTTGAGTGACTTGTGGCATGAAATGAGATAGAATTACACTACTATAGGCTTCAATCATGAGATTGTAGATTGGTTAATTGTAAATGTTGTAAATCCTTGACTTGTGAAATACTTATTGAATTATTTATACTTGAGAACTTGTGGACTATCTGGTTTATGGACTTGACTATTTGATGATGAGATTTGAGTACTTAAGTATGAGCAAATGAACTTAGTATTTTTTTTTCAATGTGAAACTTGGGGGTTATTGAACTTTTCTAGAGGATGTAATTTGAGTAATGGAAAGGTGGAAATGATGACATGTATGACATTTACCCTGAGATAATTTTCATTGTTGTTGAATTAGAATTGTGAGATAATTTTTTGAACCAAGCTTATGATGCCATTGTCGATAATATGAAAGTGTTTATGATGTTCTGATGGTCGAACTTTGAATTATATTACATGAATTTACCTATTTAATTTCTTATGTGAAATATTGAGTTAAATGTGTACGTTCAGATATTGTTGGAAATTGTGAAACTAATTGCTTATGAAGTAAGAACCAAGATGATGAATTGTCCTGAGGTATGTTAGCTAAGGGTAATTGAAAGTGTTGAGCTATGCAATATTGTAATTATTACGGTATCTGTTAATAATAACTCAAATGTTGAAAGATAATGAAATAATTGATGAATTATGAATAAATGAACATCTTGCATGCATTTATGATTATGAAAGTGATACTTGTGATATGATGATATTTTATGTGCTGGATGTTTCATTTATGATGAAAATCCGTAAGAAAATAGTTCTGGATAGTTTTGTATTGGTGTATATATATATATATATATGTTGAGACACTGATGATATTGAGACACTGATGATATTGATATATTGATGATATCGAGGCACTGCTGATACTGATACTATGATAATGTTGAAATCATTATGATATTAATATTGTGATATAATTGTGACCATGCACGTTGCATTTATTATTACTTGTGCATTGATACTTGTAATGGCTATGGCAGAGAGATAAATAAGGTAACACGTGCGTTGGTGGTCGAGGTCATTATCAGTCGATGTTAGCTAAGGTTTTTGCCTGCGGGCTGAGGTAATATGCCGACTGATATTAGGTTTGAGGTCTTTTTCGAATGGGTCTGAGGCCTTTTCCAGATGGGTTTGAGGTTTTTCCCGAACGGGTGAGCATTGACCTAGGTCTTTGCCGACAATTTTCATTGATAATGGTCTATGTGAGACCCCCATGAGTTCTGTTTTGATGCATATATATTGATCAGTGAATGTCTATCATAGGACAGACATACATCACGATTATTTGACATTGCATTAAATTATTTACATTTCATAACATTCACATCATCTCATGTCATTCTTACTTTGATGTTATTTTATGAATTGTTGATGAGACTGGTGGTCTATTGTATCATTTGACTTTACTATCTGATCAATGAAGGTATATTGAGATATGATGTTATGTGATAGTTATGTCTGTATTCTTATGATTATATATTATATTGTGCTGGGACTTTCTTAAGTATACGTGTGTAGTTCGGCGGTATGTGGTGGAGAATTAAAGAATACTTGTGTTCTTCATTGCTTTACTTTTAGATTAGTTCTATTTGCTGAGTACCTTGTTGTTTGGTGCTCAACCCTTGCTACATTTTTGTAGATTGTAAGCCCAGTCCTCCTTGCTAGTTTTCTGATATATAGGATCAAGCTTTGGATCTATCGAGAGATAGTTGTTTGTCCCTTCGACAATCTTTCAGAGATTTTTACCTTTATGTTTTGTTCTATTCGAGGACTAGACATTGAGACATGTATTTCATTTGAATGTTCTGTATTTAGAGTCTTGTACATATCACACCAGCTTTGGGAAGGTTGTAGCTGTGATTTTCTATGCTTATCTACCCTGTTTAGATCAATTATCTTCACTTTTATCATTATATTGACTTATTTAGGTTTTGGGTTAACTCACGTTGGTGGATTAGGTGAGTGTCATTATACTCGAATTTTGAATCCTGACAGTCGGTATTCATCCATGTGTCCCTTTCACCCATAGAGCCCAAAAGAATCCCTATATTTCATCCAATATCAAGCATGACTTTTTATGGGACTTCTCAATTTCCACTCAAATTCTTCAATTACGATTTAGTTTTTAATTATTAATCTATTTTAATATGAATTAGTGATAACTGAATGAAAATTGATGAGTTTTACCGTAAATTCTCTATAGTGCTAATTAGGGCTCATGATCTTTATTATCGATTTATTGAATTTAGTTTCAATTATCACTTATTTACTTAATTAAATATGAGTTTCTATTAAACTGCATGATTTTGATGATTTATAAGTAATTTGTCTACAAGGCTATCTAGGGTACATAATAACCGATGTGGGTTCCAATAATATGATTTCAATTGATGATGATCTATTGTGATTACGCACGATTTCATTGAATTATACATTTTAAAATTGATTTGATATTGAACCCACGTAATTTACCCCAGTTTATGTTGAACTGTCATAATGAATTATAAAGGACTTCATCCAAGTTTTATGAAAATATTATGTATGATTTATAAAAGTCCTTAAAGAATGAATAAATGTTGATAAAAGGGTCTTTCTCACATAATCATGGATTCTAGATGTGATAAGGACATAGTCACATTAATGAATCACCAAAAATTTAATAAGCTATTCTATGAAGGAAAAAGGCATAAATTCCCCCGAAAATTTTCCTGCAAAGTCGTTTTCACACTTTAACTATTTAAGTAATATATTACACAACTATACTATACCAAAGTGAATTTTTTTAAACTCTTCCTACCCAAACCCAAATATTATGTAGATAGTGAGATACACTCTTCCTCTGATACTACCATGTATTAAATGAATTCCAATCTAATTTATTAACCCAAACCCATTTTGTTTCAACCAAACCAATTTTATTTCACCCACCCATTTAATTTCTCCAAGAATACTAAATCCTAATCAACAAATTTGATCATAAATTCTTATTGTAGATTTCTTTGATAAATTCAATTGTAAACCCAAGCTCAAAATTCTCTCACACCAACAAATACTCCCAAAATTTCTTCAAATAATTGTTCTAGAAGAATCTAATTTTGACCATAAATAGAACAAACAAAATTTCTCCTAAGAAAAAATAAATCTAGTTGTCGATTTTGACCATTAACAGAAGAATTTTCTATAAATTTCTTCGATCAATTTGATGAAATTTCTTAAAGAAAAAAAACATATAAGACCCAATGAATTTGTTTCCATCGTGCCTAATCCCCTCCAAATAGGCTATTTTTTTTTAGAGAGTTTTCAGTAATAAGAATAAGAAAGAATGCCAAAAATTTCTCTGGAAAGAGAAGTTCTCCAGCTAGAAAATATTGATTTTTTGGACAAATTCTGATGATAGCTTAGAGGTTGCCATTTCAGCTGTTGAGGCCTCTGCTGTGGCAATTGTTCCAATTGATGTTGTAATTTTGGCCACATTCTTTGCAATCTTTCTACAGTAAGCAATGACTTTGGCAGTACGGCTTTGGACGACGAGCAACGGTGGAAGGGTGGATAGTGTCACACATTGCGATGATGCTGCGGCGGCGGATCGACTAGTTGTCTTGCCATCGACTGAGAGTTGATGAAGACGAAAGGGAAAGTGAAGGGGAAGTAGTTGAGTTTCGCTGACAGGAGTTCGACGGTTGTGAGGTCGACGGGTAGAAGGGGTGTGGGTTGTTATTCCCCCCTTTTTCCAACAACAATTAGGGTTGAAAAATTGGGTCGGGTGGTATGGCTTCTATTTGTTAGACTTTTACATGATAATTTTAATTAAAAAAATTTAAAAATTGATTATATTTTGATTCTGGATGCGCTAATAGAGAGTCACAGAAACACACTTGGGATTTGGGGTAGGAAGGATTTAAAAATTCACGTTGGCGTAGTATAGGTGTGTAATAGGTCATTTAAATAGTTTAAGTGTGTAAATGACTTTTCGAGACAACTTCGAAAGGGGGAGTTTATATCGTATCCCATTTTATGAGTGATGATTTTTATTACTCAAAGCTATAATTGATCTATAATTTATTATTGTACTATGATTTACCATTTCATGGTATTTGATTTAGCTGCGAGAAGGCTTGAGGTGGAGTTCAGTCAGGAAGATATTAAGGTTATCTTCCTACGGGAACCCTAATAGCAACCTCTTGTCTAAAATTATGTGCCACCATGTATGTATTTAAATGTATTATATTTATTTTGATTAAAAAAAAACTGCATTATGTATTAAAAATAAATTATGCATGTAATATAGATATGTTATAATAAGTGTCTTAAAATGTATTAAGCTTGTTTTGATAGGAAATCTAAATTATATATCAAAAGTGAGTTATATATGTATTAAGATAAATTTATTATATAACTATAAATGATAGATAATTTTTTAAATATGGTACATTTAGATAAGTTTTCCATATTAGTAACTCTAAAGCTCAAATCAAAGTCAAATCAATACTAATGCTAGCAATAAAAATTAATCCAACACTAAGAATGACAATAATAATGAAAATTCGCTCTTTAGTTTTGCATTAGCTTAGACAATAAAGTACATAATCTAATTGTAGTTTTTCTTTAATGTTTAGTTGTGTAATTAGTAAGTACTTATTATACTTATTTTAGTATGATTTAGTACTTTAAAATTACAATATTTTCGTTATGACTTATGTTAGTATGATTTAGTAATTTAAAATTATGATCCTTTTTATTATGACTTATTTATTTGCAATATTTATTTTATGCGATCTCATTAATTATTATTATTTGTTGAATGTGTCTTCACTCATTTCATATTTTGTGTTTTTCTCAAAATTATTTTAGATATTTGTATTTTGATAGGTCTAAAAAAATATTTGAAATACAAATTAATTATATGTTTGTATGAATACTTTATCAAAAAATTCAAAAAAAAAAAAGAAAACTCGAAAAACATGAAAAATTAAAAAATTCCAAAAACTTTTAGAAAAACCCAAAAATTTGGGGGAAAAAAATCAAAGATTCAAGAAATTCAAAAAAAACTGATGTTGAAAAACCTAAGTTTTATTGATTTGGTTTGGTTTATATATTTAAAAATCAGATAGAAATTATTTGATTTGGTATTTTAAAAATTTGAATCAACCAAAACCACGTACAAACATTGATTGCTAACCTATTAAAATGTCAATTAATCTGCCTTCAGAAGTTTAACCACACCTAACGATGTCTATGCACCTTTGGATTTCAAATTATAGGGGAAGTTTTTAGAATTCAACAAAACCTATTGTTTTGGCATTAAACTATGCCAAAAAAATTTTTTATATACATATAATGTGATACATAATAAGTACTCAAAAACTTAAAATGTGTATCTACATATGATGAGATTTATAATAAATATTTACAAAAATAAAAGTTGTATAGTTTCTCTGGTCCATTTTATTTGTTATATATATATATATATATTTTTTGCACGTTTGTTAAAAAAATATTAACTAAAAAATCATTTGATAAACTTATCTTTACTTATTCTTTAATCTCAATATAATATTATTTTTTTCAGCATATTAATCTCTCTAATTTCATAAAAGGAAACGATGGAAATTAATAATTAATTATGTCTTGATTTTCTAGAACATGAAAAATTTTGAACATACTTTTTATTTTTAAAAGCATGATAACTAAAATGAATAGAAAGAAGTATCATGTGAAATCTTAGCGATAGAGTCATTCAATACACGCGTAGGTGGAGAAAATAATTATTTGATATAATAATCAATGTACATATAAGTTGATTAGAAATCACCCTTAAAATAGGAAATATTAAATACTATCCATTTTAAACTCACTGATTCTAAATGTTGAATTGCAAAAATGCAAGCTAATCTTATCTGCATATTATGAGTTATATATTTACTGTGCAATGTGCGACTCATGGAAAACAAAAGTCTATGAAAGTATTCTTGGGGTTTTTTCTGAAATGATGGCTAAATCAGTCCTCCATCATTCAAATTAAAAAAGTGCATTCTATTTTTGATTCTTTCTTCATTTAACCCATCATTAGTTAGTCACTAAAGTAGTTTGATCAATTGAGAGGATACACACGAATATAAATGACTCATCAATTACTCTCATCTACAATAAATAAAGAATTTAGGGTCAATTATTTAGTAATAATAATATAATTGTTGTTATATCGTATTTAGCGATAATAAAAATATGAATATCTATAATTAATAATACTTTGTATAAATACCGCAAAAGATTTTTATAGTTTTGGATGCAATAGCATTAATTTAATTGCCACTAAATATTCTTGCAACAATATAAGAAAATGCATTTCTTTTCGGGAATAACCTCTCTATCCCTATGATGTAATGGTAAGGTTTGCGTATATTTTACTCTCCTAGACCCCACTTGTGGGATTTCACTGGATATGTTTTTTTTTTTGTATGAGTGCTAATTCGAGCGTCAGTGCTTCTTCTCTGCACAGGTTTGAACCATCGCAATCTCACTTCCCTCATCTTGTCTGCGAAGGCCACTCCTAACTTCTCTTGAATGGTCTCATTTCTCATCTTATCACTCTCAGTATGTCCACATATTCATCTCAACAACCTCATCTCTGCAACTTGTATCTTCTAGATATTTGAGTTTTTGACTGGCCAACATTCCACCCCATATAGCAACATTGATCTAACCACCAGTATATAAAACTTACTTTTAACTTTAGGTGGTATCTTTTTATTACACAATACTCTAGAGGCAAGCCTCCACTTCATCCATGTTGTCCCAATACGATGTGTGACATCATCATCGATATCACCACTACTGTCACACCCTGAGCCTACACCCTAGACGTGGCCGACACTCGAAAACCATTTCTGGTCCCAAGCGAATCACTTGACCTGGCTACTTACTCAACGGATGACGTAATAATAGTGGAAAAACCATAAAAGTAATAAAATGATCTAAAACTGTATGCATATGCTGGATACAAAAACTTTTAAGAAATGTCTGAATGAACTAGAAACTGAAATACTAATACATGTTCTATGGAACCTCTACTAAACTGTCTGAAATGGCTACTGAGACAGGCCCCAAGTAGCTAGAGCTAAAAGCAAATACTGAAATGAAATAACATGAATATAGGAGCCTCAGACTTAGAAGAGGCCTCACCACTGTCTAGAAGCTATCAAGTTCTCAACGGAGCATCTGCTGAGGAACTCGGTCACCTGTGTGTACATCATAAAATGATGCAGGTCCTAAGGATGTCAGTACGTGGAATGTACAGTATGTAAGATGGCCAAAACATGTAATAGGGATATTATAATGCATCTTAAAAGACATAATCATATTCATAAGTGAAATAACAATAATCATAAGACTTATGTGCTGAAATAACATGTTGAAACTGATAAGTAAAACTTAGTTTCTTAGCTTAGGGAGTTTCTCTAACCGACAACCACCACCATGAGCTTCGTGGTGATACTGCGTCTTGCCCAGCTGCCAGAGTCGTCCCGTACTTTGCCGGGGCAGAGGACGAATAATTAGGGGAATGGATCCATCCCAAAACTGGGTCATCTCAGTGGCTAAAGAGGAAGGTACTGTAGTACAATCATATTCTATGCTGACTACATAGTTTATGAGTTTGAGTAATTTATTCTACTCTCACCCATATTGGTGCTCAATACTACTCCCAAAATACTTTATACAACTTATACTCAAATGATCAAAAATTCTTGAAATCTGGCTTTCTTGGGGACTTAACCCAGCTTACTACTTAGCTTTCTCAAATGAAATCTTTAACTTTACTGTGACTAATATCTTTATATACTTTTAATCATGCTAGATTACTCAACTAAAATTCCAAAAAAATCTTTAAGAAAATCATTCTTTAATATATAATGTACTCAGCTCAAATGCAAGAATGATTCAAGAAGAGAATTCTTTAACTAGTCTTGGACTATAAGCTTTAAGGTATTCATGAAATCCATATGAATTCACAAGAAATCATTTATAACTTTAAAATCTTGGAATCAATACTTTCATAATAATTAAAGAATTAAGAATCATCATTATTCAATCGAATCTATGCATACATAAGGAAATTTAATAAACTTTATAAGATTTTCATGAAATTAATTTAGACCATGACTTGAGACTTCTGGGATGAAAACTAGGTTATACTTTTCTAAATATTCTAAAAGTAATGATTTTAGAGTCGCCTTACATACCTTAGAATTTGTTCTTGAGGAATTGAAAGGAAAATCTAAGCCCTACAACTGTTTCTTGAATTTCCTGAGTGTATGTTCTTGAGAGGGTCTGCTTGAGTGTATGAATGTGACTATGTAAAATACATTTGGACTTAATTCGACTTAAAAGCTGACTTAGTTTAGGATATGGGATGTGAAATAAGTCGAAATTATCCTTCCCCTTAAAAAATGAAAATTGCATCCTTCCTGCACTAGTGCTCAAGTGCTTTTTAGCACTTTTCGCGAATTTTCATGTTTCGTCAAATTTCAGAGAAAAATCAAAGTGTGGTTCCACGTTCACTCCGCATCGCGGAAGGGGCGGAAACCCCACTGTTTTAAAGCTCACTTGGACAAAAATAGTTCGCGTTTTTCTGAGTTTTTGTCGAGTCGAGACCATTTTCCAAATCGATTTTTCGCACTGATCGCAAATCCTGTCTCGGATTTGTAAACAGAGTAAGGGAAGGCACGCTACGCGCAAGGTCAATTCCAAGGGTATTTTCATCATTTCATGAGGTGTTACAACTACCATGGATGATGGACCCAAGATATTTAAATCTATCTCTCTTGAGAATAGGTTAAGTGGCAAGCGTTACTTCAATGCCTGCTTCTTCCCTAGTGACACTAAACTTGCACTCCAAGTATTCTGTTTTAGTCTTGTTCAATTTGAACTCTTTGGATTCCAAAGTATGTTTCTAAACCTCCAAATTATCATTAACTCTATCTTTGGTCTCATCAATCTGTACTATGTCATCCGCAAATAACATACATCATGAAACCTCTTCCTGGATAGACTGTGTCAGCTCATCCAATACTAAAATGAAAAGAGAAAGGCTTAACACAAATCTTTAATAAAGTCTCATCTCAACAGGAAATTTGTTGGCACTCATAAAATTGATAATTACTCTTCCTCGTGAATATAATTCCAAGGGAAAAAGAACCTTGATAAGATATAATTTAGTGGGAAATTTGGAATTAGACGTTAAAGAATGCCCACTAAAAGTCCCATCACTCATGCATTTCTTCGGCAATAGCTGTTCGAATAAAGTTGTACACCTTTTTCTAAAAAATACTACTAATAATGTAAAGATACACATGCAAAGCCAAAAACTTTAACTAGAAAATACTAAAAAAAATTCAAAAAAATGATATATATATATATATATATATATATATATGTTCGATTATTAAGATGTTTAATATTAATAAGAAATATTCAATGTTGTAGCTATAGACGTGAACCTCCTCGTTACCGCATACGACTCACACAAAGACTCCAAAAAATCCATCCCGAGCCCTTTCAGGGCTAAGGCAGTAATCTCGACGGAGATTAGGATGAGCTTTGATGAATATAAAATGATATATATATATATATATATATATAGGTTATTTGTGGTAGGTTAAATAATCTCATGACAACCTAGTACCTCTAACCAAATACAAGATAAAATAAACCTGCATTTTATCCAGAGATTATTCTATCTTATACTTCACATCAAACAACTCTTTAGCGTTAAATTAACTATCATGCTATATCTTTGCATGATATCGGAGCTCGATCTATCACCCTTTAAGCTCCCAATCCATCATCCGTTTGGGCCTAGACATGAGGGGGAGGGGGGAGGCGGTTAGAATGATTACAATCTCAAGTTCATTAAAAGATAGACTGATGATCTATTTATACGAATTTACACGATTTTTTATAAGTTAACTTTTGAAATGAAATTAGATTTAAATACTGTAATTTTACAAAACAGACAAATCACGGTCTACTTTTTGTCTTCATTATCCTTGCTCACAATTGGCAAAGTTGCGTCCAAGAAGAGCAGCTAGGTATGATTATGAAGTGCCTTTTATTGGCTATAACAAGACAGATGGTATAGATCACTGAAAGAAAGATGAAACATTAGAATTCAAATTATTCTTGCTCATCATGAAGGATGATGTAATAGTGGGTCCCATTGCCGCTAATGGGCTTGTGGACCAACCAAAAAAAGAAAGAAAAAAGCCTCCCTTTAGTACGAGGCCTAATGAATAGCCTCCCCTCCTTGGATTCATATCCACAATTAATTAATTAATTAAATACTTCAGCTTTCATTGTTTTATTCCAATTTCCATCCTTTGATACGACCTTCGATTATGCAACTTGATTCTCATCATTTTAATCTAGCTCTCAAGAAATAAAAAAGTGAAAAATATCAACATCATTTACAAAAAAAAAAAGTATTTCTATGGGATAATTAAGCAACAATATATACAACTCACGACACTACATTAACAACTCGAAAAATGGATCCTCCACACTTAGATATGACTTGAACCTAATAATCTTAGATGGCATATCGATCAATTTGATTTGATTTTGATTTATCGATTCGATCTATTGGTTATCAGTTTGTAGGCATGCTAAACTATCATAGGATCATTAAAATATTGACTTATCAATTATTGATTTGTCGGTTATTGATAGTTATCACTTCAGTCATTGGTTTAACCATCATGATTTGACACAAAAGAATCACTAAAAAATCACTTAGAAACAAGGTGGCAAACCAAATAAATAATGCATATGAGTTGATGGACTGTATCTTGTTCAAAAATAAACATCGACACTAGGGGTGTACAGAACCAAACCGTAAACCGCACCAAACCGACAAACCGAACCAATCAACAAAAAAAACCGCTTAGTGGTTTGGTTTGGTATTGACGAAAAAAAACGTCTATATTTGGTTTGGTTTGGTTTTAATTTTAAAAAACCAAATCGAGGTCAAACCAACCCGATATTATATATATATAATTTTTAATTTTTTTTATATATAAATCATATTTATTAGGCACA
>JAOTQR010000109.1:16940960-16951965 GCA_025774065.1 Solanum ossicruentum | reverse complement strand
TGTTGTCTGGTAGCTGCTGCAGGTATGGATAGGGTATAGAAACAGAGGAAACTCTGCCGAAATTTCGGTAGAATTTCTTAAGCTTAGGTTGTGAGGTTTGTGATTTGATAGTGAATTAAGTGCCTAACTGGCATAAGTCACGACTCCGGGGTTGGGGTCGTGACATAATCGAACTTATGTCTAGAGGGACATAAGTTCTTTAAGAATTTGAGACATAACTTATGAAATATTATCACATCCCGAGAGGGTACCCCAGACGTGACCAGCACTCAGAGAATATTGCTAGTTCCTAAGCGAGTCATTTGGTCTCATCACATTTATTCAATCAATAATTATCATATCAGCAGAATACTAAAAATAAATAAAGGTGGAGAATCTGAATTAATGATAATCAAAAAGAATTAACAGGACTAGTATGAAAGAAACTAGTCAGACAATATCCAAGCCATCAATTCCAAATCTAGTTTGTGAAGCCTCCATCTAAGCTCTCTAGATGGTGTCATGACAGACTCATGACTATCTCAAATAAAAATAAACAAGTTTAAAAGTCTAACGCTAAAGCTAGATGAAATAGTATGCATCCCCCAAACTCGAGGAGGACTCATAATCAGCTATAATAAGAGGAAGATTTAACGGAGCGCTTGTTGATGATCTCTGGTATCTGTCTCTGCATCATGAAAAGATACAGGTAGATAGACGTCGATACATGGAATGTATGAGTTAATAAAACAACTAAGTGAAATAGATATAAATAGAATAACAATATCTCAAAACTGCTCAATCAAGATGTCAAATGTCTATCTAAAGCGAGAATAAAGAGTAGACAATAACCAATCAATACAATCCAAATCAATCCAATCCAATCAAGTCAGAGTACCATCAATATGGAACCTATCTGGGAGTTTCTCTTACCTGACAACAATCACTTATAATCCAGTGATTATACAACAATCTCATTGATGTTGCCACAACTATTTCGTACTTGTCAGGGTAGAGAACGAATCGATCCATGATAGGTCCAATCGACCAAGTCCTCAATTATTTCAGGGACCTATTCGGAGTAACATCCGATTTAACGATTTGAATTCTCTCCTACGTTTGGTGATGTAGTTATTGAGTTCGACTTAGACTTATTCTTATTCAATTTGGTGCTCGATACTCCTCCCAAGAGTCAATGCTCATAAGACAACCACTCTCAATCAACTAATCTCATTGGACGCTTGTTAACTCATTTCATCACATCAGCTATCAACTTTTTGATTACATTCTTTTAAGGTTCAACTCTTAACTCATGGAGACTCTATCATGCATCATTCCAACTCATAACATTTAGAAAAACAAAAGTAGAGTTAAAGCATTTAGGGATGTCATAGGCTTTTTAGACTCAAATTATACTCATGCATGCTCATTTAAATGAAATATGTAAAAATAAATAGAATTCATGCTAGGATTCATATAGTATAGAAAAATCATCTATTTCAAGTATTTAATCCATAAATATAGTAATTCATGCAAGATTATATAGAATTACATTAGAATTTAAGAAAAACCTTGAAGGAACATTCATGGGAGACTCAATGCAGTCACACCTCCATTAATTTGTATGAGACACATGGAAGAACATAATTCATTAGTTAACCTTACGTACCTGCTGGTAATTTTGAATCTTGAACCAGCTTGGAAAAACTCACAGGATTATCTTCAAACCCTAGCCTTTTCTCCCTTGGAATCTTGCTCTAAGCTTGAGAGAGTGTTTTAGCATAAAAAGGTAGAGACATGTTTAAGGCTTTATTTAGGTGTAAAAATGTCAATGTCAAGTTTAGGCTTTGAAAGGGTTAAAAAAGACCAAATATTTTTTTCTTAAAAAGCTGTCAAAAGTCATCTAGGGGCTTATCTACGGCCTGTAGGAACTCTTCTGTAAACTTTTGGGCCAATTTTGAGTCTCTGGATCAATCCTATGAGCCCAATCTACGGCCCATAGAAAGTTTTATGGCCCGTAGATTGGTCCGTAAAGTCTGAGACCAAAAATATAGATTTTGAGGACTTTTTCCACGAGTTAGCAGATGGGAGGTATTTTTTTCCACGGTCCGTATTATGTTTCATATAACAACTCTACATCTGACACTCTCTAGTAAAATGGCCATACTTTTTTACTCCGAACTCCAAATAAGGTGAAATTAGTTGCATTGAAAAGTTAATTCAAAAACTTTTCATTTGATAGGTCATGGGTCACTTAATTCTTTGTGTTCTAAGAATTATGATCATTTAAAGTTGACCCTTTCATAATCTCACACTAGAAACTTAATTTATAGGAAGGCTTTTAACTCGATTAAGCACTAGAGGTCTCTTATGACCCTAATACACTTCCCACATATAAGAATAAGGCTTAAAATATAGATACATGTGAGGATAGAGTTATGGAGTGTCACAAATATAATGTAAAAACATAAATTTATGTTCTACGGAAAGGTTTCACCTTGAGAGGAAAAAATTAAAGATCAACACATAATGAAGGCAGGCGAAATGCAAATGGCCCTTTTTGAATCTTTTAAATTTAGGAAAAATTAAATTCATGTCCCTTTGAAGCAAACTAGTTACATTCATATACTCTCTTAGATTTATGCTCCTCTAATTAATTATAATTAATACCTCCTTATTTGTTTATTATTAAAATTCGCACGTTGACATCAACGCCCACCATATATGACAATGATAGGGTATCAATATACCAACAAATTAAGTTTCACAGAGGACTAGGTTCG
Organism: Solanum ossicruentum; assembly: GCA_025774065.1. Classification (NCBI taxonomy): domain Eukaryota; kingdom Viridiplantae; phylum Streptophyta; class Magnoliopsida; order Solanales; family Solanaceae; genus Solanum; species Solanum ossicruentum. The sequence continues at coordinate 16,949,203 of JAOTQR010000109.1, read as the reverse complement.
GTGATATATGACACCAATATGGTATCAATATGCCAATGGAGTATCACAGAAGATTAAACTCATTCGTATATTATATTGATATGATATCAAGATACCAACATAGTATCACAAAAATATGTTTTCTACTAAACTTAGAGTTTAATAAATAAGATTGTGATGTTAATAATTTTTTCCTAATTGTTTCTTACCTTTTTTTTAAAAAAAAGAGTCTAATCTTATATGATATTGATAGGGCGTTAATACACTGATGGAGTATCACAGAGGATTAAGTTCAGTTTTATGTGATACCAATATGGTATCAATATACCATCGTGGTATCACAAAAGAATATATTTTCTACTCATTTAGAGTTTAGTAAATTTTTTTAATTGTTTCTTATTTAATTATTTCTTAAAAAAGGTTCAGTCCCATAAGATACTGATAGGGCACCAGTATACCGACAAAGTATCATAGAAGATTAAGTTCAGGCTTATACGATACCAATATGGCATTGATATAGCGACAAATTATCATAAATGATTAATTCATAGCAATTATCTTAACGTCATGAATTAATAAAAGAGGGGAAAATCGGATAAAAGAGTAAATAGTTTGAATCACGGATCCATTAAAGATAAATAGTTTTCAAAGATTATGAATTTATTAAAAATAAATAGTTTCGATTGCATCCAATTTCAGTAAATAATTTTACAATTGGTGTATTTTGTGCAATTTTCCTTAAATTATATACCCTGCTTTTCTGTGCTCCTAGTATATGAATATAATTGATAATATAACGTTGTCAAGATATAAAAGTTAATCCCATATATTACAAAGAAATGAAAAATAAAAATAAAACAAAAACAGGCATAGAATCTTTTGAATTTTGTTTTTTTTTAATGGTGAAGGGATAAGTAGATTCACTACCATGCAATGTAAAGTCTCCACAAGTTGAATTGCTGTAAAAAGGAAACAAGAAAGTAAAGTAGATTCACTTATCATGTAGTAATAATTTAAAAAGGTTCCCACTACCTCGTTGACTGCTTTAGCCTTAAAAAGACTAAATCATCCTTCCAACTTGCATCAGGAATCACATATAAAAAATAATTACATCTAATATTTTTCACTTTATCTCAAATTTTTTAAGAGAAATTTGTGTTTGATAGTGCAAAATATTTTATTCTAAAGTCAGTAATCAAGTTGGATTTTTGAGACGACGAATGTCAGGAAATAATTTTCTATTTCTATGAGGTAGTAGTAAGATTCGCGTACATTCTATCATCTTCAGACCTCAGTTATTTTTAAGACGAGGGATCCTAGGAAATAATTTCTCTATCTCTATAAGGTAGTGGTAAGGTTCGCATACATTCTACCCTCTCCAGACCCCAGTTATGAGATTCCACTGGGTATGTTGTTGTTATAAAGCAAGTAATCAAATTATCAGTTGTTTTTCAAATTCAAAATCCAATTTCAGGTAGAATTTAAAATTTCATGATAAAACACTATTTTTGTTTCTTTTTAATTGTCATATTTTCCTTTTTGCACGTCAAATGCTATAAACTTAAATAATATTTTAAGATACATTTTTCCATCATATTAATATGAAAAAGGATTGCAATTTATAGTACTTGTCGTATCGTTTTTGAATATCTAACTATTGAATGAATGTTAGCTTTGAAAAGGGAAAATTGCAAGAATATATATTTTTAGACCTAACTTTACCTCTATGTCAAGCTCTAAAAATATTTACATTTTTATCAAACTTTATGTCACTTCTTTAGTCTTTATGTCACATCCTTAACCTTTATTTTTGTTTTAATTTTTTTTTTGCGTAGTTTGGTAAATAATGATTGATATTTTTGAATAAAAATAGAGATTGACACATAAAGATAAAATTAGGTCTAAAAATATATCCTTTTACAATTTTTCCCTTTAGAAACTAGTTAAAATTGTCTCTCGAAAAAAACGTAACATGACAATTAAAAAGAAATGAAGAAAATAATTTTTTAATAAAGTGAAAATTATTCCATAAAAATGTTAAATAATATTTATGAACAAATGTTATTTAACTAAATGACTTTTAAGACTTTGTATATCTGGTGAAGATTCGATGCTCCACTCCATTTTCACTCTCCCTATCCCCATTTTTTTTTAATGTACTTTATATAAAAATGTCACTGTACGAATCCGTCTTTTCACAAAAATTCTCATCTCATGGATAAACCTATATATACGGTCAACTTTAAGGTTGAAAAAATAATAGTAACACACACAATACTTTTTAAAATAAAATTAAAAAATAAAGAAGATAGGAACATGTATGATTCGACTTCCATTACCACTAATTATCTATGTTTATTATTTATTCTAAAAAAGGACAGTACCTAAATTGGTAATTTGACTTCTCATAAAACCAAAAGCTAATTGGAGGTGTTACTTATATCAATTATATAATAAAACTACTAGTTAATTAATAAAACTAGTAGCAGTAGTTTTAAGATAAAATATTTATCTCCCATTTGATGATTTAAAAAAGAGAACACATGCTCTTTGATCTTAATGTCTTGTCATTAAAATAATATTCTAACAAGTTTGTTTAAATTATCTTTGAGTAAAATTATTTTTAGCCCCAAAAGGTGAGTAGTGAACTGTCCCAATAAAATTAGAGCAATTAAAGGCCAAAAAGAAAAATAATCATATTCCCATTTCCATTTCATTGTATTGTCAGTTTCTCACCATATAAAACCATACAACACACCTCAAACAATTAGTATTAATATTCTATTGATATGAGTCGGGGTGAGATAATTAAATCTCTTTATTTATAATTAAAAATTTTAGTTCGATCTTTTGAAAATAGAAAAAATATTTTGAGAGCATAAACATACATAAAATTCATTTTTTTATTAATCAAACTTCAATAAGAATATTAATACGGAACAATTAATATTCCTTATTTTCTCCTTTATTTTTATTCGATATAACATAGACTTTGTTAGTGAATTAAGTAGGTTTTGTTTTTGAAGTTTGATATATAAAACAACAAAAAAACAGTCAAAACTAAAATTGGGATCGTGCCAGAATTTATACTTCAATATTTAAATGAGTAAACTAATTGACCATAAGGAAAGAATCTCGAAAAGAGTGGATGTGGAAAAAGGATTAATATCTGTTCGCGTTACCTCTTTCGTCTTATATTATTTATTATGTACATGATTAATTTTTAATAATTAAAATGAATATAATATTTTAAAATTATCAAAAGACTATACAAAAAAATTATAATTGACAATTTTTCCTTTTAATATAATAATTATTGGTGTCAATGATATTTTCAAAAAACCAACTGAATTGAACTGATTGTTAGATTTTCTTTATCAAGAATTCATAGATCTCTATATGAATTTATGATTAGGATATGTTTTTATTTTTCTAAAGAGAAATACCCCCTCCATTTAAAAGAAAATAACATACTCCTCCTTTTTTATCCGTTTAAAAAAGAATAATTCATTTTCTTTTTTGGCAAAACTTTAATTTTAATATTTCATGTGATACATTTAAGGCTAAAGACTAAAGGATATTTTGGTATATTTAACATGACTTTAATTAAGGACTACAAGACTAAAAAATCTTCTTTATTTTCTTAAACTTCATACCAAATAAGCTAAATCATTTTTTTAAAATAAAGGGAGTATTAAATTTATACTCATAAAATATAATATTAGTTGGTAAATTTTAATATAAAGAGATATTTAAACTTAACGACCTTGGATCTTTATATTTTATTAGATGAAAATGTCTACAAATAATACCTAAATCCTACCCTATTAATATCTATACATTGATCTAATTTGATTCGATAATTTTGAGAAGGCTAGCTACCTAGGTATATTTAACTTTTTTCATCTTTCATGTTTTCTTTCCCTTTATATCTTTATGGTGCTTGATTCAAATATCAAGTCTAATGTTTTTTAAATTGTAGTGAGGCTACATGTTAAATTCTTTATTATCTTACCCATAACAATTGAACATTCTACTAAAAGTGCGGCTCTTATGTGACATTCTAAAAATATATTACCAAAAATTATTTGACTCATGTCAATATTGAAAAAAAAATTGAGATGACTGAAATGATTTTTAAAAAAAATTATAATAAGAATTAATATGGTATAAATATCTTTTTAATACTCCATTGAACACTACACTTTCCTGCGACTTTATATGTTAACCATACTTATCGTTGATATTAACTTTTCAATTAGTCGATAAATTACTATAGATCATCAAATATTGTGGCAGCAACAATAACAATAACATACTTGGTGAAATTTCACAAGTGGGTTTGGAAAGGATAAAATGTACGTAGACCTTATCACTACCTCATAGAGATATAGGAGTTGTTTTTGAAAGACCCTCATCAGAAAAATATCAAGTCTCACCTAACATTGTGATAATAAGTATAATTTTATTCTTAAATATGAGATCTAAGAGCACAACCGTCTTTAGTAAATTGAGTTTTAATTATCATTAAAGTGGAATGTTTTAACAAAAATTCAAATGAATTGAACCTTAAACCAAATTAGAAGCCAAAACAAAATTATGACAATTTCCACATTATTTCGTGACATTGTGATAATTAGTCAAATTATTTAGTTGTAAAGATGGTATAAATTAATATATATATATAAGGTGGTGGACTTTTAGCAATTAGCCATGACTGTCTTTTTCTCAATTCAATTGAACTCCTTTGGAATCATATACTACAACTTTTATCTTCAATACTTCTCACTAACTCCACGATTGCTTATACCAAGTTGACAAATTAATTTATTTTATTAAAATATTATGTGGCTTTTCACAAGTCATGGCTAAAATAGCATACATATGATTACGTTATTCTTATTTGGTTAAGTATATAATAATAAGGTACCTACTTTTAACACCGTCCACAGTGTCCATACAAAAAAGGTATATTTTTTTCAAAAAAGAAAAAAAGGAAAGAAAGAAAAACTCAAAATACAAAAGAAAAAAGAAAAGAAAAAATCAAAATAGGCAAAGCAGAAACACTAAGAGTGGAGCTTGAATTTGGTTTGGTTTAATTTCTATCAAAATATAGTTTCTGGGAAAAAATAGTTAGGTATTTTGACTATTCCTTTTTAGGAAAATATATGCTGATCTAGGGCGATTTAATACTGAATCAAAATTAATAATCCAAACCCAAAAAAATTGTCAGTTAATTTGTAATTGATTATTGATTTAGTGACTTCGATAAAAATTTTAATTTTTTTATATGGGTGTTATCGATTCTTAACTATTTAAGATATTTTCTTAATTGGTTAATGGATAATCTGATAGCAAATAAATAAATTATATTTATATCATTTGGTATACAAATGATATAAATACTTTCATTTATACCATCTCAAGAATTTAGTTTCATACTTTCATTTCTGACTATCTCAAATTATTGACAGGACCGACTCAACAAGATCGGAGGCCTAAAGCCAAATTCTAGAAAGGAGTCCTAATTTTTTTTAAAAAAAATTACCTTATATTTTTTAATTTAAAATCTACTTTTCTTGCATATTTTTAAATTTGAAGCCATTAATTATTGTTTTATAATCAATTTGTTTTAATAATTCTTTTTCAATTGATAATATAGCTAATTCATTCAATCTTTCTTGAGACATTGTTGATCTTAAATAAGATTTTATGAATTTTAATTTCGAAAACTTTATTGATCTCTCAACTTTGTATCTACACTATTCCTACACTATTTAATTTATTTAAGAGTTTTTGATTATCGGGAACTACATCACATTTTTTACTAATTTCTTCTACATTTCTTTTTTTGAATATTATTATCATTTAACTAAATTCTATTAGTAACTTGTTCACTTGAAGAACATCCTCCTATATTTTTCAATTCAACATTTTTATCTTTTGTTAAAAATTTATCAAGGGCTCCTTTTTGAGATTTATTTAATTCTTCAAGTTTTCTCTTTTGCTCTCTTTTTGTAAAACCCGAATCATATTTTCTAGTTGACATACTTAAATAATTCAATTGAATACATTTTAACAATAACTAAAACAAGAGTATATGCACTTATGAATTAAGAATATCAACAATAATAAATTTTAAAGAAAAATTATACAAATAAAGTTAGTGTTATATCGAAAAATGACCGACTTTAATGAAAAATTAAAAATTGTTCAAAAATCGAGAATCAATCTAAACTCAATTAATTTAAGCAAAATTAATTCTCCAAATTCGAAAAGATCAATTTTTGAAATTCGAAAGAAAAAACAGAGTCGCCACCTAATTTTATGGATAATTAGGAAACCATTAGACCTAACAGAAAAATCCTTTAAAATCCAGAGAAAAAGGTTCAGGTTCACAGTTCCACTTCGAGAAGGTTTTACGCACACGAAATGGCCGCTAAATACAGTTATCCAGCGATTAGGTAGTTCGACTAACTTTTGACTTGAAAAAAGATTGGTTGATTTTAAGATTGATTTAATTTTGAAAAAAATTTGACTCGACTTGAAAAGATCTGACTAAACTTAAAAAGATTGACTAAGTTTAAAAATTTTAACTAACATAATAAAATCACATTTTTATTTTTATTTTATTTTTTTATTATTATTTTTTTATTTTTTAATACAAAATACTTTTTAACGAAATAACATATATTTGACATGCCAAGGAATTTAATTAGATTGAAACTAATAGAATAATGTTAGTTATACGCACAAATAGCAAATATTCGCAAATGATAAATAAGGAAGGAGTTTAAAGAAAGGATTGGGCTTTGCAAACCCAAATGACGACTTGTTTTAATTACTCATGTTTGGGCCTTTTCCTTGTGTTGTCGTGTATTGAAGGTTGGGTTGACTCGACGAAGAGGAAGCTTGGGCCTCCGTGGCCCGAGGAATGCAATCGAGAGTCCAAAATAGCTCGGGACATTGGTATATTCATGCAAAGAAATATAACAGGGATTAGTAAAAGACTTTAATAACATAACAGGACTATATTGACTCTCAACAAGTAAATATTCTAACAGGGAGACTTGATTTCCAATTCGTAAAAAAGAGATAGTAGATGCATACAACAAATTCAAACAGAGTTGAGGTTTAGCAGGCAGCGTATGCAGTCATAACAGTGACATGTAGATAAGTTAATGATATTCTTTAGGTGGAGCAAAACTGTTCAAGGAGAGAACAAAACAGAGAAATAAACACATAAACGAAGACGTATGCACTCTTAATTCCTAAACATTCAGAAACCTATGCGATGCTACATGATTTAGACCAACGTTGATATAAAGTATAACATAAACCAACTTAAGAGACCAGCCCGCCTCTAATTTTCACCTAGATCAGTAGATAACCATTAGAAGTAAATACGACTCCAAACGGCATGACGAACAACTTAGGATATGCATATGTTTGACCGTAACCAGATTGACACAAAGCTGCAGGATGAATTCAATCAAGGAGCATGGTTCACAGGAAATCAGAATAGCACAAAAGATATTCGAAGACATCATTTAACTGGAAAGCTTCAATTCAACAGTATTGAAATGAGAACCTCTAGTGTGTCATTTCCTGAAAGTAAACTAACACAGCAATATCACAACATTCCACAACTAACAGGAAACAATTTCGACTAACGCAACAACATCATGTAACAAGACGAAATCATAACAAATCCAGTGATAGCAATGGACAAGACTATTCAGATACCAAGACCAATTTCACTTCATCAGTAAGGTCATAGCTTTAGAGCAAACACAAATAATTAATAGCAACTCCATATTGATCACTGCAAGGTACCAGTTTTGGATTCAAACTTGCGTATTTTGAAAAACAGGACAGCAGATAAACATTATAACCTGACTTTGAGGCGAAAAGCACTCCATCCAAATTCAGATTTAATCAGTGTACTAGGCCCTTTAAAGCAACTATGTTACACTCTATCAACATATTGTTAGGCCAAATTCACACGTTAACGATGCTCGTAACTTAAAGATAGGAAAACAGAACTCGAATGACATGCTGTAACATGTTAAAATCTCAACACTAATTTTGACAAAAAGGGACATGACAAAATGACAAAATTTCTCCTTTAAATGGAACGGAACCAAATGGAAACATACAAACCTGTAAACAAAGAAATAGATTCACAGACATGAGTATGATTACTTATTGCCAAAGGGGCTCAGATTTTGTAGAAGAACCAAGCCAAAATACCATTCAAAGAC
>JAOTQR010000109.1:16927452-16940860 GCA_025774065.1 Solanum ossicruentum | reverse complement strand
CTATATCATGATACCGACTCACACTTTCAGGCATATGGTAAGCATATTTGGACTACTAAACATCAACACAAGACATGTGCAAATTGGAAGTCGATAAGCTTGTAACTTGAAACACTTATGTAAGCTAGCAACGTCTTAATCTTATTCGAGCAACCACATAGCAATTACAACAATGGCCCACAGCATCGACTTAACAATCATTGTCCAGTCAGCATCATAAACAGTCCAGAAACATCTTAACGACTAAGGACGCGACAATCACGTTCAGTCAATGTATAATACTCGAAAGTAAAGCGAGATTGGGATATTACCTTTGTCGGGGCAGCGAACTGAGGACGACGACGAGCTTGACGGAATAATTCCACCACCGAAGAGTCGTCTGCCCCTGCTTCGACCCAAGATTTGGGTGAATTTCTGGGAATCAAAATTGATTACGAACAGTCGAACAAACTTGGCTCCCTGGCTTTAGACTCGATAGCTAGATTTTTAGGCTTTATTTTCGATAATTGCTCGTACGAGAGTTTTTTGCTTAGTTTTTCCGATTCTTCCCCGTCGACCCTTGCTCAGAACGAAGAATGGAAGGATTATATAGCTCTCAAAATTAGAGCAAATCAAGTAAATTAAGGGTCGGATTTTGAATTCCAAATTCAAAATCCTCCCTTTAGGCAAGAAATCGTTGGGATTTTGCAAAATCCTCAACGGATTGAAAACCACAGTTGATTGAGGGATTGAGACGCGTTTGCCGGATTTGGTGGAGTTGGTCGGGTGAACGTTGGAGGGTTTGGCTTTCTGGTTCTGATCGAAGAGGGAGAAGGAAAAGGGGAAAGGGAAGACGATGGTGATGGCGAGTTAAAGGGGAAGAGGTCGGCTAGGGTTTTTCTGGTTACGGGAAAGGGAAAAAATGGAGGAGAAGCAGGTGAAGAAGAAGGGAAATAGGAGATTGGGATATTAGGGGCGCGTGGGTGTCACGCGCACGACATTTCTTTTTTTTTTAAAAAAAATAAAAAAAGTTCAAAAAATCGTTAAAAAATAAAAATAAAGCTCGATGACTAATTTGACACCGTGGAGGGTAAAAATTGGGTGTTAACAGTTAGAATGATAAAACCTGTTTCACGAATTTGATAAGATGTATAACAATATTGAAAAAGTGTTGAGTTCCTTCAAGCACTTCTTGAAATTTTGAAAAAATACGAAGAAGCAATTCTTTTGTAACTTATAAGCAGAAGTAAAACAAAAAATTTTGTAGGAAAGAGTATAAAAATAATAAAACAAAGAATAAAAAAATGAGTATAATGTAAATAATAATATAAAATCAAATTACTAATTATTAGGAGATGTTTGAGGAAGCACAATTTCTCACCTAAGGAAGTTATTCAAAAAATTATTCTATTTCCTTGGGGAAGAAATGTGCTAACTGCTAACAAGTTTTTTTAAAAAAAAAAAAATTAAAAATATACATAATTTTTAAAATAATATATATAAGTACCCTTTTCTTTTTTAAGAAAACGGGGGGTGGGGAGGCAAGCGAGGACTTTAGTAGCATAGTGTTCAAGATGACCCTGATTCTTGATTATTCTACAAGGTGCTAATATTTATTTTTGAGTAAGATGCAATTTGTCACCTCATGTACATGGTTCTTTGATTTGTTACTGTGTTTCTAAGTGATTTTCACTTTTTTTAATGTGAAATTTTAATGATTAAATCGATAACAATTGATAACCAATAAATCATTATCCTAATTATTCTATAATGATATAGTATGTCTATCGATCAAGAACCAGTAAATCAAATTCACAAATTTCAAAATCGAATCAAACTTATCGATATGCAAGTACGATTATCTGACTTGCAATAACAATAACATATCCAGTGAAATTTCACAAATAAGATCTAACGAGAATAAAATATACACAGACCTTATTACTACATCATAAAAATAGAAAAATTATTTTTAAAAAATCCTTGTCTAAAAGAATCAAGCCCCATAGACCAAAGAACTTATCTGACTTTGAATAATTAAAATTTTCTTACAAACCCAAAGACTTGATTTGTTTAATTGAGAAAAAAGGAATACTTTAAACCCACTTTCAACTATTGGGGCCTACAATATGACACTTTCATAATTTTCATCGATCAATCATTTGCTATATCATTTGTGATATTCCTTTTTAGCTTTTAGGCCATTATATAAAGCAGACAAACCATTACCACCCAAAGCCACAAAGAAGAACCATTTCTTTCTTCAATTCACAACAAACACATTGTCTATTTGCCGCATTTACATTCATACAAGGTACTTCCCTCCGTACCCTATTTTGCCATACTCAATAAACTCATTATAGTCTATCTCGATTTGTTGGAATAATCGTTACTGGTATTGTTATTTCTATCATGATTGGTATGATGAACTCTGCACAAATGTGCAAACAAGTATGGCCAAATTTGCTACAATTGCGAAATTTCCTTCAAAATGACAAGGTTGTGGTGGTCATGGGAGTCACCGGAGCCGGGAAATCAAGACTGTCTATAGACTTAGCCACTCAATTCAATGGAGAAATAGTGAATTCGGACAAAATACAAGTGTATAAAGGTCTTGATATCGCGACCAACAAAATAACAGAAGAAGAACGTTGTGGTATACCACATCATCTCCTAGGTGTAATTGATCCTTACAAAGAATTCACCCCCAAAAACTTCTGCAACATGGCTTCATCTGCTGTTAACTCGATAACCAACCGTGGAAAACTTCCCATCATCGTGGGAGGATCCAATTCGTTCATCGAGGCACTTGTCCACTACAACAATTCCTGTAGTTTTAGTACGAGGTACGATTTTTGCTTCCTGTGGGTCGATGCATCCATGAACGTGCTAAACTACTCCTTATACGATCGAGTAGACAAAATGGTCGATCAAGGAATGGTAGAGGAGGTAAGACAAATGTTCAATCCGGAAAACACAGATTACACCAAAGGCATTCGTAAAGCCATTGGTGTCCCGGAATTTGACAGTTACTTTCGTGCTGAACTGTCAAATTCCGTGGACAGACAGACTCGCGAGAGGCTGCTAAAGGAAGCAATAAACGAAGTCAAGATCAATAACTGTATACTAGCAAGTAAACAGTTTGAGAAAATAAAACGATTAATAAACGTTAAAGGATGGAAAATCCATCGATTCGATGCAACTGAAGTTTTCAGGAAACAGAGAAAAGCAGAGAAAGAAGAGGCAGAGGAAATATGGAAGAATATGGTGATGGGACAGAGCAGAAAGATTGTGGCTAAATTTTTATTCGAAAATTATAGGAATTCAATGGTTTATAAAAGTGATGGGACACCCCTTGCAGCATCAGCCATGGCAGCAGCATCTCACTAGAAACAAAAAAGTTAACCATCACTTTTCACGAGTTTCCTATCTCAACTATTCATTGTTTCATTTACCTACTTAACCATCACTCGTTTGTATTAAAACACACTTCGATGCTGAGGGGACTACATGTGTCAGCTCACCATTAAGTTGTATTCTTAATACAATGATAGTGATAATTTAAGTAGGTAAAAGAAACAGTTAGATAGCTGAGATTTACTTCGAGAAAGAAAAAAAAAGTTGTGCGCATGCATTAATGTGAAGACCTTTTTGTACCTTAGTTGAGCATGGTCACCAATTTTGGGAGATAACATTCATATATGTCCACTACCAGCTAGCTATTTAGCAATCATATAGTTTATTTTATTTTTCACAGATCACTATTGTAACTATATAAGACTTGTAACCATTTTGCTCCAATAATAATTGACACTGATCCTAAAATAAAAATTTATGAATTGAGTTGTGGAATGTTGCAAGTTGTTCTTTATGTTTAAGAGCTAATTAATGCTACTACTATTTTAATTTACCCATTTTAGTTTAATTGCACTCTTTAGATGAGAATCGCAAATATGTAAAAAAGAACTTTTGAATCATATTCTCTTAAATTGAAAATGTGCATAACATATTAAAAATATTCCATTAAATATTGTGATTATAAACATGACATGTTATTCTTATAAGTCATTGTCATTAAAGGGCAATATGAAATTGTTGGGATTAAAAATGTTCTCAATCTAAAAAAATTGGGGCTTCTTGTATTTTTGGCCGAACGGCCAACCTTAATATGAGCTCTACTTTAAATGTACAAAACTTATACATTGATATGTACAATATATATTATATTAAAAGCACTCATAAATGTTGTTTGAATTTTTTGATTTTTATCAAAAAATGTTGCTTTAGATAAAATCATCTTTTTCACTATTTCTGTTAAATTATTATATTATTATTTTAATGATATAATACTGACTATAACAAGCATAATAAAAGTAAGTGGAGAAGATTTTAAAGGATCAACTGCTTTAGCACCTAGGAACTTCACTCTTCACAGCAGAGTATCCAACTAATATATTATGCTTTGTTCCTCGCTTTCTTTATTGGTGTGTCTAGGTGAGCCTGAAATATTATGGACTTCGGGGAATTTAAGGGTGAATTTCTAAGTAAGCTAGGTCAATGTCAATTGAAGTTAAAGAATATTGGTATGTATTTTGTAATTGCCTAGCATTAGGGGCGGACTCGCATGTTGGATTTCGGGTGCTCAAGCATCTACTGACCCCGAAAAATTCTTTGTGTATTCATATAGAAAATATGAAAAAATGGTATAAGTATAAGGTTAAGCAGCAACTAAACAAGAAGTTTCGTTAGTGTAAAATCTATATATATATATATATATGAACTCTAACTGTGACAGAGAGTCGGTTGGACTCTCCAAGATCATACACATTTTATAGAGACTGGAAGATATAATTTTTACCACCTCTTACTTAGTATTTATATAAAGGAAGGAATATATTCTCTCATTGACATGCAAGAAATATGGTTCTACATGTATTTCTATTTATTTTTAATGTAAATATAGTTCTTTTTGCATTTATTGTCACCATTCTTTTAGTCTTTTCTTTATTTCTCTTAAGTTAATACTCTCTCTGTCCATATTTACTTGACTCCTATATTATTTTGATGTCAAGTCAATAAGGAGCAAGTAAAGTTGAACGGAGAAAATAACTTTAAAGATTATATATTAAGATAATGAATTCTCTCATTTTGTTATTGCGTAATTCTCCTGTGTGCCTAATTTCATTAGATATTTATTCTTAATGCTATCAATAGAGTCAAAACATTTACAAATTAGATTTGTACAGTTTCGCTCAGCGTAAGACAAAACTTTCTATCTTAGAGAGCAATATACTTTAAAATTAAAGAGGTACACATCCCTAAATATATTTTTTATCTTAAAGATTTCACATTATACTTTTAAAAAATTTTATACTTAATATTATGACAAACGTACAACAATGTTTTCTTTTTAATATGACGTACATTACAACAATGTTTTCTTTTTATATTTATTTATTATTATTAGCACAATAAATACGTGTAAAACACGTATACTAAATTAGTATATGTATAAGCATATATATTCTATGCGTATTTAAATAAATATAAAAAAATTTATAAATTTGCTAACTATTTTATAAATTAGATTACCCAAAGACATTAGATCATAATTATCGCTACAAATAAAGTGATGGTTTGTTTAAATTGATGAAAAAGAAAGATTAACAGATATCTGCTGCAGAACTGCTGCAACAATCAAATGTTCATCTTCCTTTCCTATTTTAGACAGAATTATTGGTAATAATAATAAAATAAACATAAATATCACAAAAAGTGGAGGTAACAATTACGTACTCTTAAAGGTTATAATCACATAAATATTACATTATACTTAAATTGAAATTTCAAAAATTTTAATATTTGTATTTAATATTATGTCAAGCTAAATAAGATCACATAAATTAAAATGATAAAAATAATGTGGTCTAATGTATTCAAAAAAAGGTAAACCATAAATAGTAAAAGATGTAAAGGAAAAATATAAGGCCCGTAAATTAGGAAGTTGAAAAGTGCAAAAGAAGTGAAACTGGAAATGTGCATGTCAAAGTATGAGCCTCATTTACGACTCGTGTTCAAACGACGGGTCATAAACAAGGCTCGTCGATGGGATCAGACAAGATGAAAATTTGATTAAGTGTGGGGAAAGTCTCAGGGATGTTTACGATTCGTAAATGGAACTACGGACCGTAAAAATAGTTCGTGGCTTGGGGTCTTGGATTGATGAGAAATTGAGTTTCTGAAACTCAAACTATGAATAACAGAATGAGTTGTAGTCCATTTTATGAGTCATAAATGAACTCGTGGATTGGAGTCTTGAGTTTGGAATTTTTTTTTAGTATGGACAGAAACCACAAAAGGGTTCTATGACCCGTAGATCATTCTAAGAGTTTTAGAATGAGGTTCTAGTTGCGATTCAAAGACAATTGTAAAGGATCAAAAATTCAACAGGACGAAGCCTCGATTCTATAACTTGTAAATCATTCCATGATCCGTAAACGGGAGTCATGGTTTGGTCTGATAGTTTTAGTGAAGAGCATTTTTGACCTTTTCTCATATCATAAGCCCAAAACTATGCCATTATGGGACCTAAAATCTACCAATATCAGCCTCAACCCTCAAACACTCTCATTTTCTTCTACTCATAGGAGTAACTCATCAACTTAGGAATCTACTCAGTTAGAACTGTTAGTTCATACTGAGAATCCATCTTTGATGAGAATTGTATTTTTCACTATCGTAAACATCCTAAAAGGCATCTTAAAGACTTTATAACCTTCATAAACATCAATTGAAAAGCCCTTATCATTCGTAGTATACTTCATCATAAAACTTCAACTAAAAACTTAGTGTGTCCGTGCAAGTAGACTTAGTAACATACAATTCAAGAGGATTATGCAATAATACGATAATATTCATCAACTGATCAAAATCATTCTTAAAATAACCCATTTCATCATTCAAAACCTTAGTTAAGGATATTATGAACTTCATCTCAATAGATCATCAACTCTCATAATGGCATCATATTATCATCATTTAAAGGAAACTCATGAAAACCTGAAATTTCATAACTTAAGGAAAAGGCAACAACAACAACAACAACATACCTAGTGCAATTCCACAAGTGGGGTCTGGGGAGGGTAGAATTTACGCAAACCTTACCACTACCTCATAAAGGTAAATAGATTATTTCCTGTGAACCGTTGTCTCAAAAACCCATAAGCAGAATAAATTAGATATGAAAAAAAGGAAAGAAAAAGAAAAGGAAACAGAAAGAACAACTAATAACAAAAAGTACATGATAGTATACAAATATGATAAAATTAACATATATAAGTCGAAACTTAAGGAAAAAGTAAAATAGAATATTATTGGACCTTATGGATGTAAGAATCCATAAATCAAACCCACATACCTAATTAAGATGCCTAAAGAAACTTGAAGTTTGAAGGATGACTTGATGAAACCCTAGCTTCCTTGCTTTGCTTGAGAGAATTCTTGCCTTAGGAATTTTAGAGGATTTGGAGTGAGAGAGAATTAGGATGTTTTGGGTGAATTAAGGCTGATATATGAGGAAAAGGACTCAAAACAACATAGTATTAGACATAGGATACCGAAAAAGGTCGAAAATACCCTTTATTAAAAACTGTCGGACCCAAACTACAACCATCATTTACGGGTCGTAGATCGGACCACAAGTCGTAAACATGGGATTTTTTCCTGGTTACATTTTTTGAACTTATGAAATAATCTTTGAAACCCAAACTACGAGTCCTTTTTTTATGACCCATAGAACGCTTTATAGGTCTTAGACCCTTTCGTGGTTTCTGCCCACATACACTAAGAAAAAATTTTAATCTCAGGACCTCAATTGACAAGTCCATTTATGACTCATAAAAGCAACTACGACTTGTCTTGTTTGTTCGTAGATCATGATTCAAAAATTCATATTTTATCAACCCTGACCCCAAACTACGAATACTCAGTTATGATTCTTAGCTCCTTTTACGGACTTTAAATATCCCCCATACACCATTTTCATAACTTAGCCAAATTTTCACTTTGACTGATCCCATCCATGAGACCCATTTTACGACCTGTGGTTTGAACCATGAGCCGTAATTTGGGCTCATACTTGTCTACAATATTTCAGTTTCAGCGTTTCTCTGCAATTTTCAACTTCCTAATTTACGAGGCCTTACAGTCGCTTAGAATGTTGTTCATACCTAAACAAATCTGAGTGCTTCCAAGCTTCTATTATTAAGAGTTGTTCTTTATCTAGAGTTACTTCGCATAGAACAAGAACATTCTCACTAATGAACCTCTATAAACTTAAGGTAATCAAATAGAAGAATATATTTGACTACCATCTATTGAAATCAACACCGATAAACTTTGCAGGTTTTTTAGTTAGTGAAACTGGTGGGCAGCACTTGGACGATTTTAAGTTGCAGTTGATGTTGTTGCAGTATTCATCGTTCTAATAGTGACTTCATGTAAATTAGATATTTTTCTGTCACAAATAGACAAGAATATTTAGTATGTAAAATACTAACTATGAATGTTTATACTTCTTGTTTCTTGTTAATGGTAACTAAACATAAATATTACAACTAACAATATAGAAATAAAAAAATAAATTCCTTAAGCTTATTATCTAATATATTGGAAAAAAGTAAACCAGAAACAGTGAAAGATGTAAAGAAAAAATTATCCGAATCAACAAAATTTACTGTCTGTCCTTAAGTAATGTAAACCTGTAATGATTTGGTCAAAGGGGGAAAGTGGGGTTATATATATATATATATATATATATATATATATTATTATTATTATTATTATTATAGATAATAGATTTTTTCAGACAGACATTTATGGGAACAAAAAGGTAAAGCAATGCACTAGTAATTCTTTTTTAATATATATTTTCCTTGTGGAATGATATCATAGGCACCAAATGGTTAATGCTTTACAAAGTAGCGGCACTAGCATTTCTTTAGTGCTTCCTTTGTGCTGAAAGGAGTGTATTCTATCTCTTTAAATAGAGAGCAGTCTGCTCACTCAAGCTGCTCAAGAAACAAGAGAATATACAGAAAGAAAGAGAGCAACATACGAGAGTGTATATATATTGTTTACATAATATTAGTTAAGAGTTTTATTAAGTTGAAGGGAGGTGGTTTATTTCGTGGAAGTTTCGACAATTTTTTTGTAAGTTACTCCTATTTTTCCAAATCTTTTATAATAAGGTATTTTATAAATGAATTATTTTCGCGTACTTTTAAATATTTCATTATGAAAATATTATTATGATGGAATTATCTTGACGGATCAAAGTTAAGTTGAGGTATAATAATTTATGTGACTAGATTGTGGTGCTACGGATTCCACTCAAAAAGAGAAGGCCAAAGTGATAAATTGACCGTGACTCGACTAAGACAAGTGGATTTTTTAACCTTGGTTAAATATATAGAATCTTGTACTTCTTGTGTGAGGTGTTGAAAATAATTTATATAGGCCTTGATGGAAATAGTTTGAATTGGGTAGTCATCCTATGCTGATAGTTGACTTGTGAATTAATAATAAAGATCTATTATATGTGAAATAGTGATTATTTGTTATTGATTGTTGTGATTTGGTTAACTGATATATTGTTGTGATTGGTCCGCAACCCCAAGATCATGAAACCCATTGATAATCTTAATCTTGAACTCTCAAAGTGATGCCTTGAATAGAGAAGGCTTGATGAAACATTGATAATGAGGTAAAAAGTAATGATAATGAAAAAATGAATCACATATATTGGATTGGGTGTCACGTTTCGACACAAATATTGGATCGGGTGTCACGTTATAACACAAATATTGGATCGGGTGTCACGTTCCGACACAAATATTGGATCGGTGTCACGTTCCGACATAATGGATCAGGTGTCACGTTTCGACACAAATATTGGATCGGGTGTCACGTTCCGACACAAATATTGGATCGAGTGTCACGTTCTGACACAAATATTGGATCGGGTGTCACGTTTGGACACAAATATTAGATCAGCTGTCACGTTCCGACACAAATATTGGATTGGGTATCATATTCTGACACGTTAATAATAAAGGAAAACATATTAAAATAATTTAATATACTCAATGTCAAAGAACCTATCTCCCAAAAGAAGTGTGAATTGGAGGCCTGAGTCCTCATGTGTGTAAATGACATCGTTGATTTGTTATGTACTTGTTCTTGTTGTTGCTACGTACTAAGTGTTATGGATTATCACGTGCTAAGTATTTTTATGCAGGTATGTTGGTCGGGGTTTGGTTGGAGGGGTAGGGGTACCGATATTCTATATTACTTAACTTTATGTTTATTAGTTCGCTTGCTAGGTACCGCGTGGTATTTTGGTACTCACCCCTTGCTTCTACACTCGTGTAGGTGTTAAAACTGAGTTGTGAATAAAAAAGTTCCTTAAAGCTCAAGGATTCTCAGGAGACTTAGAGAGGTACCTGTTGTCATCTGGTTGACTCTCTTGTTCCTATTTCTTCCGTACATGTTCTGTTTGAGAAGAAGGATAGTTTAGACTTGTATTTCTTTGTTTTTTCGTATTAGTGGCTTGTACGAGTGACAACCAATCCTTGGGTGGGATTTGAGTTTATGGAAATTCTCAGTTTTAATTATTTATTTTAGTTAAAATGCTTCCGCACATTGTATTTATTATCCCTTTTGAGTTAATATTGACTTGTTCTAGTGGGATTGAACAAGTGTCATCACGCCAAATTTTGGGTCGTGACAAGTTGGTATCAGAGCCCTAGGTTCATAGGTCTCATGTGTGTACAAGCCAAGTCTAAATAAAGTCTTGAGGATCGGTACGGAGACGTTTGTACTTATCTTTAAGAGGCTATGAAGACTATTAGGAAACTTCTTTTTATTCATTCTCTCTTATCGTGCTTGATTATTTTCGATAGTAACGAGTGGTGCCTATGTTCTCTTAACAGATGGCAAGGACAAGGGCTACTACCACTGGTAGAGGTGAGGCTACTGCTGAGGGAATTGCTGAGACCCCAGGTAGGGGAAGGGGTCGAGCTAGAGGTCGTGCCCGTGGAGTGACGTCGGTAAGAAGGCGTGCCCGAAGAGTTGCACCAGTTCGAGGGCAGGGTAGAGGGGCTTCTCCGGAGCCACAGATAGAGGTTAATGAGGGTCAGGCCCTTCTAGAGCCCTCAACCACACCTTTACTTCAGAACACTTTGTTGAGGATGATGGGTATGCTTGAAAACGTTGCCCAGGGGGTTGGGGCATAGGGAATACCCCAACCGAGAGTGGAAAAACAGACTTCAGGACCACATGAGGGTGTAGCTCATCAGGATCAAGTGGCTCAGCCCCCAGTGGTTCCTACACCATCTAGTGGGGTACAAACCACTTCGAAGGCAGTCCTAGTGGCAGATGATCAGCTTAGCTACGAAAGATTTCAGAAGATGAAGCCACCTCAATTTCAGAGTGGTAAGAACGAGGATGCACATGAATTTCTAACTTTGTGCCAGGAGATGCTAGATGCAGTAGGGTTGGTTGACCAGCGTGGTGTCCGTTTTGTGGAACTTCAGCTCCGTGGACCAGCCAGGGAGTGGTGGAGGAGTTATGTAGCATCTAGACCAGCTGGGTCCCCTCCAGTGGATTCGGGTATGTTCTCTAATGCTTTCAAGGAGCGTTTCATTCCATGGAGTGTGCTAGAGGAGAGCGAATTGAGGTTTGAGGATTTAAAGCAGGGAGGTATATCGGTTACGGAGTATGAGGCACGTTTTTGTCAATTGTCCCGACATGCTTTAACTATGATTCCAAACGAGGAGGAGAGAGTCTGTAGGTTTGTGAGAGGGTTGAACTTCTCGATTAGATCCTATGTATTCAGAGCAGCTCGTGAGGGGGTTTGTTGACACCCAATTTACCCTCCATGATGTCAAATTAGTCATCGAGCTTTATTTTTATTTTTAACGATTTTTCAACCATTTTTTCAAAAAAAATATTATTTTTAAGCAGGCGCGTGCACCCCACGCGCCCCTAATTTCTCTTTATTTCCCTTATTTCCCCACCCGCTCCTCTTCTTCTCTCTTCTCCCATGTTCTTCTTCATAAGTGAGAAACCAAGAAAAGCCAGGAAATCCCAAAGCCAACGACCAAATCCCCAACCAAATCCCCAACATTTATCCGACAACGCTCCCCTATCTTCAACGTTATTGTCTCGCAAACCGCGTTTTCCATCTCGTTTTCTTCAAAAACTGTGAATTGAGGAGCGATTCAAGGTACCATTTTCAAATTTTGAATTCAATCCGTCCCCGCCCCCAATTTCAAATCCTAATCGTCCCTATAAATATTCCCTCTTCTTCTCCATTAGAGTGAGCCGTGGATAGTGAGAAAAATTGAGGCAGCCATCGAAATCCAGAGGCAGCCGATCGATAATCCCAAAAACCCCTAGCACAAGCCTATTCGATTCTTATAAGCGTTCTTGATTTCCAAAGCTCAGGACAGTTCACAAAACCCTCGAACAGATTCTCAGAACGCCTCTGATTTCGAAGACTCTGAAATTGAAAATCCTTTGTCGAAGTAGGTATCGACAGATTTGGTAGTAGTTAAAGCTTCGTCAAGCTCGTCGTCTTCCTAGTTCGCTGCCCCAAAAAAGGTAACATTATACTCTTATTTTTATTTTGGGTTTTCATGTACTTAGTCGAGAATGTGAATGTCGCAGTTATATTGAAGTTGTCATGTTTGTGTCTTTGTTCGTCTTGACTGGAATTCCCCTATTATTATGAGTAGAATTGCTATGATGTCGACTTGCTAGTATTGTGACGCTGCTGTGTTTGTCGAGATAGTTTCTGTTAGATATATAATATATGATGTAGCTTGGTCGCGAGATGGATACTGGCGTTACATTTGAATCACCATATCTATTTTTGCTTAATTGAACTGTTATGCGAAGTCAATCAATTATTAAGATGGTTTACAGAACCTTAGGTCATGTTCATTGTTTCATTTGAATGTTCTGTTTGATTCTTGTTGTTTCAGTCGGTCTTCGAGTTTTGTTCATCTAGTAATGCTAGAAAATGGCTAGTCTTCACTGTTTATGTGTGTCATGTGGCAAACCTTGACTTGAGCTGCAAATTTTTTAGCTGAGATGATTTCAAACTTACAATGTTATGTTGAAAATCTTCCTGTTTTGTTGAATGTCCTGTTCTCTAGAAATATAACCCTGAGCTGCTATGGTTTACTGTGAGTTCATTATCTGGTATGTTGCTATGCCAAACGTTCCAGGTTTACTTTGTCAGTTGAGTCTTCCCTGTTAGTATCAATTTTGTTTCAAATCTCACTCTCGTCTGTTCTGATTCTGGGGATTCAAATGGCAGTTGTATTACATGTCTTTTCCTTTTCTTCCTTCTTTTCCTTATATG
>JAOTQR010000109.1:16895158-16905866 GCA_025774065.1 Solanum ossicruentum | reverse complement strand
AAAATAAGAACTTCTGGCCGTAGAAAGAAAAATAGTGAAAAAATAATTTTATCTAAAGAAGAGATTTTTAATAAAGGACAAAAAGTTCAAACAAAATTTTTAAAAGCCTTCACGCTTTTACTAGAGTATAGACATAGATATAGATAATTTATCAAAATTAGTGAATATTTATCTTTTTATAAGTTTATAATTAAATTTAATTTTTTTCGATAATATTTATCATCAAATGAAATACATATTTTAATCACATGCAAAACACTTATGACAAAATTAGTAGAAATAACAAAAAAAAAATATCGTAAAGCTTTACACTTTTTACTTATCCACAAGTCTCCTCACATGATCTGTAAAAACAAAAAATAAGGAACTTTATATTTGCAAGTCAAATAAGTTTGACAGACTTTTTACTCCTGCCATTAGTTTCTGATGTTTATTTATAAGACCAATATGAAATACTTTTATATATATTTGGGACTATTTGTGTCAAAAGGAATACATTAGGGATCAAACTAATTCACCTCTTATACATTAAGGACCATTTGATTATTTTTTCATCTATTAAGAGCAAAAAGGGTTTATATAGCATGCATCGTCATTAACCCGCCACATTTAATACCCGAAAGTCTAGAGCGGCAGTATTGTATTTACAATATTATCCAGGGATAAATTCCTATATGACAAACTGATCCTATATGAGGTTCCTTAGCGGCGTAGGTCTCCGATACGACGCTACTTCAAATACAGTTCGCTGTTTCGCCTTCTGATCACTCTCTCCAGATTTTGCTTCCGCCGCGCCGCTCTGCATTCCAAAGCCTTATAAGGTCATTTGATGATTTCTTCTCTTCTTGATTTCTTAGGGCTTTTCCTTTGTGCTGTAATATGCAATCTGGGATTGTGATCTTTTCATTTATTTACTTTTTCTTGCTACTGAGGAGGAGAGGAACCGGAATTTGTAAGTCAATTCCGTCTTCCGACTCTGTTTTGGATACAAAATTCTTGACGTTTCATATCTCTAACTTCCATTCATTGGAGAATTTTATAATATTAGAACGAAAAAAGAGACGACATAGACCAGACTGGATGAAGATAATCTTAATTGAGTTGATCTCAACACGTTGATTGTTTATTGCGTTTTAGTAGTATTAATTCAGTTATTTGTGTTATGGTCTCAGTTTTTGTCATTTACTGATGCTTTCATGGTCTCTGCTCACATTTCCTTATTTTTTGTTAAAGCAGAATTACATCCATAGCTGTTGGAGATGGGTTTTAAGACAGTTTATAAGGCGTTGCAGGAGATTTTTCCTGAGGTATATATGCATATTAGTTTATGAGCCCGTAATATGCTCAAGTTTTCATTATGTAAAACCTCACTTCACATTTGAGTTCATTGAATGAACTCTGTTATTAATGTGGTGATGTCACAACTTGCTACAAATGTCCATTTCACTATGAAAATTATGTTCCATAATCATACAATTCAATCAATATCCCCTTGTCCTCTTTTAGCTCCAATTCATATGATAATCATCTGATAATGTTCTACTTATACTATTGTTCTAGACAGCTTTCACAAGTTTCTAGAATTTAGATAGGTTGAACTTATAATTTTTTATATGATGTTTCTCTTACACATGAAGTTTTCAACTATTGTTGTTGGTATTTTCTTCTACCACTACTTATATGATCCAAGAATCAAACTAGCATCTTCTACTTTGTCCCAATTGGTTAGTTTGAAGTGGGTCACAGTGCGTATTTGATGTTTTACTCCTTGGGATGTTTGTCGTCTTTTGTTTTCAAATGATTTAGAATCAGTTTTGATGATAATAAATAAAATGATTTTTTCATCAGTATCTACCAGGAGTGTCGTTCTGAATTATCCGTTTTAAGTTATTTTGTGATTTGCCGCAAAACATGTACCGAGGAAAGATAAAGTTTGGACACTTTGTATTCTCTTAATTGGTCAGGTTGATTCTCGAGTTCTTAGAGCTGTTGCTATTGAGCATTGTAAGGATGCTGACACAGCCGTCGAGGTAGTCCTTAGTGAAGTTATCCCCTACTTGACTAAGCTTCCCTCAACTTCTTCTGAGCATAGTGGGGTTACTGTCAAATCATCTGAAGGTAAGGCCTAATTTTGGTGAAACTGCCATCTTTCTCTGGTTATATATATACATTTGTCCGAGCTCTTGAATTGGGAAGCCCCTGATATTCTTCGCTGCTGGGTTTATAAGACTGAAGTTTTTTTTTAACCCATATGCTGCCTGCTTTAGCTGCAGTAGATGTTGATGGAGCTCCACAAACTGATGCTTTACTTCTTGACAATACAAAAGACTCAGATGAACTGAAAAATGGCTTATCTTTCTTTGATGCTGGTTGTGGACATCATCAAACGATTGAAGATACTGATGGTGAATCCCTTCAGCATTATCATGATGCCGTTGGTGGAGATCATGTTCTGTTTGAAGTCGATGGAGTTGGGACATCAGTCTCTGTGGAGAAGTGTGACAGAAGTACTGACAAAGTTACTGCCTATGGACCCTGCGAAGTCATGTATGTCATGTCAAATGCTGAAAATGAGGTTAGAGATGATGTTCATGAGAAGTGTGCACACTTGCTGAGTGAGAATGAAAAAGGTGGACACTTTGCAATTCCTGAAGCAACTGCTTTTAAAGTAAACAAAAATAATGGAGCTGAAGTTGCAAATAATCAGCTTAGTCTGCCTACAGAATGTGTTGTCCTGCATAATACCCATGAAGGGCCTGATAAATCACCTTGTGATGATTCCACTGAACTTGTTCACAAAAGGATGCATGAAGAAGTTTCTTCAATGAACAATCAGGACATGAAAGACCTTGAGAGTCAGGTTCAAACTTTATCTGGTTCTGAAAGTAGTATAGAGTTTGTTGTTGCACCAGATGTGCATAACTTTGAGCTAGAAAAAACAGAACAGAGTCTTCATCAAAACGAAAAAACAGAACTCAGTGATTCAGTTGATGCTACATCTAGTAAAGAGCTGGCGGGTGTAATATTTGTAAATGAAGACGAGTCTATGCCAAATTCAGTGGTCACTGCATCAGGTCAAATTTGTAGTATTGACCTTCTCGAGGATATGATGACAGAAGCCAAAAGTAACAAGGTACACTTCATGTAATTTTCCAGATTAATTGTTATGTGGAAAACTAAGAGAGACTGCTAAATATGTTAGTATTCCTCTGGATTAACTAGCCAGTGCTGATACTGGTCAACAGGCACTCTTAGGCTAATTCCGTTGCACATGTAGGATTTTCTTTTAGTGGCATCTTTTATGGATTATATGTATATATATTATTTGGGCTTTAATTGCAGTGAAAAGATCCATTTCTGCTTTTCTATACCAAATGTTCATCAATTAGGTTTCACTACTGTTTATGCATTTTCTCCTCTCTCTGTTACAGCAAACTGTTGTCAGCTATCAGTTCACTGGAATAGGTAGCATTGGCTAGTGGTCCATAATGAATGCTTGATCAATTGCTTAGTTATTTCTGATATTATGATCTCTTTGTGATGCAAATAGTCTGTACAAGCACATCACTACCCTTTATCATTTGTTGGTTAGTGGTGACCCTTCTTTAGCTTTTTAATACTTTGGCCTATGCATCAGCTTAGACTTATATATTTCTGCACGGGACAGGTCAGGGTTTCATAGATGTCCTCCATGTTTAAAGTCTTCCGCATATTTAGTTTATTCTGGCCCTGGCACATGCCAAACTTATCTTTAAATCATTTAAGATGGATACTGAGAATAGGGAAGGGCCTATTTTCCTGAAACTTAATTTGAAGTCTAATAAGGGAGGTTAGCAATTTTCTTAGTGAAACTTCTGTAACTCTAATTAAATCTTCATGCAGAAAACACTGTTTTTGGCTGTGGAGTCTATTATCTGCTTGATGAGAGAAGTGGAACTCCAAGAGGAAGCTGCAGAGAAGGCAAAGCTTGAGGCTGCTAAGGGGGGAGTGGATATGCTTAAGAGGGTAGAGGATCTGAAAGAAATGTTACAACATGCTAAGGAAGCAAATAATATGGTTGCCTTTCTCTTCAACTATGTGTTTTCCTTCGCTACGATAATTTAGTTCTTTCATCACTTGTGACCTTTCAACTATGCTACACAATCATTTTGCAGCATGCTGGTGAAGTTTATGGTGAGAAGGCCATCTTAGCTACTGAAGTTAAAGAGCTTCAATCTCGCCTGCTCGGCTTGGCAGACGAAAGGGACAAATCTCTCGCAATTCTTGATGAAGTGAGGGGATATTATAATTTACTTCTGTGGGCGTGTTTCAGAGTTTAATATTCTCTCTGTTTATATTCTTTTCCTAACACAATTTTGTTCCACTATTTTGATTAATACCTGGAATCAACAAAGAGCTATTGAGCATGGCTTTTGTGGTGCAAATATTGCATGTAAATAGACTTTCACATTGTCTGCTTTTCATTAACTGTCACTTGCCCTCAATATGACAGTTTGCTAGAAGTCTCAGACATTCCGAATTATACCTCAAACATGTACGACAATAGGACTGGTCTGGCACAAAAAGATTACCTATTGGATTGTTTGTGAGAAGGTGAGAGGACACAAGTTGAACACAGAAGAAATTTTGTGAAAGAAAAGCTTAACTAATGTAAACATTTGCTTTTGTACCTATAAGAGGAATTATAGAGGAAAATTTCATGGCCAATTAAGTGCTCAACATGATATGGCACCTTCGAAAGTGTATTCTGCCTTCATTAGTGAGATGGGCCAGAGCTTGGTTTTTCTTTATTTTGCTTTGTTCTTGAAATTTTCTTTTTTCATATTGCTGGTTAAAGGACTTGAGTGGAAGCTTTCATGTGGATATCAAGTTACTAAATCAGAGATGCTTTGCTTGTACTTGTGGTTCTATCAAATAGAATAAAAGGGTGGATGTATCAGTATGATATTCTTCTTTTATCTGAACATCTTAAGTTCCCTTTGTGTAGATGCGTCAGACACTTGGGATGCGAATGGCTGCTGCTGCGAAAGAAATGAAAGCTGCCGAGCAAGAAAGACTAGACAAGGAAGAGGTTGCACATAAAGCACTTGCTGATCAGGAAATCATTATGGAAAAAGTTGTGCAAGAGGCAAATATTCTGAAGCAAGAGGCAGAAGAAAATGCTAAGGTAATGGCTCTCGCTATTTAACTGAATTTTTTTTATGCATAGCAAATAGAAATTGTTAGTCTTATGATTTTTTCTACTTGTTCTTCTGTTGCACAGTTGAGGGATTTCCTGGTGGATCGGGGGCGTGTTGTTGATACGTTGCAGTAAGTATAACTTCTTTAGGTCTCTTTCAAAATTTCCTTCGATATTTGTGTTCTCCGATTGTGGGTTATTTGCTTTAAAAAAAGGGAACTGTGCTTGGTCGGGATGCCAAGGTAAACTCATCAGTCTGATTCAAGCTTGTGTTTGCTGAAATTTAATATATGTAACTGCAAATTATATTTACATAGTATTGGGGGAGAAGGCAGCTGTCCTTATTCGGTGTATTCTTGTGTTATGATCTGTTTTCGCAGGTTTACCGTGTCCATCACACAATATCCTCATGCTTTCTTTCTTTGGTTTCAAATTCCTTTGAGCAAAACCATTATATTTACTTTTTACTACTATTAATAAGAGGCGCTTTCAGCCTCCTCGCAGAGGTAGAATCACAATTTTTATTTTTTGGACTCGGATAATTCTGTGCCAAAGGTAGGGAGATTGTAGGTCTGGGTTCATCTTTCCCACCCAGATCCCATTTGTGGGACTGCACTGGGTATGTTGTTGTAGATACTTCCATGTCCATGGCTGTTGCAGCTATCCTATCCTTACATATTCAATGTTTTCCCTTCAACTGTTATTTAAGACTAGAGGGGCCATTGTGGTTGATGTGTGTTGTTTCTTTTGAAGGCTTTTTGTTGCCCCTCGTTAAGTCACTTTTTACATTATCTCTCCTGTACGTTTTAGTAAATCTTGACAACTTTGAAGGCTCTTGCTTCCATCCCCCTCTAACCCGAGCATATTAGTTCTTACAATATGTTGTGTCAATTCCTTATCCTACATGCTACTCTCCATATTCTCTCTCCCTCTTTTTTCCAGACCTTAATACTTTCCTTCTCTACTGAGCTCATATGTGCTTATAAAGAGCCTTGATAATTTTGAGGCTTATTGTAAACATCTTTCTACTTTAATGATGTTCTTGTAGAATTAGTGGATTTATTTGTCCAACATAACTAATAGATATTGAAAATTTGAAGTTATTGAGAATTTTCTTGGGTTAATTGAGGAGAAAAACATGAACCTTTGCTAATAGAGGTGCAAAGAGATATATTTCCTTAAAATCTTGAATGAGTTTAACATAACTATAAAGAGACTCTAGTGCATGTCATATTTTCATATTTTTTCCACTTTTAGAATTTGCATTGGATCTTTTCTTCTTCTTGTGAAAGATGTTAGTGCAATGGTTTTTGGTATACATTAACCTACAGAGATCATATGTTTCAAGAATCAATATATTAGCATATTTTGGAAAAAATAGGATTTAACTATAAAATATCTAAGAAGAATGAACGCACTTAGAGGTTCCTTGAATTTAGTCCAGAAGTATGTTTATATCACCAAATTTGGCTAAGCATAAACTGTTCTCATGTGAAAGTATGAGTGGGGTCATAGCCAATCTGAAATTATTTCATACTTCAAAATTTTGTTGTATAGAACGTTGTGTCAGTGCGTCCCTCTGAAATCTGCATATCCACTGCCATACTTGCTTTATAAATATTTTTCCCTTTTCTACCTCCTATTCTCTGTCAGATTTGCTACCTTAAAATTATGTTTAAAAAGAAATATTCTGTTGTTGTGACTAAAGAGCTTAACTAATGACAAAGGCTTATTCAATAATATACTGTTAACATGCCACCGTTTTATACAAGTAGTGTTTAAATAGAACATGACCAAACAACAACATACTCAGTGAAAAAATACCACAAAGGTAAGGCCTAGGGAGGGTAGACTGTACGCAGACCTTACCAATACCTCGTGGAGTATAACATGGCCAAACTTGCTTTATAAATATTTCTTCTCCCTTCGCTACCTGCTTATTCTGTGTCACACTTGCTTACCTTAAAATGATTTTTTTCGTACTCTCCGTCACACTTGCTACCTTAAAATGATTTTTTCTTAAAAAATTGTTGTTGTGACTACAAAACATGAGTAATGACGAAGGCTTATTCAAGGATATACCTGTTATCATGCCACCATTTTATACAAGCAGTGTTTAAATAGAACATTACATTTTTCTTCCTTGATCAAAGTTATTACTCCCTTTGTCCCAATTTATATGTTTTTCTTTTTTAGTTGGTCCCAAAAGGAAACATTTCTATATTAAGCAACAATTTAACTTTAGAATACCTATTTTATCTTTTTTTTTTGTTTCTTTTCTTAAACTTCGTGTCAAGTCAAACTACATCATATAAAATGGTATGGAGGGAGTTGGGAGTACTAGTTTTTTTAATCTTGAGCCTTGGGCCCCTGCTTAGTAATGGGGCTTTCCACAACTAAAAGTATTAGACAATACTAAGTTATAGAACACAAACTGAAAAGGTCCATTACTTTTCTAGTTATAGTCCAATATTTTCAGTTCTCCCCCTCCACTCAGATCCTTGTGCCCTATGTCGCTCTACTTGTTAGTCATTTAAAAGACTCAATAGATTGTTGCACTCTTTTGCAGAGGCGAAATCTCTGTCATATGCCAAGATGTGAGGTTGTTGAAAGAGAAATTTGATGATCGTGTTCCTCTCTGCAAATCTTTATGTTCCAGCCAGACCAGCTGCATCTTAGCCTCATCAAGTTCATCTTCGAAGAGTATGGTACCAGAACAGGTGCCTGACCCTGCTGATTTGGTGCATGCTTCAGAAAAGATGGATACAGTGTCTTGTCATGAGGAGGAGCTCAAGGCATCTGAGGATGTTAAACTCAAGGCATCTGAGGATGTTAAGTCAGTGATCCATAACACGGATCTTCTGGATGATGGATGGGAAATCTTTGACAACCGTGAGCTATGCATGTGAATCAAATGGGTACATGTTGTGACTAGTATAGAAAAACCATTGACTGCTTGCTTTAGTTCAAACATATCTCTCATCTATTAAATAAGTTTCTTTGTAGAAACAAACATCTTTAGAATTCCAGTTTGTTATGCTCATTTGCAATGCTGGTTGAGAGCTATTTCAAAGTAGTATCCTCTCGTAAGTATAGAGGCATTTGTACAGAACCAGTATATAAAAAACAGTTTATATATAGAGAAGTACAATCGTGTACTTGGTCAAGCTCTCTATGAGCAGATTGCTTCACTCAGTTGAGCTTGTCACATAGTGTAGTTATGCACGTTATGGTCTCTTTTAGTTGCTTCGATAATTCTGTTTCTGATTAGGAGTGTTGTTACCTTGCACCTGTTCCATATTCTGGAATGCCCGTGGTTGAAGACAGATTTCCATTATTTGGACAACATTTTGGATAAATGTCGTAGCCTTGTGCGCCTATTGTGTGCTCACATGAAAATAACATTATGGACTCTGTTGTTTTTGTCGCCTTGTTTGAGACTGAAGGTATAGTCGTTGTATTCTCGTCTCTGTGCTAAAGAAGTACTTGACAAAACCTCTTTTGGGTTGGGGCGGATTGCATAGTATGCAAACAGCGAGTACATGAAGTTTACAGTCGGTTATTATTTGTATGGATTTTGATCAGAAGTGGTGTCACGCCATGGTTCCAATCTTCCATTAGTTTCATCCTTTCAATGACCAAAATGGAATTAATCCTACCTTCAGCTGGGTGAAGGAGGGGAGAGGGAAAAGGCTTGGGCCTACCTGTCCCTATATGAGCTTGAGGCCTTGTAAGAGGTACTTTAGATTATTCACTTTTACCTCACATCATTTATTTATTTTCATTAATTACGAAACATCCCTTCCTTATGGACAACCTTTGCTACACATCCTTAAACGAGTTGGTGTGTAATTAACCATTTCACTAGGGTATAGATGTGGTTTTGTGCCTTAACATTAGATAATGTGTCTTTTATTAGAAGGTTTCCATATCTCCTACTAATTAGATATAAGTATAGGTGTAGAACCTCTTACTTACTGACATTCATTTCCTAAATAATTCATGAGATGAAAAACATAAATAACAAAGTGTCCTCGAGTATCCTTTATTCAGTCTTTGTATACATTGTACATGTCATTTAACTCTACTCCTACACAAAAATCTCAAAGCTATCTTTACTCTCATAGTCATTCATCAGAAAATCTAATCATATAAAGCTAGAAATTGAGTTTATCTAGTCGTGCCAACAGAGAAGCAAGACTATACATCTCCAAATAATGTAAAGTCTTGCCCTCTGTTGTCTAACTTGCTTCGAACATCCTTGCCATTTTCTCATCTTCGAACCCCTTAACGATGACATTGAACTAGCAAGAGCAGCCATATATAAATGGAAAACTCAAGTGCAAAATGAAGAAAAATGTTTTGAGTAGTGTTTAATTTAAAGACTTGGAACATATATATAAGGGAAAAAAGACTAGAGAGTATGGATATGTGAAAGGAAAACATGTGGCTCAAGAAGCTTGTCCCACATGAAAGGGAGTTGTTATCAAAGTTGTGTCAATGGATAAATTGGAATAAGTTTAGGGGGCCATAGTTGTCTTGTCTTTGTATTGTATGGGTACCCTACATGAGCCTCACTATCATACAGGTTTGCTATATCCCCAAATTATATAATGAAATCGCCCCATAATCTATTATTCATGGTCTTACAAAATAAGTACTTGTACTACAAGTGTATTTAATGTGACAATAAGAGACCAAAGGACAAATTAATGACATGATTGATTTCATGGCTTGCGAAATTTTTAAAATGTACCAATAGTTTGGGACATTTATCTAGAGTAAGTTTGATGCTGCTGAGTCAAGATATGCTTATTAAATAACGAGTTATAGTTCAACTCGCTCAACTTCTATTTTCTTAAATTTCAAACTTACATTATATGATTTTTGTGATATAAGAAATGCTTATGACATAAATTAAACAGTGATTCGAATGCATTATTATCCGTTGAATATCAACACTAAATGGGTAGTGCAATATCAAAATACATTTTTATGTATGGTATTGAGCATTTTCATAAATCAAGTTTGGGCATTATCATTAACTTCTTTTAACTTTTATTGAACATAACTTAATCAATTCATCATCAAAATTAATCGAGCCCAACCTCATTAAAGTTTAGCGAGTTAGACAAGTCACATGGGTTTTCTCATTTTGTCGGAATAGCTCAGTTGGTTTGGATGGTGGCCATCAACACGGATGATATGGGATCTCCCCTCAATGCATTCTGAGTATAGCCTATCACACAAGACTTGTCTAGTTATCTATCCTGTGCTTATCTAAAAGATAGAAATTGTGACAAAAATTATATTGCCCGTAAATTATCTTGGAGTTAGAAAAACAAAAAAACACGTTTCACATATAACTATACTTGCTCTCCACTAGATTAGCTCCACCTTTTCATAGACTTTTATAATTACCTCCAGGAATCAAGAAGCCGTTATTTAAGCAAATGATTTGAATTTTATGGGTTCTATATATTACTGAATTTACTAATTATTTGAGTTACTAAAGTTGAAATTTAATAT
>JAOTQR010000109.1:16875643-16891197 GCA_025774065.1 Solanum ossicruentum | reverse complement strand
GGGGAGTATGCCATTTAGTAGCTGTCCATCTCATCAAATAGATTAAAACCTTCAATCTTCAGAGAGCCTTGGAAGCTTGAAAGGATAAGAATGACTCTAATGTTCCTCCAAAGGTATTTTGATGTGTTTGCTTTGTTCACACTAGAAACCCTGGGAAACTCATCCTAGAGCTCTTAAATATATCATTATTGGGTATTCTCTAATACAAAAAGGGTACACATACTATCACCCTCCTTCTGGAAATTCTTTCTTGACATGGATGTTAACTTTGGAGAATCTAAAAGCCCTATTTCAGCATTACACCTGCACCTCTTCAGGGGAAGAGTCAAAAGGAAGAAGAGATGGTTTTTCGTAGTTCTATTGATGAAAGTGAAATTGGAGAAAGTAATCAAGGGGAGAGTGTGGGCGTTTGGACAGGCCTGATTTGATAACTTACTCAAGGAGAAATAAAGCAGAAGAAGCCATCATGCAATCTGCCAAAACCGAATCTTGTTCTTCTGGTGAGTTATCTACATTTCATAATGAGTTAATTTGTTTGTTCCTCACAGGGAAGGGAGTTATACCTTGCACCAAACACCTATCGTCTAACTTTGTTTCCTATAGTTCTTTGTCTCCTTCCTATAGTCTTTGCCTTACCTATATCCTCTGTGTCTATTCCCCAAAATTGGAGGGAAGTTTCTGCATCTTCTCAATGGAAGCAAGATATGATTGAAGAAATGAACGCCTTATCAATGAATAAGATGAGGTAACTTGTGGATCACCAAAGGAGAAGAAGGTTGTAAGTAGGTCTTCACTGTAAAACATAAAGTTGATGGTTCCATTGTAAATTCAATGCAAAATTGATATCTAAGGGATCATTCAGACTTATAGAGTGGATTATCAAGAGACATTTTCCCCTGAAGCTCCGTTTGAAGAAAGGAAGGATCCCAAAGAATCGATCTTTCTTTTCGTTGTTGAATCTCTCTTTGATTAATCAATGTGCGATATTCCAAATCCTCATTACTAATGGAATCCAAATGAACACTATCAGAATTCTTTTGTTGCTAATCTTGATTGAAACTTGCAATAGTTTGATGTGAAAAATGCATTTCTTCATGTAGAGTCAAAAGAAGAGGTGTACAAGGAGATTCCTACTGAAAAAGTCGAGGAAAGTTATGTAACTCGAAGAAAGCCTCATACATAATGAAGCAATCTCCTACAACATGGTTTGATAGATTCTGCAAGGCAATGATCTACTTCAGTTACCAACAAAGCAGTGTTAGTCACACCCTCTTCATCATCATATCATCATATGATATTAACAGTGGGAAGGTTTTGAGTTCAAAGTTGGATTACAAAAATGTCATTCACTAATTTTTTAAATTAAAAGATGTCTTTACTAAATTTATAAATAAAATAAATAATAACAGCTAAACTAGACCAAAATACATGGATAGATGTTAGAACTTATACTTTCTATTTCTTAATGACCTTTAATTATTTATCGTTTTAGCTACTGACATTGAACTCATTCCAATAGCACTTAATGCTTCACACTATATTCAATATGATTAAGGTCGATTATGGACATTCATAATCTCATTAATTACAATCCAAAACACGTTTCTAATCATAATTTCTTTAGTTATTATTGATAAATATTTATACCATTTTCTACATTAAAATTACTGTCATGTGATCAGGAGGTCATGGGTTCAGGCCCTGTAAACAACCTCTAGCATAAATGCAAGGTAACACCCTTGTGGTCAGGCCCTTTCCCGACCCTGCACATAGCGAGAGCTTTAATTCACTGGGCTTCCCCTTTAACCTTTTCCTATTCTTTACATTACAATATTGAATAAAGTTATACAATAAGTTCTTTTTGCCCATCTTCATGTCGTCTTCATTCTGCCAAATATTCTCTTTTTTTCAGGTATATCTATTGTTTGGGTGTGTGTGCCAATCTTAGTATGTTTACACTTTGTTTGGATGATTGTTATATATTGTTTCATAATGTATTGTATTGTGTTGTATTGTATTATATTGTATCGTACCGTATTGTTCCAATGACTACAACGTTTGGATAGATTGTATTGTTCTTCGTCGTCACATAATGTCATACATTCATAATTTGAATGATAAACCTACAAGAAATTGAAAGGTATATGGTGGATTTCATAAAAATATAGGGTAACTGATAAAGTAGAATTATAAAATAAATAAATAAAGTGAAAAATGAGAAGAAGATATTAAAGTAACGACGCAACCACACAAAATCAGTCGTTACACAAAATGGGTCTTTTTATCGTTACCTAACGATGGAATTAAACAAAATAGGATACAATGAAATTTAAGTAACAATTAAAACAAAACATTCTACTTAAACTAACAATACAATACAATACAACGGGTAACAACCATCCAAGCAAGGGGTTCGTGATATCTTGCTAGATATTTAAAAATATGATTACCTTTAAATTGGAACTGTTTGTCCCCACTTTTTAAGTTAATCTTTTGGTTCATATACTTGTGTTTGACGAAAATGCAACATCCCACTTTTATGTTTTTTTATTTAATGAACAAAATGTAAATGATAAAATTAATATTATTAATTTCAGGATTTTCTATTTTGCAATTCCAACTTTTCAAATATAAAGAAATTTTATTAAAATGATAAGGGACAAATGTGAAATGCACCTTCCAGAGACTAGTTAGACATCAAAAGGGTAAACTCATTCTTCTCATAGTTAAAGTTGATGACATAGTAATGACAAGAGATGACAAAAAGGATCTTGAAAAACTGCAAACTTATTAGGATTTGAGGTGCTAGCTCAAAAAGAAGAATCTTTTTTTCTCAAAGGAAGTATTTTGGCCTCTTGAAGAAAACTGGTATGACAGGTTGCAAACCAGCAAAATAGCCCACTGAAAGCAACCACAAATTGCAGAGTGGAATTGGAGTCTCCGTTGGTATGCAGAGATATCAGAGGTTGGTTGGAAGACTCATTTTCCCACAATAGACCAGATATAGCCTATTCAGTTAGCCTGGCGAATTAGCCCATGTATGATCCCTGAGATACACATATGCAAGTTGTCTTTCAGGGAAAGCATACTTTCCTCCAGACTTGGTCACCTCCGAATTTACAAGACTTCACAGATGCAGATTGGGCTAAACCTCTACATGATAGAAGATCTACATCCGGCTATTGTACAACTATAGGAGGAAACCAAGTACTTGGAGAAGCAAAAAGCAAAGTGTAGTAGCAAGATCAAGTGCGGAGGCAGAATAAAGTGCTATGACCCAGGGTGTTTGTGAACTTTTGTGGTTACAAAAGCTGCTAGAAGAATTGAAATGCACGAAAAGGGTAACTTTCCTTGTATTGTGAGAAGAAGGTTGCAATCAGTATAGCTGAAAGTCCATGCCAAACAACGCATGTTGAAATTGGTCAACACATTATCAAAGAAAAAGTTATGATGGTATCTCGAGTTTCGTCCTTGTGTCATCAGAGAAGCTAATAGATGATGTTTAACCAAAAGCCTCAACAAACGGACTCTTTATACACTGGTTTGCAAGTTGGGCAGGTGTGACATTTTTGCCCCAACTTGATGGGGAGTGTTGATTGATACTAACAGCTTAATTACAGGAGTAGAAGAATATTGTATTGATTGTAATCTATTTGGAATTGATTATGTGATATATCTTTCCTTATTTAGTCTTAGGACTCATCGTATAAGTGCCCATTCTCATGGATTGTATATTCATCAAGAAATACCAAGAAACTTTTTCTCCCTCTAGAAATCTTGAATTCTATCCCATCGTCTAAACAGAGCCTCCTACAACCCCTCTAGTAATAACTTAGGATAAGGTGAAGAATAACAATTTACAAAGAGCACAAGGCTGCATAAAAATGCGGGCTGATAATAAGATGCTGAAGGGTTCTTGAAATTCACGATTAGGTCTGTACGAAGTTATAACCACTATGAAATCCTTAACATCTATCAGGAAGAACTTGAAGTTGTCGCTGAATATTTTGGGTGATAAAGAGCCTTACAAAAGATTGGAAGCAGAAGCAGCAACCTATGATTTGCAAGTGGTAGTATATTTAAAGATTCACTCAAATATTTCATGTCTAACAGCTGAAAAAAGAGGATTGGAGAGAATGTAACTCCTTCAACTGATGTACCAGTTTGCACCCCAAATAGACCACACTTGATCAAACCATTGCAATACTTAAAGAGAGAGTGACAGCAAATGGGAACGTAACTAAACAAGTGTTAGTTCAGTAAATGAATTTATTACCCAAAAAGCCCACATTAAACCATCATTTTCTTTGCTCTCAGTTTCCAGATTTAAAACCTCAACGACAAGTTTTTTCTGAAGGAGAAAAAAAAACATATAGTACTTTAAGCTTGAAAATGTAAGCACACATTAGTTCTAGCCTCTCAGGTACCACGTTATTTTTCATAGTTGCCCTGATTGCAAATGGCCACTCTGCCCTCACATATGTAGAGTATTGTCTGCATACATCCTAATGCTCAGATCCCACTTGTGAGATTACACTGGGTATGTTGTTGCCAAATTCTTACTACTGATTTCAGTGAGAGTGAGGCTAACATCATCACAACTGCCTGGACCTAAGCAGCATCTTTCTTCAAGAATCTTTTTCTATCTTTCAAATTTTCATTCAATTTCTTTTCATTTACTTTGCAACTTTTGAATCTCTATTCATTCGTTTGGTTTGACACTTAAGAGTTCCCATTAGACAGTCAAATGCATTTACCTTCATTACTTTCCAAACTGTTTGCATTTGACAAAACTAGACAGGGTGTTAACCATAAGTTTGCAATATGGAGAAGTACACTAAAAGTAAGTGTTTTGACATTAAGTAGAAGACAGAATCTATGCACTGTAAAATATAGCCATGATAAGAAAAGTGAAGTTGAGGTGAGATTACACAAGTTTGCTGTGCATAAATGTAGACAATTCAGATATCTAGACTTGAAATCCTTCGAGAATGGTAATATAGATGAAGATATAACATAATTGAAATAGGAGAGTGAAATTGAGAAGTGTTATTAGAGTAGTATGTGATAGAAGGATACCTATTAAAGTGAAAGACAACTTCTATTGAACGATTGCAAAACAACAATGTAACATCGGAGTGAATGTTAGGCCTTTAAAGTCTAGCATATCCACAAGATGAGTGTCATAGATGTATGACTTTACAAGAGTAGATAAATCTAGAAAAGACACACCTACCAAAGGGACAAATCTACACATGTAAAGGATAAAATAAGAAAAGGTTGTTTGAGAGTATTGGAGCTAATTAGCAACATTGATCATGCATAATTAAAAAGTTGTTTGATATAGTTTTGTCTTGTCCTATGTCGACTTCCAGATATATTGGTCCTTCGATGTGAAATCAAGATAATTGTAAGTGTTACGAGAGACGATATAGACCGAAATCGCGTGGAAAGAAGTTATCTAGAAAGATCTATGATATTATGAAATCTATGTAGACTTGGCCCAAAAAAATAGAATACAATGTAAGAAAAAGATCTATGTAGTCTAAGCCAAAAATAAAAGAATATGATACCACCTAGTTGGATGTGCACTTCTAGTGTTAGAAAATCTAAATTATTAAATACTGGAATTAAACAGATTGAGATTTAAGTGGAACAGATAGTGAGGATTCATATTGCCTATGTGACTAGCTTGGGATAGAAGAGCAGATAGAGAGGATCCGAAGATGCTAAACATATGCTTATGATTTGTGTAAGACAACGCACATATAGGATGATTATAAAAGTGTAACGAGAAAAAATGCAAGTTATGACAATAGAGTGGAAGGACCATAGATTTCCAGATACTGCTTGTTATCATTCTAATAGCATACCTTTTGGAAAACCGGATACTCTGCACTAAATCGTGTACAAGCAAATTCTTGAGCTTCCTCACTCGTACCGGGCTCTTGCTTCAAAAATTGGTTGCAGGGGAAGGCCAAGATTTCAAAACCTGATAACTCAATTCAAATATATATGCATAAGGGTCTCTATAACAACAACATCATCCCAGTAGAATCCCACAAGTGGAGTTTGGGGAGGTTAGAATATAAGCAAACCTTACCACTACCTCATAGAGGTAGAGAGGCTGTTTCCTGTCCTCATAAGGTGGGTCTCTATAGAGACCAATAAACTTCTAGTAAGAGTGAACAAACCTTAAGAGAAATAAAATATCGACAACAACAACATAAACATGCCCACTGAGATCAGACAAGTGGGGTCTAGGGAAAAACTTTGAAAGACTACTTACAAATACTTAACAAACCACTCACCTTTATCCTTGAATTGATTGTAGAGTTGAGTCAATTGGGTATAATTGGTGTTTGTGAACCCACTGTTTCAGCCAACATAGAACCACTATCACCAAAATTGAAATAACAAAGAAGAGGGAAAAAAAACAGTAGAAATATAGCTTAAAGTTGGATACTTGAATTGAAAAAAGAACAAATAAATCAAGAACTGAAGAGAGAAGAACCATTTGGAGGCAACATTAACTACAAGAAGCACTTTTCCCTTGTAGATGCTTAGGTCTACATTTTTCCCTTTGAAATCCTGGAAACAAGAAGAGAAAAGGGGTAAAAAAAACAAGAATTAGATACCAAATAAACGCCCATCATATCAGGAAAGAAAAAAGGAAGCAGGTGTGCATAAGGGGTGTAAAGGAATCACCTTTACAGTGAATTCATGGATTGATTTCTGTGGAACTGATTTAGAAGCCCCCATTTTTGTGTGAAATAGAAGTTGTATACCCCAGAATTGGGTTTAAGAAGACACAATACTAACAAAGATAACAGCTTTTGGTTATCTGAGTTTCTTGAATGTGAATGCGGTTGGGACCAATTTTGCCTTGTTGTCACTTTGTACAAATCATAACCGCTCCGACCAATTTACGTTTTACCGCATTTTATATCTGTTAACCCACCCTTTTATGTCTGATATTCTAATTTGATTTTTGATATTTGTTATTTAATATTTAGATTATAGGCTGATCAATTTAAATTTGTATCGGACAAGATTTTATTTGAAATTTTTTGATTAAGAGAAAAATAATCTCATCCATTATATTATATTCTTTGGTGGTAATCCATGTGTACTAACCTATTAGATAAATGAATTATACCTATTTATTTGATAGTTTATTTTTGCTTATTGTAACTATTATTTTAAGAGTTAATTGTTGTAACTATTATTTTAAGAGTGAATTTATAAAGAAACACAGAATTACCACCAGTTTTAAATGCTGTATAAGAAAATTAACAGCTTAAGAATAAAAGTACTTTTCTGTCTTTATAACGTGTTGCCAACGACAAAAATCAATCAAGAACCGTATTTTTAGCATGTGATGCCCTTTTAATAAGTTTGATTTTAAATCTGCAATTGTTAATCCATATTTCAAACTTTGAGACACCGCCTTTATCTTTCCCAAGTTTTCAACAAAAAAATAATAATAATAATTGGCTTCCAGGCTAGGTTTCTTTTTCTCAACAGCGCCATGCTAAATACTTTCAAAACTCATATAACTACTACTTACTAAGAAGTTGCTCACCACATTCAACCTTCAAGAACTGATAGCATCCCAATAGACCTGCAGTGGAGGAATAGAAACAGCAGCACTCAAACTGTGTCCATCTCATTTGACACGGCTGTTGCAGCTCAGCATATTAATAGGCTACTACCACTTTGTAACAATAACACAAATGTGGAGACTCTGGAGAAATATGCAAGAGATAAAGCTAAGAGCATAGTATACTTTGCTACCAAGAAAACACAATTTTAATTTATCACCTTATGATTTCAGCTTTCACAATTCTAGTTACACTGAATGAGGTGAGTTCCTCCAGAATGTACAGGGATCATGTGAGACTTCTATAACAATGGGTGCACATGATGAGTAATAACCTGAAATGCCCTAACTATGCCAAATTGTTTTTGACAGACCTCTGATATTAACTAGGAAGGAGAGACGATGAACAGTATAACTAAAAAGGAAAAAAACAATATAATTAAATATACAAAACTCAGCTGCCTAGGAATATGCTACAGAACGAATTATCCCCTCTACAATTGTGAAGGAACGCTAAGATACATATATATACAATCATGAACTGCGTCGCTCTTCTCCCCTTCAGTGCACCTCCGTGCACAAATTACTCTCAAATTAGTATAAACAAGCCGCACTACCTGCAACAGTATGACAGGTAAGAACAAATGCCTTAAAGAATGACATGAAACCACAGCCCGAACTCTTAAATTTTTTAACAAAGCAGCAGTACCAGCAGCTGTAGCTTCCACTCTTGGGTCATCATCTTATCTTGGTCTCCAAAAGCCAGGACCTGCACAGCAGAAGCCATCACCATCTAAGTAATGTGTAAAAATTCCTCGGGGAAAAATGCCTGCTCATTTATTGCCTTCATATAATTAAAAAATAGAAAGAGCAAGGTAACCCACAAAAACAATAAAACAACATCCCTCTCACACTTCTCTCTTTATTACTTGGAACCTTTACTTGTTTATTGTTCAATTTCACATTGAAGGTCATATCATATTTCTACAAATGCACATCAATCGACAGTGGGTAGAATATAAGAACTTCTGGTTAAGTTTTTGCAAAAGCTTCTAAGAGAAATTTGATGCATTGTGTCAAGTTATTCATCCCATTAGCCATATACAAACAAAAAATGACTGACAGTTCAATTTGAAAGATTACAGAAAAATTAAATCTGGTTGTTAAGTCGCGCACTTGCAACACAAAGGGTATTTCAAAAACAGAAGTGCATGGGAAATAGAGCAACAGTACGTGTAATATTCGCATTGAATTAAAGA
Source organism: Solanum ossicruentum (assembly GCA_025774065.1). Classification (NCBI taxonomy): domain Eukaryota; kingdom Viridiplantae; phylum Streptophyta; class Magnoliopsida; order Solanales; family Solanaceae; genus Solanum; species Solanum ossicruentum. Next base: position 16,882,335 of record JAOTQR010000109.1, on the reverse strand, counting down.
ACTTAACCTCTAGATGTTACTGGAATTGGGTGCTCAGGCGGTGGCCTATGAGTAAAGATATCCCTCCTGTTCATACCCCGAGGTGGATAACCCCACTTGTGGCTTGGTAAAGGTGGTTCATGTGGAACAGGATATGATCCAGCAGCATAGTGACCTCTGGAGCCATCTGGAAAGCATGGACCTAAAAGACACGAGCAACAGTAAAACCAAAGGAAATATAGACAGTTGAAATACTCGGCATTGCAGGATGACGAAGGCCTTACCAGAATAATGGGATGGTGCCATCCAGCTCTCTCCAATTTCATGTCGTGTTGCCTTCATTCCATTACAATCTCTGGGAAAACTTCTATTATCTCCATTCTGCATATGGAGTACACCGGAATAAGGGGTTGCTATATCCCTCCTCTGATCAGCCTGAACATAAGAGAACTGATTTGAAGGAGCGGGATGAGGTGGCCGCAAATGGAAGCCCTTGCCAGAAGCCCCATCATGTGGATGCACTCCATTAGACAAGCCAAATGGTGGATGGCGAACAGCTCCAGTGCTGGAAGGACGTGAACTAGCCACATCGAGCACCTTCATTGATCCCTCAGCACGAAGCTCTCTGCTGTCAGAGGGCTGACAATGAATAGCATCTGAGACTGTCGGATGAACTTGTGCAACTGCACACTGCTGAAAAATGGTTTCCGGCAAGTTGTCTTTGATATTCTGTGAAAGATAAAGATTGAGATTGCACATGTTAAAATAATTCTAACAAAAGTAATAGCTGATCCTACCAATACAAATTCACAAGGCAAAAAGTCACCATAGCCGGAGAAAGAAGTAAAACAAATGTACCTGGGAACCCATTGAACACTTTGACTGAACACTACTAGGGGCAGAATTCAATATAGAACATGGAGGTGGAAAAGAAGATGGTGCAGGAATAACTGAGGGTAGAAGTGGTGGTGGTGGTGGTGGTGGTGGTGGTGGAGGGGGAGGGGGAGATGATGGCAAAGGAGGAGATGAGGGAGGACCATCTTTTGGCAGTGGGGGATGGAAGGAAGCTCCAAAACTTTTCCCATCATCAGGACGTGAAATCTGAGCAGAATCTGTTCCAACGCCATAACGAATGGAAGCAATTTCACCTTCACACACGGGGGACACATCTTCCATTTCAAGTTCACCATCAACATCTTCCAGGATATGTTTGTGCTTCTCAGTAGCCGGGATAGCCTCCTCTCCATTGTGCTTTCCAGCAGGGTGTTCTGGAGTGACAGCCTCAAAACTCTCACCATCAGAATCACTCACTTCTTCATCCTTGAGCATTGCAGGCATACAAAACCCAGGAAGTTGAAAACTTGAATTGCTGAAGAAATATAAAAAGATTCACAATCAAGGAATCTCAAGGGGAAGAGTCTAAAATCATAAAAGCTATTTTTACATTCAACAATAACATCTACAAGAGTATTAAATAAGTTACCTTCCATATTCATCAACCAGCATCCCCTCCATTTCTCTAATTGGATCATCGAAAGGTCTTTCTGTCCTCATGGGACGTCGAGAGAAACCACGACTCAATGATGACCCACAAAAAGATTCAAGTTCTCGTATGTAAGGTCGAACAACAGACTCGGGAAGAATCTTCCTTTCCTGCCAAACCCTCAAAACCTATCAAGAAACAAGATAGATAATGAGACCTACGGTTTGACCGAACATTAAATTGAAATCCAACGGAAGGTATAGAAAAAGGAAATATTCCTTACTTTCAAACATTGCCTTCGATTTTCCTGAGAACTACTGCCAGGAGGAGCAGCTGCTGATATTAGACGAGGCAATACTACCTGAATTGCTGAAGGATATATGCCACCAATGTGACCTATAATTACAAATACAAGCCGGGAATAACATACCAGGAAGATACAAAGGAAGCATACTAGTGCAATGCCTTAAAGCAGAAAATATTACCTTTCAGTCCTCTAGAAAACTGTGCAATGGAATCAACAAGAAAGAAAAGATCCACCCTTCTACGTAAGCTTGACTCGATTTCCAACTTTTGAGCAATGATCTCTACAATCTGAGGTCATCATTCAACATCAACAAACAGGACTAGCATTGCATATTGGGAAATAAAAGATACAAATTTCAAATTCCCAATCCTTGTCAGTAGAAACTCAGAACTTCAAACTCTGAATTATATATCCATTTTTTGGGCACAAGGAGCCAAGATGCAAGGATTTGTCAAATACAGCTGAACTCAAGGCACCAAAACCAAAAAGCCTCTATTCCAACAACTTATGTCAAGGTGAAAAAGAAAAAGGCAACTGAACTTAATTGAAGATAAGAACTTACATCAAGCATGCATCTAGGAAGCGAATTAGTTCAACATTTGTAGGGGAACACAGGATACATATGTCAACCAGGTCCCAGATTAATCTCACCTTATCTTATCCGTACTTTGTTTATTTTCTCAATGAGGACAGATTTAGAATCTCTAATCCCATCCACACAATATACCATTTATTACTCTTGAATCACCTTAGGATCTCTATATAAATCATGCTTCAGATAACAAACAAAGAACATGAATGAGTCTCAAAATAAATACCAAGCAATTCTCTTTGACTGAATAAAAATTATGTTCCCTCCCTGTTGGGATTTTAAACACACTTCACGGTCCCTTCAGACCAATAGGAACAAATTACTTGTTCCACAACCTGAGGTGGCGACCTGAAAGCTCATAACTAAAATGATAAATAGACAGGGATCAGATCTTAGAGAATCCAAAATATCAAAGCTCTTTCTAGCAGAACCAAGCAACAAACTTTCTTTTTCTCTCAGACAGCCTCCCCCCCCCTAACCTAGTAAATCCGCAGAAAACCAAAATAGACACTGAATAAACAAAGCCAACAACTTGTAAACTGCCCATAAAGCAGAGAGAAAACAACACATCCTAACCAAGCTTCAGAAAGCAGGAACAGGTTCAAGGAAAAGACTAGCATTATTCATCTGAGCTAGTATCTACAGTAGACAGTAGTAGAGGAGAAAGGAGGAAACAAATCAAGAAGACTGAACAGATATGTTTAACACATACTATAACAAACTATTATAAATAAGTGTGACGAGAAGCATGTAACTTTACCTTGGAAGCAACACCGAACTTAGCACAGTCTAAAGCAACACGTGTGGCCCGAGCAATGCTTTCTTTTGTCCTTGTCAATATTCCAAGAGTGGCCTCAAAGGAACCCAAAGCAGCATTGGCTTCTCCTCTGCTGCTCAGTTTCCCACCAGTCCTTGGTTTGTCATGTAGCTGACGAGGCAAGGGACTAGAGCTTCCAATACTTAAATGCATGCTACTATCTACAGTAGACATGTTGCAAGTTAAAGTATTTGGTGTAGATGCCCTAGCAAAGGACCCATCAGTAAGAGAGGATGACGATAGGGTGGTAGAGACAGCTTTATCGCCGAAGTGATCATCAGATACAGAGCTCAAACCAGACACGTGCAACTCCTTGAGTGACACATCCACAACTTTTTCAGGACTTGAAGATGAAGTCGCACTTATATTCTTTGATGCTGATCCAGCTGCTTTCATTTTAATTGACCTAAGATAAGGCATACAGGAAAGTATCAACACATCACACATAATAGATTAGGGACCAGAGCAAATAAGATGGAGATAAAAAATTGTTACAGGAAAAACAAAAATATCTTACTTGTCATTCTCTTGAATGCTCACATCTAATGACACCTCGCACAGCTTGTTATTTTGACCACATTCAGCCTCTGCAATACCCATCCTCATTATACCACCTTTTTCCGGTGAACTTATTATCAACTCATCATTAGATACACAATCAGCAGATTTTCCAGAACCTTCAAAAATTGGATCTTCAAGATGTTGTGCCGACTCTGCAGCTTCATTTTCACAATTTTCATCAGATGTCAAGACTGGTTCTGGTGAGGGCCGTTCACATTTGAAGGTACCCTGTGACTTGCCATCATTAGACTTTGCATTAGCAGAATATGCAACGAAAGTGCTAGAAGGGCAGTCAATTGATGACTCCACTTTTGAGGGCATCTGAATAATAGCGTCTGAGACATCACATTTATCTTCACTGGATACCTTTGCTGAGCTATCATCACAAGCTAAAGGTGTGGTAAGAGCTGGCAGTTCTGATAAATGTTCCAAGCCATCCGGAGCTACTAACGCTTTAGCACTGGCAACAACAGCAGCATCTTCCTGCACAGCATCAGCTGGGCTTCCCACTTTACCCACATCAGAGTTATTCTCAAGTTTAATACCTACAGACAGTTCAGAGCAAACCTCCTTGGAACTTGAGCAATGCCCATTGATAGATGTCTTCATTTTACAAAGCCCATCCACATCTTGTTTGTCATCATCTGCAGCATAAGCTGACATGGCCTCCAAGGCACGATGAAGACGTTTAGAGGGAGGTAAAGCAGATTCACCATCCAGCGAACCACCAAACTGTTTACGGATTTCCCAAAAAGGTGGTCTTTTGGGAGAACATTTCTTCGATGAGGATGAATCGTACGCATCACTTTTAATACAAGTAGAGTTCTGAAGGCAAGATCCATCTCCCTCGGGTACCTGTTCCGAGGACTTGTCAGAAGCTCCTGGTGATTTTGCATCTGTCAGAACCTCATTACGTAGCACCTCCCCTTCAGGTGCTGATCTACCCATACGCACCCTGGCTCTCTTGACTAGTGGTAAGTGCTCATCACCATCTTCCTTCAATTCCTTGGAATTTCTTTCATCAGATTTTACAAGTTCACCTGGCAAAACATCTGTACTTCTAGCACTCAGTGCCTCCGGTACAGTATCTTTGTCTAAACCAGCAGAGGACTCGGTTAAATCAGTGTGCAGCCTCTTTCTATTTGGCTTCCGTTTCTTCTTGAGTATCACCGCACTACTTTGGAACTCAAGCCTTTGGCTCAACTCAACCTCCGATTCACATTGCACAGCACACCTATACACAGGTTTACAACCAGATTCCACACTGCTTCCTTCATTTAAGCTAATGCTGCCAGAGTCAACAGTAGCAATTTCGGAATTACTCTCTTCTGTGCTGCCATCAGAAACAAAATCAAGTTGTTCCATATTCTTCCTATCTAAACCATCTGATGGTTTTCCATCCAGTTTATTCCTCCTGGCAGATCTATCTCTTACAGAATTCGCACCATATCCAGCATTCATGCTGAGAGGGCCTGAGGGAAACAAACGATTTTGAAGTACATCAGGATCAATTCTCAATGAACTTCTCAACCTGCGTGCAGATGGAGCCCTTCTCTCCACAGCACCATCCCTTGACCTTCCACCTACAATTTTCCTTCGCGTAGAATAAGTCTTTGTAGCTGGCCCATCCACAACCTCCACACCAGTAGGATCAAGTGACAGCATTTCACCATCATGGGAGACATTGTCTTTTACAGCTACGGCACCAGCCTCATTTTCAAAGTCTGGTTCATTTTCCTCTCCATGGTTCACTTTTGATGAAGACTCGAGTGTATTAAGAGCTTCACCCTCCAAATGAGTTCTGCTCAATTGAACAACCACATTGTCACTCCCAACAGCAACTTCATTGGTAGAATTGCCATTGGCTAGTTGCTCCGTTTTCAACTTCTCAAAGGAATCAATAATCTCATGCACAGCACGAACAAAATCAGCACCTTTTCCACGACGTTTCACAAAAAGAGATTGTTTCTTATCTTCAGTAAATGCTTCGACATCCACAGGATTGCAGAAGGCTCTGAATTAAGAAAAATAATTAGCAAAACAATATTAAAGTCATGGGATGGGAGCACAGAAAATAAAAGATGTCATACACACAAAATAAGAAGACATAGCAGAATTAATAGGCAACACCATTCTAACAGCAAAGGAATATAAAGAAACATGTGGTATTACTTTCATATGATTAAAGTCTCTCATTCTTTTCCTTTCTAAAACTGTTTGGTGATGTTATTACTTGAGCCAATGGTCTATCAAAAACTGTTTCTCTACCAACACACAATCCTGCCAGACCCCACTTGTGGGATTATACTAGGTTTGTTGTTGTTATACTTACATACGACTAAAAAAATTAGGAGAGCAATTAGATGTGGTCGAAAAATGTTAGTCTTATTCTATCAACTCCTAACATATGAAGCCTCCAAAAATATACAAAGAATCAGTTGGTGAATATTACTTGAGGTGCATCAAAAAGATATTCTGTAACAACCTAGAATACCTGGCATTCGGTATACATCCTCAAAACATTGGTTCTCTTAGTTTGAAGGTGATAGTTCTTAAATCTTAAGTGTACTTCAACATTGAAAGCATCTATTGATGATCATTATATTACTAAAAGTACAGAAAGTACTTCTAAGAAGTCTGAGCAAGGAGATAACTCCATTCAGTCAAGTTTGCAGATGTTGAAAGAGGTTCAACCACACAGAAGTTACCAAGGTTTAAAAGAAAAAAGATAAGAAGTCACGATCAATAAATAGAGTACTCACATTTGTTGGGTTCCAAAAAAGTAAACCAACACTTTCTTCCAGTCTCTCGAATAACCCCACTTCTCTGGCTCACTCACCTGTCATAAGCAAAAAAATCATGTTTAGGCTTCTCCCTGCAGAGCTTACAGCTGTTAGCCAAATGAGAGGTAAGGGAAATAGACAAAGAAAGAGACTAGGTGCTTCTGGCCATC
>JAOTQR010000109.1:16857702-16873006 GCA_025774065.1 Solanum ossicruentum | reverse complement strand
TTATCTAGTCATGGGGTATAGTAGGGTAGAGGAGTAATAGTGTTTTATAACATGTGTTGTCATTATTTGTTGTTTATGTGTTCATTGTATCATATTTACGTATTGTCATGTGCTTTTGGTTATTAGTCATTTTTCGCTATTCCCTTTCTTTTAGTTTTTGTCATATCTAGTTTATTCTGCTTATGGGTTTTTGAGACGATGGTTCCCAAGAAACCACCTCTCCACTTCTATGAGATAGTGATAAGGTCTGCGTACATTCTACCCTCCCCAGACCCCACTTGTGGGATTCCACTGGGTATGTTGTTGTTGTTGCTGCTGAGATGGGACTTCATCAAGGATTTGTGTTCAAGCCTTTTCTTTTTGCCTTAGTGATGAATGAGCGGACACGATTTATTCAAGAAGAGGTTCCATGGTGTATGCTTTCTATGGATTCCATAGTACTAATTGATGAGATTTGGATAAAATTAGTGATAGGTTGGAGGTTTGGAGACATAATGTAGAGTTCAAAGAGTTTCAAATTGAGCAGGACCAAAACATAAAACTCGGAGTGCAAATTCAGTGTTGTGAGGATGAAGCAGACATCAAAGGCTTGCCACTTGTGAGAAATAGAGAAAAGAGTGAGAAAATTAAATTGAGACTTTTGTTTAGAAAGATACTTGGATTAAATACTTAATAAATGAGAATGGCCCTCCTATATATACAAGTCCTTAAGGGTCGTTTCTAGCCAATTATGGCTGTTGCGACAGTACTACTACAGTACTATAGCCGTTGCTACAGTGCCCCGACCATTGCTACAATACTACTACAGTACTATTCTGACACTATTCTAACACCACTCAACCTATTCCCAAGATAGAAAACTTTGAATATCTTGGGTCCATCATCCTTTGTAGTGGTGATATCGATGATGTGTCACGTGTCACATTGGGCTAGCCTAGATGAAATGGAAGCTTGCCTCTGGTAAGCTTTACCGAATGTTGGTTAGACCACCTTTGCTATATGGAGTAGAGTGTTGGCCAGTCAAAAACTCACATGTTCAGAAGATACACGTTGCAAAGATGAGGGTGTTGAAATGGATGTGTGGACATCCCTAGTGTGATAAGATTAAGAAAGAGGTTATTTGAGAGAAGGTAAGGGTGGCCTTTGTTGCAAACGAGACGAGTGAAGCGAGAATGAGATAGTTTAGGCATGTCCAAAGGGGGAATGTCAACGCTCCTATTAAGACATGCGAGAGGTTGGATTTAGGTTACGCGAATGGGGAGATGTAGACCAAAAAAGTACTACGGAAAAGTAAGTTGATAGGACATGGTGCAGCTTTATATCACCAAGGACATGCGCGTAGATAGAACGGAATATAAGTTGCATAATAAGGTAGAAGGTTAATAGGCTAATAGGGGTAGGATGTTGTTTTGCCTTGTGTTGTAATAGGTTAATAGGATTAGTCGCATTTTTATACATCGTGTTATTACTTCTCGTTAGTTATTTGGCTACTTTTTCTTTTTATTCATAGAATTGTAATTGTTTCTCATTTTAATCACTATTCTATATCCATTGTTGTCTTGCTCTTAGGACTGATATATTTGAGTCGAGGGTCTTCTAGAAACAATCTCTCTATCTCTATGAGGTAGTGTAAAAGTCTGCATACACTCTACCCTCCCCAAAACCCACTTGTGGGATTTCACTAAGTTGTTCTTACTTGGATTGGACATTCCCCACTAAAGGACTCATTTCCTACTCTAATCCATAGTACCACTTGCCAAGTAACTTTCCTTGCAGGTCTCGAGCAAGCTCAAGATTGGTGCATCCATAGAAATCTCAATGATTTGGGAAATAAAATGATATTTATCGATCCTTCAGATGTTGCACAATCTTCCTCCTTTCTTAAACAAATCGGATCACTTCATATGGAAATAGTATTCAGGACGTGTATTCTCGCTTAAAGAGTTGCTAATCTTTTCTTTTAGATCTCCCTATAGTCTTTGGCCCTCGACAACTAAATGGAAAAGTAAAGGTCCTTTAATGGTGAAGTGTTCCACATTTGGACCATAGCAAATGTTTGACTTTGGATGACCTACAAAGGAGAGGTATTGCCTTTGCAATTGATCCATTCTTTGCAAGGAAAAAGCAGAAGGTGTTAACCATCTTTTCCTTTATTACAAAATTGTATTCTAAAGAACAAACAGTGTATGCTATGTTCAACTAAGGGAAGCTTCATTCTTGGCAAATTAAAGTTATGGCAAAGTCGCATCTTAATTCTATTTATGTAGCGGTCATATGTTGGGTCATTTGGAAAGGGAGAAATGTCAGATTTTTATGACCAAAATAATAATAACTATTCTGAAACTGAAACAAACTTGCATATCTTCACTTGGTTCTTGGAACAACATGGCAATGTCAAATGTGTAAAGAGTTGGATGCCATGTTTGACTATGTTAATCCTTCAAGCGACTTGTAAAGCTCATTCTTGTTTTTGTTTGCCCATATCTGGTGCCTCTTTGTAAATTGTGCAACTTTTCGTCAACTCTTTTCTTTTGATAACCGAGAAATCCGTTTGCGGCCTGCCTTTTGGACCAACCACAGACTTCAGCCTTCTAAACTCGATGGATAAATGGCTCCCCCTTCTATACTTCTCCACTTAGATATCAAGCTTCACTTTGCATGGCGGGGCTTGAACTTGAGACATCAGCCACAAATCCTCCACCCTTTGCCACTCAAGTTAGGCCCTTATAATCTTCACCTTATTCAAAAAGACATTACACCTTTAATTTCTTATTCCTCATCACTAGTAAATTCATTCATAATGCTTTATCAACCGTTTATATACTGGTTTGTCGATTACACTTATTGTTTAGTGTTGCACTTGCAAGAACTGTGTTCATTGACAATATAAAGAGCATCCTAGTACCTTAGTCCCAAAACTAGAATGTCACCTACGCAAAAGCCCAAGTTAGGTTGCATGCAACTTCAAGGCCCAATAATCTTTTAGCAACACTAGATTGTGGCTGAATTCACTTATTTTTTATAAACCTTGGTGTCGAGGCCAGCTTTCACACACCTCAACTAATTCCATGGGATACCAGCAACCTCCCACCAACAACTGCTACCATATAACTATGACCACCAAGGGTAGGATGGAAGGAAAGAAATCACATAGCGTTTTTTAATCTTTGCTGGAATTTGAACGTCACACCTCAAGGTTATCAACCCATGTCATTAACTAATATTCCACACCCTTGGGTGTATTCACATACATCTTACAACTTAACGATTTGCTATTAATGACATTTACTTGATGTAACTAAATTAAAAAAATGTTCCATTGTAGTACTATGTGGAGGATTGTGATTACACAAAACATGTAATCAGACTATGGAAAAGTATCAAAAGGAATGTGAAACCTTTAGCAGCAACATTGCTCTTAAAGAAAGGAATGGAAAGAAGATGAAGATCAGATTAGAGCGTGGCAATACATGAAAGTTGTCCCTTCTAAAGAAATATATATTCTAAATTTAAAAAATGTTCCATTGTAGTACTATGTGGAGGATTGTGATTACACAAAACATGTAATCAGAATATGGAAAAGTATCAAGAAGGAATGTGAAACCTTTAGCAGCAACATTGCTCTTAAAGAAGGGAATGGAAAGAAGATGAAGATCAGATTAGAGCGTGGCAATACATGAAAGTTGTCCCTTCTAAAAAAAATATATTCTAGTTGTCATTCCAACTACCTATAGCATAAGAATATGACAATTCATATCAGGATCACATAGCACAAAATAGTGAAGCCACTTAAGATCGAGCGAAATAAGACATTTGAAAACCTAATAAAATTGCAATAAAAGCAAACGATCACAAATATCGACTTCAATCATCTTCAGTAAAAGTAATACTACACATGCTACTAAAAAATAGAACCACCACATACCAACGTAGGGTTGGGGTGGCTTTCTAGGGCACAAATGCCCTTACTAGTTTTGGGGATTTGGTTGGCCAAAGTGGTTTTTTCACCTTCTAGCCATCAGCAGCCGGATTAGCCTAGGACTTCCCCTTACCCGCCTTTATTGAGAAAGAAGAGATCCCTAATTTGGATCCACGAAGTAGTGTGGAACACATAGTTACATGAATGAAAACCAGACATGATGTCAATCTATCAAAATCCAAAGAGAAAGAAGACAGCATTTGCCGATTTGCTTCACCTTCAAACATTCGGATAAAGATGGTGCATCGCTAAGTCACAAGCCAAACAGGATGCCTAAAAGGAGCTAAATTATCTTCTTACTTCGGTACTTTGGATGGACAAGGAACAAAAGCATTGTGGGAGTGGTAAATGAAGCCCCTTGTAATAGAGGACATATCTTTTGTTTTGGATGAATATTTGGTATCATAAAAACGACCATGACATTTTATATGATAAATGAAATCTAGCAAACCGTATTTTGCACAACTTCTCCACATTTTCTCTGTATACTTGAATGATGGGATTTCCTCACATGACAACAATCATTACTTTCTGAAAAATGAGAATCTAAATTATTTTCTACTTGAGCGCTTTACAACTTAATACTTTGTTGCTTGTTTCTAGTTTTATTCATCTCTCAATCAAAGGAGGGAAAAGGGACGAGGAATAGGCAATCTCATATTCATCACCAGATCTTCATGCACTACATTAAGAATAGAGGCGATATCACTATATTGGCAATTTCCTATCCAAAGGCCCAAGCAATATTCTTCCTAAACATTATCCAACTTTTTTCCTTATTTTTAATATATTGGCTGGATGAGGGGAATAACTTTTTATTTCTTTTGACTAGTCAAAGAGGCAAATGATTCATTTTCTCAACTATGATAGAAACAAATTTACAAATCCTAAATTATCTAATAAGAAGGATAAATTGACCAAGTCACACCATTGTCCTAACCTAAAGGAAAAGGTAGCAACATGAACTTCGCTTCAAATGAATAATCACATGCACATACCAATTGTATAAAATTTTGTAATCTTGAATGATTGTATTTGCGGTGGATATTCAATTTTGCATTGTGTTATCCAATAAAGGCAGGATTTAAAGATTGGGCACGTCTTCAACTAAATGAGACCACAACCACTCGTCGATATATGAGCAAGCTGAGTCGGTATGTATATTATAAATCTAGGGTATAACCAGCTCAATCCTTATTTGGCATAGTCGAGACCTATGAACCTATGTATGTGCACTATACAACAGTGTTAAAGATATTCAGCAATATGAGGCTCAGTACAGATCTAGCAGCAATTTGGATCTAAATTTCAGGAGAAACTGTAATAATTGCCCCATTGGAAAGGGTAATTATATTCATTTAGTTACTATGCAATTTCAGTGATCAAGGAGAGGGGTCTGACAGGTTCTGTGGATTAATCCACAAAACAAAGGAATCTTTTCTGTAAATAATTGCTACACGTTTATGATGGCTTCTAGGCCATTGGAGCATAATCATAATGGTGGCCATGGAGACAGATTTGGAGGAATAGGGCACAATACAAGATTGCCTGCTTTTGCACTAAAACCAAACAAAATATAACTCCTCAGCCTCTCAAACCCAAGAAAAAAGCTTTGTTTGCACTAAACCAACTGAATTCTTCATTAACCACATCACTGGATATAAAAACATTTTTGGAAGATAATCAAATTTACACCAAGGCAATATAAAGGACATATTTATTCAAGTCTAATAGCATGCAAGTGAGAGCAACTGTGTTATGTCCTATTTGGCTTACACCCGTAGAAATCCATTTTGGGTCCACTAATTTCATAAGAACCAAGGTTCTCCAAGATTCAGCAAAATTTTGAATTTTTAATTAAAAAGTGTTTAAACGTGAATTTAAGTCCTGATTCAAAACATATGCAGTTTTGAGTTATAAATTTAAGTCGCGCGACCATCTTTTCTATACTGATTCTAATTTTTCTATCACAACTGGTGACTCTCCTTGTAATTACACTGCTTAATTAACAATTAGTATACACTTCTCCAGCTATACTAACAATTAATGTGCACGCATCAGTGAAGACGTGATTGAATGAGGGCCAAAAAAAGATATATGAGTAGGCAGCACAAGAAAACAAAAGTATAATTACAAATGACAACTACACGAACAAATAAATAGGAAAGAAGTACAATTAAAAGACATGTATGTTATTATCAATTTAGATGTATAAAGTGCAAATATGCAGGCTTTAACTAATGAATTTAAGCTCTATGACCAACTTTCATGTGTTGAGTTTCTAATTTCCTAGTAGTATTTGTAACACATCAATTTATTATGCTTATAAAGAACAAGATCATTAGAATGCTTTACCTGACAACTAAAAATGAACTTCCCAGTTACATTTATTGTTTAGCATCTCCAATATACATCTCGTAGACGATGAGCACCAACATAGCCTCCATGCCGACACTAAACCGTGATTAAGCTAGGTTAAATTCCTGGCCTGTACTAGACCTAAGTCATGATAGGTTCTGGTAATCAATGAATCCGTCCTCCTTAAGCAAGATTTGGCACAATTATCACATCATATGCCAAATTAACATAGTTCCAGAGAACGTTAAGCTAGGTGACACGTTTTATTCAAGTAGACCCTTCAAGCTAGTGTGTTTAAATTTCAAGTGATACAAATAGGCAGCATTGCCAGAATAAGCAGCCCAATTAAGAAGTAATACGGTAGTAAGGGAAAATGTAGAAGAAGATAGAAACATATGGAGCAATGGTAGTACAATATAAAAATATAAAGAGAGGAAAACAAACAAGAGGTATAAAGAGAAAGGAAGAAGATACAAGGAATAAATAAAAAAAATTCTTGCGCATGAATGCTAAAGAAATACCTATGCAAGTGGAAGGAAATAAGTTAGACACAGGTTGACATCAAAGAATGAGACAATTTCCAAATAAAGCTACACAAGAATCAAACTGGGTATCTTGTGGTGTTAAGTAGCAAACTGACCAGCAGTCAAGCGTACTAAACATGCTAACAACTCAGCAGCAAACTTTCTCTAGATACACTCCAAGTCAAAACACAATGTGGGAGGAACCAGAACACAGTCAAAAGCAGCCGGAAGTCATTACAACAAGATGTAGGAGTGACAAATGATCAGATTGAGAATTATTATGCCTAAGTTCCTAGCCCCTTGATTTTAACACTCATGTCAGATGTCATTTTGCGAGATTTTCTCATTTACATAAGTCGATGTATCATAGAAAGAGACTGGTAGGTTTAAAGTTATGCATAAGTTCACATCCAAAGGAACTTTAGATTGCTATAATCATTACTGAGATCCCAAGGACAATATATTTTATTAATAGCTAAAAGTTCAATTTAGTGAAACTATCTAAATCCTTATAAAACTCAAATGCCAATCTAACTAATTTGCCAAAGAAACTCACTTTGCTTCAGAAGTCTTGAGATATTTTATTGTAAGATTAGATAGAGTATTAGATATTAGTATTAGATGACAATTAAAAAAAAAATCAGTTGAAATCAACAAACTTGGCAAACTAGCTGAACTTGCTTCTTACTCCTTTTTCCTGCTCATAGATCATTAATCTTCCATTCAAATTGCGGAAAGAACAACAAAAACAGAGGAACCAAAAAAAATACTCCATCTGTTCCTACTTATGTGTGTTACTATCATAAAAATGCCACCTTTCTGAATTTAGTAAGTTCTTTATTCCAAGATTCCTATTTTCCATTAATGGCGCTCCCTTATAGGAATGACATAGCATATTTAAGACTCCACACACACCTTTGTGTTTAAGACCACAAAATTCAAAATTCTTTTACATTCTTAAATGGGTCTCCCATCCAACTAGGACATAAAATGAAATAAAGAATGTAATGTCTATCCTTGCTGCATAACTAGAACCAAGAACAATACTATAATTATGCAAATACATTTAATCCAAACTGATCCCATTTATATATTATATTTTCAAGAAAATCTCTCCACACGACTTATCAAAAAATAAAATAATACAAAATCTTGCTAAAGAATACCTTTTAGTGATCCCGAAAGGAAAAATCTTGCCAAAGAGATTATAGTGTGATATACAAGTTAATATCATCATAGACACTTCCAACAAGTAATAGACAGGATGTTTAACAAGAAAGTAGAACCATGATTTATGCGATCTCAACATCTAGTTCACAGAAAATCAACCTGATAAAGTTCACCCAAAAAAAAAAAGAAAAGAAAAAATCACCCACAGCCTCTCCATATACCCTATATTCCAACTGGATACAAAGAAGAAATGCTCAACAGTACCCTTCAAGTCCTGCAGTCAACCCAAATTCTAATCTACAAATCTACAACTTGTGAGTACCTGCCAGATCAAATTACTTCCTTTTTGTTAGATAACTAATGTTAATATAGCAAGAGTAATTAGCTATACTTAATGACTTATGTTGTCAGATTCCTAAATCAGGTAAATTACCAAGATACATTATAAATTATACCTATGCAATGATTCAGGGATAAGCCACTAGTGCTCATGCAAAACCCCAATCTCTTCCTTGTTTGTCCCATCTCTTACACTCTTTCAATTAACCAAGAAATCAGTTGTTTCGGGATTGGAGACTCCGTGGATTATAAGGTTTCATTTTTTACAGTCTTTCTGCATTTCCAAGAACTTGAAAACCCTAATATACTATTAAAAAAGGTGATTTTTTTCGCAAAACCATCAGATCCACAACTCGAATGGTTATAAAAAGAAAGAACTGGCCTCATAAAAACAAGAAAGAACGACGACTACCAGAACTAGGAGGGGAAAAAAGAGAGAAATAGAAAAAAATCATCGACATACCGTTGCAGGCCATGCTGGAAATCCTTTAACCTTAGCCAGCACAAGATCACCTACTTTCCACTGACGGCAAGCTGCAGCCGCCGCCGCAGCTTTACTTGTACCTTTTCTTCGACTGGGCGCCATAGAAGCTATAACTAATCAAAGCATACGCTCTCCAAATAGCACAAAAGAACAAACTTTCAGAGGATTCCTAAACGTAAAGGAACCAAAACCTCTCAGTTGTAGATTCCAAGGCATTGATAGGTCAACACAGGGGAAAAAATCACAGAAAATTCAGGAACTGAACAAAACACAAAGCCGAATTCAGCAGAGTGAAAATAGCGGTGGGGTTTTTAAAACCCTAACCCTAAAGAGAGAAAAGGGGTAGAGAGTTTTATGGCGAAAGGCCGTTCACATATGAGAGGAAAAAAGAAATAAAAATAAAAAAGAAACAGATAGGAACGTGGGTGTGATTGTAGGGATGGTAGGGTTGCTAAATTGCACAGAATAGGTAGTGTACAGGTAACAATTTTGAAACGTATATTGGCTATCGTGCACGTCGTGCGGAAATTAGGCAAATTGGTTTGCTTTAGCACGTGACTCAACAAACTTGTTATTGACACCTGGGCTGCATGTGGCAGATGCTCAATAAAACCTGTAATGGGCTAAGGCCCATAAAAGTGGATGCCAATTGGACTTGGGCCATTTGGGCTGCATATACCCCAACAACAATAACATAATCAGTGAAATTCCATAAGTGGATTTTGGGGAGGGTAGAATATACGTAAATTTTACCATTATCTCACAAAGATAGAGAGATTATTTCCTAGGAACACTCCTCACAAAAACTTATAAGCAAAATAAATTAAATATGGAAAAAGGAAAAAGAAAAGAGAAAAGAAAAAGAAATAGAAAGAACGACTAATTTTACCATTATCTCACAAAGATAAAGAGATTATTTCCTAGGAACACTCCTCACAAAAACTTATAAGCAAAATAAATTAAATATGGAAAAAGGAAAAAGAAAAGAGAAAAGAAAAAGAAATAGAAAGAACGACTAATAACGAAAAGCATATGATTGTATATAAATGCAATAAAATTAACATATTATAAGATGGATAATGACACCATAGGATAGAAAGACATGACTAATTCCTACTACCCTACTATACCCCAAGACCAGACATCAACCTAATCTTACTAATCCATTAGCCTGCTATTCTAATTCGCGACCTCCACTCATTTCTATCTAAAGTCTTGTCCCCACTAAGATCAAGTTTCGTCATATATTGTCTAATCATCTCCCCTCAATACTTCTTTGGTCTACCTCTATTCCTCCGTGTAACTTCTAAATCCAACCTCTTGCATCTCCTAACAGGAGGTACTTCTTCTCTTTACATGTCCAAACCATTGCAATCTCGCTTCCCTCATCTTATCAGCCACAGGGTCCACCTCTATCTTCTCTCGAATGATCTCATTCCTAATCTTATCACTCTTAATATGTCCCCACATCCATATCAACATCATTATCTCTACAACCTGTATCTTTTGAACATGTGAGTTTTTTATTGGCTAACACTATACCCCATACAACAAAGGCGGTCTAACTACCATTTTGTAAAACTTACCTTTGAGTTTAGGTTGTATCTTTTTATCACACAATACTCCAGATGCAAGCCTCCATTTCGTCTATGCTGCCCAATATGATATGTGACATCGTCGTTGATATCGCCACTACTCTAGATGATTGACCCAAGATATTTAAAGTTTTCTCTCGGGAATAGGTTGAGCGGCAAGCCTCACATTAATGTTTGTTTCATCCCTCGCAATATTGAATTTGCACTCCAAGTATTCTGTTTTGGTCCTACTCTGTTAGAACCCTTTGGATTCCAAAGCGTGTCTCCAAATCTCCAACCTATCATTAACTTTAGAATGAGTCTCATCAACCAGTACTATGCCATCTGCAAATAACATGCACCATGGAACCTCCTCCTCGATAGACCGTGCTAGCTCATCCATCACCGAGACAAACAAAAAAGGGCTCAACACAAATTATTAATAAAGTCACATCTCTATAGGAAAATCCTGTGAGTCTCCTCCAACCATTCTTACTTGAATTTTTAACTCTATCATACATGTCCTTTATTACCCTAATATATACCATTGGGACACCTTTCACCTCTAGACACCTCCATAGGACATCCCTCAGAACTTTGTCATATGCCTTCTCGAGATTAATGAATACTATATGAAAGCCCTTCTTTCTTTTCCTGATTTTCTCCACTAATCTGCGAATAAAATGAATTGCTTCGAAGTCAACTACCCCAGCAAATTGATTCTCTGAAATAGACACTCTTTTTTTCACCCCTTATCTCCACTCTCTCCAGACCTTCATAGTGTGGCTTAGCAACTTGATACCCATGTAATTGTTACAATTTTGAATGTCACCCTTATTCTTGTACTATGGAACTATTTTACATCTCCTTCATTCATCCGGTATCTTGACAGTCTTTATAATATCATTAAACAGTCCAGTCAACCACTCTATGTTGTCATCCTTGATCATGTTCTTCTAAAATCTACCAGAATCTCATCATAATCGATTGTCCTCCTTCTCTTCATCCTACTAATAGTACATCTAACCTCCTCAACTTTGATCCGCCTGTAATAACTAAAATTTTGATAGCTTTCGAGTGCGTCAACTCACCCAACTCAATATCTCTATCTCCTTTTTCATTTAAGAGTTTATGAAAGTAAGATTGTCATTTTAGCTTAATGAAAGTCTCATCCACCAATACCTCACCATCCTTATCTTTGATGCACTTCACTTGGTCTAAGTTGCGAGCTTTCCTTTCTCTCTTTTTATCGAGCCTATACAACCTTTTGTCCCCCGCCTTTATCACTTAGCTCCAGATATAGGCGCTTAAATGTTGTTGTCTTAGCACTTATCACCGGCATCTTTGCTTTTGTATTTGTCGTCTTATAGATCTCCTTAAACCTTCGCTTTTCATCATCATTCCTACACTCCAACCACTTCAGATAAGCAATCTTCTTAGCTTTCACTTTCTGTTGGACTTTGTCATTCTATCACCAATAGCCCTAACGTCCACTAAAGGTCCCTCTCGAAACCCCTAGTATCTCGGTAGCTACTTTCCTAATGCACTAGCAGTAGTGTCCCACATATTGTTCACATCTCCATCACTACTCCAAGCCTCTAAATTACTCAACTTTTCTTCCATTTCTCGTGAAAGGGCAGGAATCAGGCCTCCCCATCTAATCTTTGGTTGGCATTAATAACCGTCTCCTTCTTTTCTCTCTTAATATCTAAATCCATCACTAGAAGTTTATGTTGAGTGGAAATATTTTCACTTGGAATAACCTTGCAATTCTTACGAAGACTTCTATCGCTCTTCCAAAAAAGTAAGTAATCAATCTGAGACTTAGCTACTGTACTACAAAAGGTAATCATATGATTTTCCCTCTTCGAAAAATATGAGTTAGCAATAACTAACTTAAAGGCTTTAGAAAAATCCAAGAGAGACGTCCTACCTCCATTCCTTTCTCTAAAACCAAAGCCTTCATGAACATCTTCAAATCCGCTAGTGGTTGCCCCGATATGTCCATTAAAGTAGCTTCCAATGAAGATTTTTTGTCTCTGGTATGCCTCTCACAACCTCGTCTAATTCTTCTCAAAATAGCTTTATGACTTCCTCATCCAGACCTACTTATAGTGCATAGACACTAACTACATTCACTACATTCCTACCAACCATATGTTTAATAGACATCATCCTATCATTAAACCTCCTAACCTCTACCACATATTCCCTAAGGTCCTCGTCCACTAGGATACTTACACCATTTCTATCCCTAAAGCCACTCAATACCATAACTTAAACTCGTCTATATCCCAAGCTTTGGTACCCACCTATCTGTTCTCTTGCACACACCAACACACGCTATATTAATATGTCTCTTCTTAAGACACTTCACTAGCTTTATGGATTTCCCTGTAAATGATCTTATATTCCACGATCCTACCCTTAACTTCAATAAGCTTGTGCTCCTCTAACGACCCCTACCCCTAACCTCCGACCCCAACTGATGACATGACGCCACTAAATAAAGAACTAATAACTCACTAAACTACAAAGATCAAGAAGATACAATATAGAGAAAACTATACAACCCCACACTATAGAACAGTGAAATATAAGATATACTACTAGTCAACAATTATGTACAATTCAAGACAGATAAACGATTAAAGACAACACAATATGATAAGTAAGCTTGCAAAATATAATAAATGATAAATAGAAATTTATGGTAAATCTAAGGATATATGGTAAAAGTCAACATAACAATAAAAAAAAATCACAACACAAATACGGAAAGGATAAGAAATATAAGCAAGTAAAAGATACAATTGATTAAAATAAAAGATAAAAAGAAATGAGAAGATATCACCTCGATTTCTGACAAAAAGGTAATGAATGCTGCTGGAAAATACAAATTGTAGATATTGTCGGAAACTTCACCGAATCTGCTTCTCACTGGAACCAGAATCTAGGGTAATGACATCACCGAAAATCTATAGTCTCGAAATTGAGGATGACTGGACGTCATCGGAAAAATTTCACCAAAAACTTACTGCAAAAATCATTGGAAAACATAGATGGCTGCTAAAACTCACTGAAAAAGAAAGAAAGAAAGAAAAAAGAGAGTTGGGCTTGCCGAAAATGAAAGAGAAAGCAAGAAGAAGGCGAAGACGGGTAGAAAATTTTCCAGATCTTGCTGAATGTTGTTCTGAAATTCCAGCTAGGGTTCGCCGAAAAATTTCCCAAATCTCACTGTCGGACAACCAACAGAAACGAGGAATTTATGTCGCCGAAAAACCAACGCCCAGTGAGTCTTGTTCATGTCACCGAAAACTTAGATTCCAAGAAGATTGACGTCACCAGAGATTCAGTGAATCTTTGTGTGACGTCGCTGAAAATTCTTTTGTATTGTTGCTCGTTGATTTACTCAAACTAATCAACTAAGCAAGATTAATCAAAAATATCACATGATTAATATTACTCAAATACTATATTTGAAGGCAAATATGCCCGATAAAAATAAATTAATTACAAATATATACCCTTTGACATTTACATTCATGCCCGTAACTAATAACAATAAATACTCATTTCCGTGTAGTTTTAATTATTTAATTCTATTGGTTTTTATTTCTCTACTGCTTCTTTTTTATTTTATGTTTTTCTGTTTATTTAAAATTATTCTATTCATTATTTCCTTTACATCATAATATAATTTATACTCAATATTTATTTTATATATTTTCTTTCTTTTTTCTCATTATTTTTTTATTCGTTTGTTTTTTTGTCTCCTTCTTTCTTCTCATTTCCTTTTCTTAATACATTTTTGTTTTTTTTTATTTTTTAAATTGTTTTATTCTGTATTTTCTTTTTACATCATAATCTAACTCATATTGAATTTCTTTTACAAACTCCTTTTCTTCTTTTTTACTTTTTTCTTTTTTTCTCATATATTTTTGTATTCATTTATTTTCTCTTTTTCTTTTTTTTTTCCTACTTTTATTTTTCTCCTTTATTCTAGTTTATTAGTTCCTTTTATTTTTTCTTTATTTTAATTTTTTAATCATATATTCCTTTTCTTTTCTTCTCTTTTTAATTAGTTCTTTATTCTTTTTTTCTTCCTTTTTCATTCATTTTTGCTCAAATCATAATTTTTTTAACACAATTAATTTCATATTTTTTGTCATTCTATATTTTTTTCTTTAGGTTAATTTTTTTTATTTCTATAAATCAATAACAACTAAAAAAGAGAAAAGGATCAAAAATATCCCCAACTATATTTTATTATTTGACCTTATCCTCGCCGATAAAAGTAAGGTGAAAGTGCCCCTACCATTAATAAACTTTTCACTTGTTCCCCTCTATTGGATGGAAAACTCAAACAACATAATTTGATCCATTTTATTTATTACCCAATCCCTCCCCAACCCAAACCCAACCGGTCCTAAAAAATGCATCAAACTTAACTAAGCCAATTCCTAAAATTACCCATCCTAAAAATCCTAAATTACACCATCATCGATCATTTTCTTCGTCTTCTTCTTCTTTCCTCATCGTTATCATCTATGAATCCTTTGAAAAGGATATTTGTTACCGTTGAAATTACTATGTTAGACCCCATATTTCTTTAAAAGGATAATTATACAATTGGAAAATTTTATTGTGGATGATGTGTAATTTGAACTTAAGTATATTCCCGGTGAATGATTAGAGTATCAAGTGAATTTGGCGTGCATAATTAAATTTGAGTCGGAAGTCCTCGATTGGATCAAAATAGAAAAGTTTTCAAATATTCCAAAAATCTTATTCCTGAGACAAGTAGCTCTCAAAAGTGTACACAATGACCATTGCTAGTCCAATAACATTTTTAGTAGAGAAATTATTTTTGTCA
>JAOTQR010000109.1:16837646-16848165 GCA_025774065.1 Solanum ossicruentum | reverse complement strand
TATAAAGGAAATTGGCTTAGCATGTGTTCACGTGCCCCTATCGGGCACTGGTCACGACCCTAGGGAGGGGTGTGACATATTATGTATATTAATGCCAATATGTAATATATAACATTAAAATAAGATATAATAATTTAAGAAAAATATTGAAAAGACGATTTTGTATAAAACGAAATCTTTTAATGAAAGACAAAAAGTTGAAACACCATTTTTAAGGGTTTTACACTTTTAATATAGAAAGAAGATTACGAAAGAATTGTTAAGTAAGCAAGAGGAACATATTATTTTTATATTAAATAATTAATAAAATCTAAGACTTACCAAAGTATTTTCCCTCGATACGTAATGTTTTTCTTCAAACCAAACAAAATTGTTTGAAAAAGAGACAGTAGAAATGACTGTTGTAGTCCTGAAATATAATGTTATCGAAAAATCCAATCTCAATCTATTTGTTTACCAATAGAAAATATGGATTATCACATTTAATGTATCAATTTATGATCTAACAAACTTTGTCTTGTTGAAACTTTTCGTTTACAATATGATTGTTAAAAAGTGT
Source organism: Solanum ossicruentum (assembly GCA_025774065.1). Lineage (NCBI taxonomy): Eukaryota > Viridiplantae > Streptophyta > Magnoliopsida > Solanales > Solanaceae > Solanum > Solanum ossicruentum. The sequence continues at coordinate 16,847,606 of JAOTQR010000109.1, read as the reverse complement.
AGCATTAACTTTTGTGCCTGTTAAAAAAAGTAAACGTTAATAACTAAAATATATATGTAATATTAAAATATAAAAAAAATAAAGAAAAAAACTATTACCTCTTCACATTAGATGTTAAAGTCTTTCGAGTACCTTCCTTGGTGCTTTTCTTATATTGTTTTATTGGTCCATTGTCAATAAGTAAAACTTTTATTATCAAATAAGAATCGTAATTTTTTCAGGTATTAATTGCATAACTTCATTGATCAAGTCCTTCTCAGAATCCATTGTAAAATTGTCTGAAATAAATTATTGAAAAAATAATAATAAGAATAATATATGAATTTATAACATAAAAAAATTATAAGATGAAGAAGTATCACCTTACCTGAGATATTACTTTACGTGAAATAGATGAAACTTGTGAATAGATGGAGAGGTTAGAAACAAAATAATAGAAATTTTTAAACCACGAAAATTTATTAGACTAAACTAACTAAACAAAGACCATAATATAGTTCGAATGAAGCAAGTTAAGCTGACATAACAATTAATATTATTTTCTTTAAATTCAAAAAGTGAAAAAGTTAAGGAAAAGAATATGAAACAAAAAAAAGTGAGTGTATAATTAAGGAAACCTAATAATCAAACACACATTAATGAAAGGAGTGGATGAACCAAAAGTTGAAATTGAAGTGTTTTTATAGGAGTAGAGAAGACATAAATCAAAAAGAAAAGAAAATAATATTTTATTATATTTATGACAAAACTTTTCATCATATAATTAGGATTTATGGTGAAATTTTTATTTATTTTCAAGCAATTAATATGTTTTCCCTTTTAAATTTATTTTTTTAAATCATTATTTGGGTTTCCTCTTCAAAGTGGGAAACTTGTGTTATTAAAGAATTAAAAAGTGAAAAATAAAATTAACTGTGTTCGCTAAAAAAAAAGTAAATTTTTCCTTAATTTTTTTTCACTTTGGACGTGCTTTCCTTTTTTTTTTTTAAACTAATTTTCTTGTACACCAAATCTATTTTAGTTGGAAAAGAATTCTTTCTCTAGGATTTTTTTTAATTTAATTTTCCCTTTAATTCTTTTTGGACGTGTTTCCTTTTAAATTTTTTTTCTTTTTGACTAATTTCCTTTTACATCAAATCCATTTTAGTGAGAAAAATATTCTTTGTATAGGGATTTTTCGTTATTTAATTTTTTTTATATTTAATATTATTAAAATAATAATTCTAAAAAAATAAAAAATGAAAAGATAATTTTATTCAAAGAGAAGTCTTTTAATGAATGGTAAAAAATTCAATTAATATTATTAATGATCTTTACACTTTTAATATAGTATAAATAAATTAACATACATATATTATAAGTAGCTAAATTAATTTTCTCGTCTTTATTATATTAGAATAGACTAAAATGTTATCAATACTATTTATATATACTTATTGCAAAGCACGTACTCTAAATGAGTTTCTTAACAAAGGGAGTAGAATTGTTTGTTTCTTTTATTAGACTATGACAACAAATAATAAACAACAGAAATACCAGCTTTTGTACCATAATCAATTCCTATGATATACGTGTACGTCTTAGATTATATCCACATGCTGACCAAATCATATTTCTTTGAAAGAAAGAACCAAAATAATGCTCACATTTCAGTGTTTTAGGCACTAAAAATTCACCCCTTCCAAAATCCTGCCACGTACTCCCTAAGATATTTTGAGCAACCAAAATAAAATAGTACGTACTTTTATTATGACACGTGTCAAGGGACATAACGTTGTCCTAGATTCTGTAACACATCAAATCATCGTGTCCACCAATCAGAGGAATCCACGTACCCCTAATTCGAAGAAAAAATCGTGGGTATAACAATTATATCATTTTGTCTATTAGTTAGTGCTACACGTGTCCGACCATGTGATTCTAGAGTTTATGATTTATATAGGCGGCAAAAGTAAGTTTTCGAACGCTAAGAATTCGATTACTACAACATTGTGCCGGAGCAAGAAAAATGAGTCAAAGACGGAGGCTAAATTCTAACGGAATAGCTGACAGATCAGCGATTTATGATGAGATAATTCTCCGTTCGATTTTTGCTTCTATGAATTGGGACATCCATGCCTTGTGTGTAATGGCCTCCGTTAATCGTAAGCTGCGAGCGCTAGCGAAACGATTATTATGGAAGGAGATGTGCATATATCGCGCACCGCGCATGATGGCATCGTTAATGGAGGGTGCGCCAAATGGACGGATCGGAGGGGAATGGAATGCTATGGCGAAATTGTTGTTTTTCTGTTGCGGGTGTAATTCGACCCGTCATTTCCAGACGGGTCGATCCTATCCGGGTCACTTCGTGAAATCGTCTCGGTTTTCGAAGACGTCGGGTCGGAGTTTTTTGGTGAAAAGATGCAGGACGGATTTGTTGTACGTGAGCGATCCGTGTGAGCATCGAATTAGGGACAGGGGCGATGATTTAGGGATTTTCAGAGGGGTATTTGGGGGATTTACGAAGTCGAAGACGAGGGCGTGTTTGATTACTAAAGAGCTGGAGGTTGAACAAGGAGTGAGGTGTCCATTTTGCGGGGGTCGGGTTTGGAGTATGACAGCGGCTCGGCTTGTACCGAGGAGCGCGGCGCGGCGGCTTGGTACGATGGAAAACGGATTGGAGTATTTTGTATGTGTGAATGGGCATTTACATGGAAGTTGTTGGCTTGTGCCGTTATCGTCAGATGAAGATGATGCCGACGAAGATATTGATGAAGAGGAAGATGATTATGATGATGCCGAGGAAGAACAGAGGGATAAAGGGGATACTGGTTTTGAGTGATTGCTTCATTTGTATTCAAAATTTTGAATAAGAAGTTATTTTGTACAAACATTTCTCAACCAACCAAACACCATTGTACCAAAAAAGTAAATAATAGGACTCATGACTGATTGAATGAATAGATTTTTTTTCTCTTTCGGTTAAGTATTTCCTCTGCTTTTTTAAAAAAAAATAATAATTTAATTTGTCATTTTTAGCATATTTTAAAAAATCAATAACTACTTGTCATCACTTAATATTCATTCTCCTCTTTTACTTTTACTTAGCACACGCATTAAGATTTTATGGCTATTTAGTATATTAGTTCTAATTTTATAGCTATTTAGTATATTTATAAACCAAAGACTAATTAATTAAATCACTAAACTTTAAAATCAAAACTAATCCATTAATACTCAACTATTGACAAAAGCAGTAAAGCTCTCGAAATATATTCAACTCTTTATCATAGTCCCTTGCAAAAGATAAAAGGGAAAAAGGTCAAAAGTATCTCTGAAGTATTTGAAATAGAACAGAAATATTCCTTCATTGCGTCTTGGCTCAAAAATAATCCACTATTAAATTTTTATCGCAAAAATACTCCCCTCTCTAACGGAAACAAAAAAAGATTAAAAATACTTTCGAACTATCAGAAATCGAGCAAAATTACCCCCTGGTTAAATTTTGATTCAACAATACCTCTCCCCTAAAGTTTTGCAAAAAAAGTATCCCTTTCTCTAACAGAAATAACACCATGCATATTATATGGACAAAAAACGCCACATGATCGGTTCACTAAAACCCCATCTAAAGGCCCACGAGGTTTTCTCCTCAAATATTAGATTCGAGATTAACCTTTCCATGTCAAAATGAACTATTATTTCACTTGCAAGCATTTCAAAACATGGATCTCTGAATGATAACATTGATTCATCCTCACTATAATCATTGTTTCCTCCTTTAATCAGTTTATCGAGTTAAATACGATCCAATTCTTCAATATTTTGGAGCCCATGAAGCTTGTATAAAATTTTAGTGCTTATGTTAGCGCGTAGTGTAACACAATTAATTTAATTTATCATTTTTAAGAGATAATTCAGTTGCAATTATAAATAAAAGTCTTTCTAATATATATATATATATATATTAAGAATTTGGAGTAATCAAAGTCTGATAAAAATTAATTTGAAAATGGGTTGAAGTTGAATTTTTAATGTAAGAGGGATATTTTAAATAACAACTTTAAAAATTTTAATGGAGGGATATTTTTTAGCCGAAAACCAACGAAGGGTATTTTTGCTCTATTTCTAATAGTTAAGGGATATTTTTGCTCTTTTTTTCATTTCTGTTAGAACAAGAGGTATTCTTGAGCTAGAAAATTTATTTGGAGGGATATTTTTTAGTCAAAAATATAAATGAAGAGATCTTTTTGAGCAAAAAATATAATGAAGGGGTATTTTTAAACCAAAATATGACGGAGTAATCTTTTTGCTTCATTTTAAATAATTCAAGAGTAATTTTAACTCTTTTCTCAAATATAAATGAAAGTGATAGCACGCTAGAATCATCTTTGCTCATAAGTCAAAAGATGAGAAAAAGAAAAAGAAAGAAAAGACAAAAAATAAAGATAACATAGATCAACTTATAATTTATGACGTATAAGTTATAATTTTAAATTTTTAATTTATAATTTTTTATTTTTTTTATTATTTTATGTGAAACTTTCTATTTCTCAAGATAAAAACACGTAAAAGAAAAGTAATTTGGTTTTCTTTAATCTACAAATTTATCTTCGTTTGTGATTCTTCTAAGATGGAAAAATTCTCCATTGATAAAAATTTAAATGAAAAATTTGACTGATAGAATAAATATGACTAAAAAAATTAAATAGAAAAATTAAAGAAAGAACTCTAAAATAGACATTAACCCTATTAAAATGAATAATATTTAAAAAAAAAATCGAATGACCAATTATTTTCTTAACTGTTAAAAAGCAGAAAGGGGAGAGTTGTCTCTGTGAGTACATTTTAACCATTTTTTTTAAAATTCTTAAATATTTAGTTGTCGGCCCCATAAGGATAATAATATTTTTTTTGTCCCATATTAACTGAATTTATAGGGTAATACACACATATTAAGAAAGACATTCAAAGATAAACTTTATACCTTACTTTTCATTATTGTCCTTTATAAAATTATAAATATATAGTATAATTTATCTTCTAAAAAATATAAAATTTCAATAAATAAATATAGAAAAAATTTCAAATATTCATCTTGAACTTTGAATAATTCAATTATTATAAACTTTGAAAAAAACTTTAAAAATTTAATTAATTTACGATAGAGGAGTACCAACTTATCTGGTAAGAATTTTACCTTTCACGGAAGAAACACATGTTGCATCGACAATAACAATACGAAAGAAAGGTAGGTCAAATCTTTATTTATTACCCATACTAACGTATTGAAAGAGACCCTTTGTAAGTATTTCACGAGGGCTGATTTAATAGAATATATAAAAATAATGTTAAATAAAGTGTTTTAAATAAAATTAAATTGAATCTTTGACTGTGTTAATATATGTATAAAATTTCTTTCCATACCTAGCTGTTTGATGTCTTAGAAAATAAAATGAATCACTGTGATTGTTTTGCCTGGAATGGTTTAACGCGTTGGCAAAATTAAATAAATCAAATGTTATGCGCATCAATATATTTCTTCATTTTTATTAAGAGCTTGTTTGACATTTCTGTTAGAAGGTCCAAAAAATTTATTTTGAATATATATATATATAAAAAAAATTAATACGTTTAGCAAATTAATAAATTTACTTTTAGATGGTGTAGATGATAAAATTTGTGACAAAAAAATAATAATCAAGAACGAAAATATCGTAATAATTGTAGTATTTGATTTCAAGTATGTGAGTATTACAATCTCTATAAATTTTCTAATTCGTCTTTTCAACTATAAATTCAAGGGCTCTTGAGCTTGATCTTGAATTTGTTCTTAAGTTTTGAATTTGTTTTGAACTTGATCTTGAATTTTGAATTTGTTCTTGAGCTTGATTATTTTGAGTTCAAGGGCTTTTAAGCTTATTCTTGAACTTGAATACTTGAATCAGTTGAATGTTTGAATTCTTGAACTTGTGAAGAAATTTATTGCATTTGATCCAACAACTCTCTATAGCATTCTGTTAGAATTTTTTATGTCCCTTTTTGAAATATAAAACTCCTTTTATAGTTGTAGAATAGAGCAATTATAATAGGAAAGACGTTCCTTTAGCAAATCAGATTTAAGTGACCTGACATATTGAGTTTTGATGAAGTGAAGTTGTCATTTTGACACATAACATGATCCTATTAACTTCTTTGTTTAGCTTAACATGATACATCATTTGACACATGACACCAAGATGGACCTCTAGGATGAAATGATATTAGGCTTATTAAATTAGATTCATCTTTGCCCAAATCAATTAACTTGGATTTTTGTTAAATCTGTATTTGTTGAACTTAAATAATTAATCGAAGTACACTAAGAAAAAATTTCACAACTGAGCAAACCTTTAGTACTAAATATCAAAACACAACTACAATTTTATATTATTACTTTTTATAACTACTGTTTTGTATTTATTTGACTATAAGGTTTTTGTGGGTCCCTATTCTTTTGTATAAACATGTTCATATTTCCTTTGATCTTTCTCGCTCCAAATATACACTTCATTCCTTTTTTTTTCTTCCATAAACAATCGTATTTCCCTCCTACAACCACTCCCTGAAATCTCTCAAGAGTTATCATCTTCAACAGGTAAGTTTTTTTTCTTTCAAACCTCCCAATTCATCTTGCAATTTCATGATTATTTTTTATGGTATTTTTTATTTTTCACCAAAAGATTTAACTTTTTTTCTTTTTATTCAAAACCATCATTTTACAGTTCCAAACCCAAAAATTATGGTAAAAGAATCTTCATTCAGGAGAATAACTAGAGGTACACATTTTGCATGACAAAGTTATGGAAGATTTACCCTCGTTTTCACTGGGTATAACTCAAGAATTTGGGATATTGCATAGTCTCTAGCAAAGGCTAGGAATATCAAGGAAAGAAGATTGAAAATTCGAAATGACCCTATTCTACTCCGTATGAGTTCGATGAAAAAGAGAAAGACTGATGAAATATCTGCTAGCAGTGATGAATCTGAAGAAGATGAAGTTCATGATTCTGACAAATCAGAAGAAAACGACATTGAAGAAGGAAATAATGTTTTTTTTCTTTTTTTTTTTTGTGCAATATACTGTATACAATATGTTGTGCAAGTGAAATGATATATATTTTATACATTGTCTTTTATGTGTAATTGATTTTTATACATGCATTCACGCTATTGAAGAAATTTTTTGTTATTTTGTTACCCAAGTTATATACTTATGCAGAGCATCACAATTGAGATAGATATATATCATAATTTATAGAGATAAGAATGGTCACTTTTCTTTTTTATACTGTGTATGATTTCATTGAAATCACTAGATATTTGGCCACAATTCCTTTTTTATACTGTATACAATGGGTTGTGCAAATAAGAATGACCACTGTTACTTTTTTATATTATGTATAAATGTATTTGTGCAATTCATGTGTATTTATTTCACTCCTTTTGAAGGATCCTTTTTTAAATTTGACACATAAGTTTATATGTTTATATAGATGATCACAATTGAGATATATATATATATATATATATATATATATATATATATATATCTCAATATATAGAGATAAGAATGACCATTGTTCCTTTTTTATACTGTGTATGATTTCATTGACGTCACTATACATTTGGCCATTGTTCCTTTTTTATACTGTATACAATAGGTTGTGCAAATAACAATGACCATTATTCTTTTTTATACTGTGTATAAGTGTATTTGTGCAATTAGCAATTGTTCCTTATTTGTATTTGTTTCACTCCTTTTGAAGGATTCTTTTTAAAATTTATCACACAAGTATATATACTTATACAAAAAATCACAATTGAGATAGATATACATCACAATTTTTTATACACATTCATCAGTTATCTGTTATATACATTCTGAGGTCCTTTTTTGAAGTGTATATATCATTTCTTAACTTGATTCTGCAATATATATGTATATATTCTATCTATACAGATATTAAATTACTCTGTTATATACATAGTGTTGAGTATAACATTTGTTACAGTTATATAAGTAACCTTTTTTCATCCCCTGTCATCTCATTTTTGTTTAGGATGTTGAATATATTATCCAAGGAACCCTATATGCCACACAACACATGCAACGCTATACAAATAGCAAATCCATGGACGACATTAAAAAATGTTTGTCCCCAAGGCAGTTGAAGCGCTTTCGTGAAACTACCTACTTCATACACCTACTTGATATTGATAGATGCAGTATCCAAGAGCAACTCTTCAAGGTCTTCATGCTATATGAACTGAAGGGCAGTTCATCAGATGCATTTCTATTCCACATGAATGGATATACACTACGATTCAATATCAGGAAATTTGCACTTATATCAAGGCTCAAATGTGGTGATGAGAATGCGCCAAAGTTTACATTCAACATTGAAGAGCCAAACCGATTGTCATCTTAGTACTTCAAAGGTCACTTAAAGATCACAAAAAGACAACTTGTTCAGAGTTTTAAAGACAAAGTATGAGACGAAAATGATGACGATGTAGTGAAGTTGGCCAATTTGTATTTCCTGCATAACTTCATCAGGTCGGTAGAGTCGACCTCAACAAATAACTGTAGAAAAGACTTTGATCTTGCTGAATCAGGTTGTTTCGCTGACTATCCTTGGGTAACAAGGTATTTGCGGAGCTGACAAATAATTTGCACTCAAAGATTACTCTCACAGGAAAATATTTCAGGATCTATGGGTTCCCTTTGGCTATGCAGATATGGCTCTATAAGTGCTGCTCCAAAATTAATACGGATATTGCAAAGAAGGTGTCTGATCATACTCCCAGAATTCTGAATTGGGAGATATTAATTGATCAACCCCGGTGTGACTACTTAACCAATTTCCTATTCCGAGTAAACCACAAAAAGGTACGACAAGCAAACTGTTGTTCTTTATTCCTTTTTATAGCACTATAATCCTGAATTTTTTGTGCTTCAATGTGTTTATACATTATTTTTTAAAGGAGAGTGATTGCATACTTGTGTTAAATAAATTATATATTATGATATACCACATATGCTAATCCTATACATGACTAATACATGTTTCTACATGTATATCATCTTTGTATTTTTTTTAGCACCAACATTGCTTATTTTGCAAGTGTATACATCACATATGAAAAGGTGTGGGAAGGTAATGCATAAAAATATTTGAATAAATGGTAACAAATTTGTATTATCAAAACATGATATTCAATTATACCTAATAATAAAATACACATTATACATTTATATAGCATACACTGTATAAAATGTTACAAGTGATAAGTATATGCACAAAGAATATCTTCAGATTGTTTGATAAAAACTACAATTTTCATATTGTTCTCCGAAATATAATTCCAACAGATATAGAGATGTCAAATTTGCAAATACTTCCAGTGTTTGATGAGCCAATCCCAGCATCACCCCAGATATCTATCCATACCAGATGCCAAGGTAATGATTCAGATGATGATTTCCATACATGCCCTCAAATGCCATGTCACGACCCAACCCAGGGATCGTGATTAGTGCGATTGGGCACCCAGACAAACACTAAATCGGATTTCCAATTATATTAGCTAAGGAATTTATTGAAATTTTGGTAGAGTTTCCTCTATTTTACTGACTAACCAAACCTGCAAACAGCAATCCCAACATACCACAAATATCTACACACACACACACACACACACACACACACACACACACACACACACACACACAGATATAATATATATATGCGGGCCGACAAGGTCACCGCTACGGTAGAACCGCCCAACAAAAATATCATACATGCGTAATCATATCACAGGTAATATCTCACACCCACATGTATCCACAAACCTCTAAACATACGAACTGAATCATAGGACGGGACAGGGCCCCGTCATACCCTCGAATATAGATAAATGCAAAATACAGAAAAT
>JAOTQR010000109.1:16827284-16837546 GCA_025774065.1 Solanum ossicruentum | reverse complement strand
AAATTTTGTCTTAAAATATATTTCTTAATCTGTGTGCATTATTTTAAAAATTCAGTTAATATGGGACAGAGGGAATAATATTTTTGATTACAAAAAGAAATAAGTGGCGGTATTCTGTTAAGACGAGCAGCCAAAGGAAGGCTCTGCTTCTTTGCCGCCCTCTTTCAGCCCTGGCCAATCTTCATCATTCATCAATTTCGCGAACTCAATTCTTTTCTTCATTCTTATTCATAATCCACCTTTTGTTTTGCTTGGCAAAAAGGGGGAGAGAAATTATTGTTTTGGGAGGAAAGAAAGCAACAATCTTGGCCAAAATATTTTCTTGATGATGGGAGACTCTTTCTGAACCCTATCATATTCAAATTCATAATGGGTCTCTTCTCTGCATTCTGATTTGTTTGATACACCATTTATATATAAGAAAATCTATACTTGTTTCGTCTTCTCATTTTTTGATTCCTATGGCTTAAAAAATAATTTCTTTTTGGTAGCCCTCAACACTTCTGTCATGGCTACCTGACTCAACAAATTTATCTTATGATTCTTTTTTTTTTAAAAAAAAAAAAAGAGGCGTCATACCCAAAACAGGGATTTGCTATGTGCATGCTACTGTTTCTGAATAATTTTTGTTATAACTTTGATGCTTCTTTGATTAGATTATTAATTTGAAACTTATTTTGTAGATGAACTTGTGGGTTAGCACAAAAGTAGAGGCTGATTGACAAACGTCCAAAGTGCACTTGTCGCTGGCAAAAAGGTGCCTTGATAATAAAGGGAAAGGTGCTGACTGCCAAAGGGGAACTGGAAACTGGATTTACTGGTTCAGCCTCTAAGTTACTACTCTTAAGTTAGTATCCGTCATATATATTTACTCACTATCTTGTGCTTTTTGTTGCTTGTCGTTCTTTCTGTTTCCTTTCCTTTCCCTTTTTCCACTGCTTATGGGTTTTCGAGATGAGAGTTTCAGTAAATAACCTCTCTACCTTGTAAGGTGGTGATACGATCTACGTCTGGGTATGTTGTTGTTTTGTGAAATGAGTTCAAAATTTTAAAGTATTTCTTGTAATTGTACTGATTTTTCACATATATTTATGTTCTGTACTGAAATTACTGGTTCAATGTGCAAACAAGGCTGCATCCCCCATTACACTGATGACATATTGTTAAACTAAGTTATGAGTTGTTTTGTCTTGTTATGAGAAATACTACAGCTGGAAAAACTCTCACTCTTATACATTTCAATTCCGTCATGCATGTTTGTCACTGAGTACCTATTCTTGCCGAAATATCAGGTTACAGTTGACATTTTGAGGGAAACATGGCTAGCAGTGAAGATATTCTTCTGTCAGCTCTGCTCAATCTTTTATCCGCATTTGCATTTCTTGTGGCCTTTGCTATTCTGCGACTCCAGCCAATTAACGACAGGGTCTACTTCTCAAAATGGTATCTGAAGGGTATACGAGCAAGCCCGAGAAGTTCTGGAACATTTGTGAGAAAATTCGTCAACTTGGACTGCAGAACATACATAAGGTTCTTGAATTGGATGCCTGCAGCTCTAAGAATGCCAGAACCAGAGCTTATTGATCATGCTGGTCTTGATTCTGCCGTATATATACGGATATACCTTCTTGGGTAAGTTCACAACATTTACAATATTCCTTGGCCATTTTACTGATAACAAAATGCTTCTGGTTAACTTCCTTCATTGTTACAAGGAACTTTTAAAGGATAAATTGGCCAAAAAGTTCGTTTATATTGTTGTCTTTTTATGTATCAGAGCTAATTCCAGTATTATCATGCAGCTTGAAAATCTTTGTTCCTCTCGCAATACTTTCTTTTGCGGTTTTAGTGCCTGTCAATTGGTCTGGGAAATCATTAGAGCGCATTGAGGGTCTAACATTCACTACTATTGATAAATTATCAATATCCAACATTCCGGAGGGATCGAAGAAGTGAGGATTGACTTTTGCCCTTTCTATATTAGTTTCTCGTGTTGACATTGTTGTAAAAAAGCTAATTGCTTCTATTCAACCATCATATAAACTGAGTTTCTCATGTAAAATGTTCATCATAAATATCAATTTGGTAAAGAAACAACACGTCACAAACCATAATTATTTTTTAAATAAAATTCTATTAACAAGGTTTCAAGAAGATATTCTCACACATCTGTATGTTTTGAGAAAAGTGTTAATGGAACATATATTAATGCGCAGATTTTATGGCAACCATATTGGTGAATCTTCTTGTTTCTTCACTTTTGTTGCATAGTAAAATGGTAGCATATAAAATAGCACCTCATTTGGTACTCTTGTCAGGCTTAGCTGCTGCAATTTCCTTTGTTTAGTGGTTTATATAAGGATGACACTTACTGACTAAAGCCTTTTTAAAAAACTTTTAGGTTTTGGGCACACCTGGTAATGGCTTACGTAGTCACATTTTGGACCTGCTATATACTGTACAAAGAATATCATATAATAACAGCCATGAGGCTGCAGTTTCTGGCCTCTGAAAATCGTCGGCCTGATCAGTTCACTGTAGGTGCATGACATAATTCATTGAAATGTTGAGTGTTCGGTGTAAACTGTTTGGTTAGTTTACCACTGCTGTTCTCTTGTAGGTCCTTGTGAGAAATGTCCCTCCAGATCCAGATGAATCAGTGAGCGAGCATGTCGAACATTTCTTTTGCGTGAATCATCCAGATCATTATCTAACACACCAGGTCTTTATCCATTTGGATATCAAGAATAATGTATTTCAGACAATGACAGGGAAATAAACAGATATTTCAAATTTGTAGGTTGTTTACAATTGATCAACCTTATACTTATTCAAACTTGTAGGTTGTTTACAATGCAAATAAATTAGCTAAATTGGTGGAAAACAAGAAGAGCAATAAAAATTGGCTCACATACTACCAAACTAAGTATGAGAGAAACCCTAAGATTAAGCCAAAAACAAAGGTACCTTTTTTCTTCTTTACCTTGTTACCTTTCTAAACTCCAAAGCATTGTTTAATTTTCATTTCCTGTTTGTTTTCTTGTTAAATTTGTTGAGCCAATCATTCGTAATGAATCTCATGTTCAGTCATGTATAGACAGGACTTTGGGGCCTTTGGGGAGAAACTGTGGATGCCATTGAGTATTATACTGCAGAAATTGAGAAGCTGAGTAAAGAAGTAAGTGTCTCTGACTCTGTATCTTATTTCTCTTTGTTCGTTATAATCCATCTGAATTCATACTTTTTTTTGCTTGGAGTATCGGCTGTTCTTCCCTCTAGTTGCACCACTTTTTAAAAGTTTTTCGTGGGCTGGGTTTTACTTCCCAATTGATTCATTCTATGTTACTTCCGTAACTAATTCAAATTTATAAATCATCCTTCTTTCTTTCCCATTGAATGAGCTATATGTTGGGGAACCAAATTGATTTTGAACTTTGGAGGTTTGTTAAGAAATAATAAATAACCATTGTTTTTGTGACATACATGATGGAATGTGGAGAGATAAATGAGTTGCAGTGGGCTATTTAACAGGACGTACATACAAACTTTCAGCAGGCCTAAGATTTAATTGTAGTACATGCTGGTCATACATAAAAATGTACCTTTCAGATTTTTCCATATTTTAACCACCATCCTGAAAAAATCACGGGATTCAACTATCTCTTTTAAACTTAGAGCAAAGAAGATGCATGTATATGGGCAGTGCATAGGTATATTAATTTAGTACTTTTTATAATCTACCATCAGGGAACCCAAATAAAACGAGAGATTTCTCCTGACTGACCTAACATGAATTGGGACAAATGTTTTTTCTTGCTAATATTTGGCATTAGCTATCATGTGAGAAAATATTTTTGGCTTCTTTTGATGTCTCTTGTCAAATATGATGATTTTTTGATTTAGAGTCGAGAAAAACGTAAGATAGTATTGTTAATTTTATTGACTGGGCCTAGTTTTGTATGTTAGCTTGTACCAGGTGATTGTAGCCCAGTTTATGTTGAAATAAGACATAGGGTTCCTGTCTTTACTTAACCTGCAGGTAAACTTTCTCTAAAAACTTGCTAAGCTTGTAAGTTGTTTCAAGTTTAATATACATTCTATCATGAATGTCTCTGCAAAATACGATGCTTTGCCCATATCAAGAGATTTTTGATCCTTTTACCGCTGATGCTTCACTTTATGGGCAACCAATTAGTAACACTAGGTTATTTTGCTAAGGGAAAAGGCTTACAGTTTTTAGCAATAAACATTTGGATTTCCTGTTGCATTATGGTAATCGACTTACCCTTTGATGTAGGAAACTATAGAAAGAGAAAAGGTAATGAGTGATCCCAAAGCAATAGTTCCTGCAGCATTTGTTTCGTTCAAATCTCGTTGGGGAGCGGCCGTCTGTGCTCAAACACAACAATCAAGTAACCCAACCATTTGGTTGACACAATGGGCTCCTGAACCACGTGACGTCTATTGGGATAATCTTTCAATACCATTTGTTGAACTCAATGTCCGCAAACTGCTAATGGCTGTTGCTTTCTTCTTTCTTACATTCTTTTTTATGATCCCTATTGCATTCGTTCAATCTTTGGCAAGCATTGATGGTATAGAGAATAAACTTCCCGTCTTGAAGCCATTGATACAAATGTAAGTGATCGTCTTACTTATTATAAAATAAAAACTGATCTTATGTTTTTAAGTTAGTAAAATGGGTGCTAGTGTTTATACAGAAAAGTGAAAACAAATGAAAGAAAGCAATTTCTGAAATGCTGTTATATTGATGGATGATTATACCATAAGAATATTTCTACTCATTCCATAGCGTTTATTACCAGATATACTGAATTAGAGGTCTTATGTAAATATTTTTATACTCTTTTCAGTGGTCTCCCTTTCTCTCTTTCGGCCTTTCAAAATTTTTTTCCTTAGGAGTAAGCAGTTAGCTGACTTATTTAGAAAGACAAAGAAACCCACAAATTTAGAATCAAAAACTTCAATATGCAATCCTTTGTATAGACGTTGTGGCATAATTTTGTACTTGAGGAAGTCTTTTGATCTATTACCTGAGTATATCATGTATTTAAGAAATCAATATCTGAGGTTCTTGCTTCTGAAACTTCTGTTACAGGGAAGTTGTCAAATCCTTTATCCAAGGTGTTCTTCCTGGGATTATATTGAAGATTTTTCTGATTCTTGTTCCTATGATTCTAATGGCCATGTCAAAAATAGAAGGCTATACATCACTTTCATCTTTGGACAGAAGATCAGCAACTAAATATCATTTTTTTATTCTTATCAACGTGTTCTTGGGAAGTATTATCACTGGAGCAGCCTTTGAGCAGCTTCAGAGATTTGCCGAAGAGCCTCCATCGGAGTAAGTTCCTACTTCTCGTCTAAAATGGAAGCCATGAAATGTTGATGGATCTTACTGTTTTACTGCTAGAGAGAAACAAAAAATTATAAGAAAAATAAAAAAGAAAGAGGAAAGAAGATTATATTTGCATTATCTGGTGATAAACATGTTCCCTCCTATGATTGTTTATTTCTTGGTTCAGAGATGCAGATATCTGAAAAATTAACATCTTGGCATTAAGATCTCAGTGTTATCTCGAATTACTTCTGTTGAATGTTTCCAGACATAACTACACTAACTTGATAGCTGATCCCTGCTTGTAGCCGATCTATTGTAGGGGCATTGATACGTATATGGGGATATTTTGATTCTTTAGTAGTACTTTTTGACTAATATTTCCCCTCAAAGTGCAGCAACAGTTTTCATTGGACAATGTCGGGTCTTTATATCATGTGTTGTCCTTATCTGTCTTATATGTGTTAGTTTTATCGTACTTACATACTAGCATGCGCTTTTCGTTATTAGTCGCTATTTCTATTTTCTTTTCTTTTCCTTTCCTTTTTCCATATCTAGTTTATTCTGCTTATGGGTTTTTGAGACGAGAGTTCTTAGGAAACAACCTCTCTACTTCTATGAGGTAGTGGTAAGGTTTGCGTATATCCTGAACTTCCTCAGCCCCACTTGTGGGATTACACTGGGTATGTTGTTATTGTTGTTGAATGTTCAGTGAAAGCTGTAACTGCAGATGAATTACATTGAGTGATCTATTATAGGGCTACATTATGTGTGTTAAGTATATGAGGCATCACGAGTTAGGATTATTTGACTTTAGATTATTCTTGAAGATGGAGGCATCAAGAGTTTGAATTATTCAAGTGACTTTAGATTATTCTTGAAGAAGTCTGAACATGTTTATAGGAAATTACTTATTACATACTTCTCTGTATTTGATATGAAAGGATTTCTTGGTTTAATGATTATATACTCTGTAAGCATTTCTTCTTGTGTCTTAATTATATGCACCAGTCTGTTTAATCTTTTCCTTTATATTCAGAATTCCAAAAACAGTTGGTGTAAGTATTCCGTTGAAGGCTACCTTCTTCATTACCTATATAATGGTTGATGGTTGGGCTGGAATTGCTGCAGAGATTCTTAGATTGGTTCCTTTCATTATTTTTCATCTTAAGAATACTTTTCTGGTAAAGACAGATCAGGATAGAGAGCAGGCTACAGATCCTGGTTCGTTGAATTTTTCTATATCAGAACCTCGCCTACAACTATATTTCCTACTAGGCCTTGTGTATTCAGTAGTCACACCTATACTCCTGCCTTTCATCATTGTCTTCTTCGCATTCGCTTTTATGGTTTTTCGCCATCAGGTATGTTCACTATTCCTTTTGTAACAGATGCTAGACATTTTGCTATGAAGGTACTTATGATATATGTGATACATGCATAAAAGAAATGAACCTAAAGAAGTCTAGTGCTCTCGAAGTACATTTCAGTATGTAGATCACCCATGAAGCAATTATGGAGTGTTTTGTTTGTATTTTTAGTGCGAAACAAACTAATAACATCCATTCTGAACATTCACCCTTCTCTTGAACCTTTTCTTTTTTTAAACTTTGTTCCTGCTTTATATTTGTGGCAACAACACTTGTTCACAATCTCATCATAGCCTGGAATGCCGTCTCTTTCAAAATTCATCATCACTGCTGCAAGTGCTTCGACACCCAATCTTTCTTCAATAGGAATTACTATTAAAGAGATGTGATCCCTTTACTTATCCGTGTCTAATAACACACTATTTGATTAAACGAATCCAGTTAACTACCCTTGGAGGCCAGGAACTGTTTTATTTTATTAGCAGATTTATTTCCAAAAACCTGAACAAGTAGCAGATGTAAGTAGTGTCAAGAATCCAGCTTCTCCTCATCCCACCGATGCAGGACTGGACACCTGCCTCACGCCCAGGTCTAGACATCTGGAGTGTGGACAATTTAATATGGGGCCCAACATTGGGTTAATCATAAATAGGGATGGACATGATTCTGATATCATATTAAAGAGTCCAAACTCCTTGTCACACAATTCAAGAATGTCTTTCTCCTATATTCTCGCATGGATTTTGGGTCTTACTCAGCCCACAAACTAGTTCACGAAGGGAGGATTGACCACATATAGGGAGATCAAGGACCTCTAATTCCACCAGTGTTGGACTTTAACACTACTGCATGCTCAAGATTGGCCATTTGAAACGTGGGCAATATATGACAGCAGGCCAACATTGTAAACAATGAATTGTGGATGGGTCTGACTAGAAATGGATCTTGGGCCTAACTCAACCCCCAAAGCTAGCTCATGAGGAGGGGAGATTTGCCTAAGTACATGTAAGGAGACCAAAGACCTCTAATCCCACTGCTGTGGGACTTTAACAAGAAGTACCTGCTAAAAGAATAGCAGGCCTACAGAGGGAGAAAATAAAGGATCACTATAAAGCAAAAAAGATTTAATGAAAAAAAACTCATAATTACTTTAGGCTCAAGAATAAGCAGTACTTCATCACCATATCATATACATATATATGGCACTTAAATTGCTACTCAGCTCTGCAAGTCGCCCGTTAGAAGTTAAATGATGTTTTTCACGCTTATATTGTGCTACTTTACCTTGCTTTCCCTTGAAAATGTCAGCTTTTATCCATTTCATGCAAGTTGAACCATATTTTAGATGGTGCAGTTTAGTAGGCATCTTGAACTTCAACATCTAATATTTGCTGTTTCTAGTCCCTAGATCTCCATCAAATGGTCAGACACTGAAATTTGCTCTTTCCTCTAGATCATTAATGTGTACGATCAGAAGTATGAGAGTGGTGCATCATTTTGGCCAGATGTGCATCGTCGTATACTTGTAGGTTTGGTGATATCCCAGCTTCTATTGCTGGGTCTGCTGAGCACCAAAAATGTTCCCAGATCAACACCTGTAATGATTGCACTTCCAGTTTTGACAATCTGGTTCCATATATTCTGCAAGGGCCGCTATGAGTCGGCATTTGTAAAATTCCCCTTGCAGGTTAGTGTTCGGTACCTACTGCAACACGTTATAAGTGAGGACTACAAGTTTGTAAATATGAAAAAAAAAGCCACATTCACAAGAGGATAATCATTATATCGTCTATTTTACAGCCACTGTGCTGGTTTGAGTGCTAATAGGAAGGAATTCAATCTTTACACATACTTTTTAGATCTTCCTGTGAATGTTAATTTAGCATGCTTTTCGACTAAGGGTAAGATTGTTGTGTGTTTGGTGCAGGATGCAATGGTGAAGGATACACTAGAAAGGGCAACAGAACCAACACTTAATTTGAAAGCATATCTCAAGGATGCTTATGTCCACCCAGTTTTTAAAGGTGTGGAGTTGGACAGACCAATGGCAGTTGAGGATGAGGAGAATAATCCACTTGTTCCTACCAAGAGATCACGTAAGAGTAGTAAGTCTCATTCTGAAGAGGGCGTTTGAGACACAGGCTTGTACCCGAAGGAGTGGTTACTATTCTTTATTCTGTTTTCCCCACTATAGCTTGTGTTGGGATATCTGCACTAGAGCATTAAACAATCAGAATGCAGCGCAAGGATGATGATATTTCAGTAAATGCTCGCTATACATACAAGAAAGAAAGAGTTCCTTAATTTGTTCATACTATCTGATGTTTGTGTGCAGAGTCCAAAGCCTAAAAAGGAAGTGTGTAACTCTAATATCTAAGCAATCAAAGTATAAAGTGAGGTCCCTATAACAAGTTCCATAAACATAATAAACTATGGAAAAACCTCTGCATATACCCTCCTGGGTATGTTGTTTGTAAATATATTAAACTGTGGAAAAAGCCAACAAACATATCCAGTGAAATTTCACAAGTGAGGTTTGGAAAGGGTAAAATGTACACAAATTTTACCATTAACTCTTAATTATAGAGAGGTTGTTCTCAGAAGACCCTCGTCTTGAGGTAGGAAGTAAATGATTTTAATAATTAACCTGGTTTAGGATCCATTCGGGTCAAGTAGGTGGAATTTATTTATTTAATTAAGCTATATTCTATTATATTATAAGAGGGAGTTAAAGTTGTTGAAGTAGGCAGCACGTCGACATGCCTGCTTGAGCTGCTTGCTTCTTCTTATACATTATGCGGAACCCATAAAAATATTTCGACGATTTTTTAATTGAATCTATTTAAAGCAGCTGCTTTGAGCTGCCTGCTTCTTCTTATATATTATGTGGAACCCATAAAATTATTTTGGAGCTTTTTTAATAGAATCTATATAAAGCAGTTGCTTAGTGATTTACAATATTAGTTTTAACAATTAATTTTCACAATTGAATGACCCATAAAAATATTTCAAAGATTTTTTAATTTAATTTATTTAAAGCAGTTGCTTATTAATTTTGCAATATTGCCCCTCATAAATAATTTACCAACTACTTCAATTGTTCAGTTATTTTAAATTAATGGAACTGACAAAAATATTTCAGGGTTTTTTTAATTTAATCTTTTTAAAGCAACTGCTTAGTAATTTTATAATATTACTCCCAACAATTAATTTTCTCAATTGAAGGGCCCATAAAAATATTTTGACGAATTTTTAATTTAATCTATTTAAAGAAACTGCTTAGTGATTTTACGATATTGCCAATGAAATTAGGATAAAAGTTACAATTTTTTTGTAGAGTAAAAATTTAAAATTATTTAATCATTAGACTAAAAATTCATCAATATTAATAATATATATTTATTGAATATTTATTTTACATTTAATAAAATGATTAAACAATAATTAATTATATCACTAAAATAACCTTATAAATAACTATTGAGCTCGTGTAATGTATGGAATTTGGTATCTAGTGTGTGTGTGTATATATA
>JAOTQR010000109.1:16801584-16827184 GCA_025774065.1 Solanum ossicruentum | reverse complement strand
TATATATGTGATTTGGGTGATTCAAATGGGTCCTCAATTTGAATATTTTGCTGTGAGATATTTAAGTTTTCTAAGTTATGCTCATGTGACCTCCTTTGATAGGATAAGTAGTTCAAGCAAAATGAAAGATGCCAAATAAATCAGACATTTTCCTTGATACTAACTTTAAAAGAAACACATAAATTAAAATTAAAAAAAAAACACTTCTTTTTTGTTGAAATTAATAGTAGTAAATATCTTTTTTCATAAATATATTACTGTGCCAGATATTTCACGAATCAATAAGCAATTGGGTCCAGGGAAGAAAAAAGAATTAATTATCCGATGGTCTGATTTTTAATTTTTATTCTTCAAATAAATTGATTTTTAATTTTCCTCCTTAACAACAAAATTTATGCAGCAATACATACGTTTTCTAAAAATAATAAAATATTATCCCCAGTTTCATTTTATGTGGCACAATTTAACTCGGTATGACATTTAAAAAGAAAAACTTTTTAAACTTATAATCTAAAGTCATCCATAGATTTTTATGTGGTTGAAAATTATTTCATTAAGGATGAAAGAGAAATTTTAATGTAAAATTATTTTTACTTCTAGTGAGATAATATTCTTTTTGGGACCAACTAAAACGAAAAAGAAAGAGTGCCACATTCATATTGCCTTGCCCTATGAAAAAATCGAATATAATTCATGTTTTATTTACATAAAAAAAATAACCTCAAATCAGTGAAACTATGCATGACTATACAATATAACTTTTCAAAAGTTATAGAAACTATACACTAACTATACAATGTATATTACTTATATATGAACTATACACTAAATATACATTATAATACACAATATCTATTAACTTATACATATATAATAAAGACTATTTTTTTATAATTATGTGTCCCTAAATATAATTATCTCGAAATTAATTAATATGGCTGGTGGACAAAAATTAAAAATGAGCAGAAAAGAAGGTGCAAAAGTGCAAATGACAGAATAGAGAACAAATAAATTGGTACTGCTTTCTCTCTCCTGCACCAAAATCCTCCCATGACTGAATTCTAATGGGTATGTTCTCTTTTTCTCTCTCTTTATATTCTTTCTCTTATTTTAATTTCTGCTTTGACTAGATTTCCAATGATTTTTTAGAGTAAATTAGTAGATTTTAGTGTTTTGTTGGCTCTCATTTCTTTATAAAAAATCACTGTCATTGTACAAATTCCTCTTGATAATACCTTGAACTCGTCATTGATTGGTAATATATGTTGTGATAGGAAATCATGATGTGAAATTTGAATTTCATAACTTGTATTTCAAATCCCAGTTTTTGATACGAGTATCCCATGAAACAGCCTCTCTAGAGGCAGAGAGTGTTAAAGTTCTGCATATTCACTTGTGTGATTCCACTGGTATGTTGTTGTATTTCAAATACCAAAAGTTGTAAAACCTATTAATCTTTTTCTCTATTTTTATACAATCGCACCGAATGAGCAAACTGTAGTTCATAAATAATATATTAGAAGATTTTAAGGCGCTGCTTGGTAAATGATATATCTATATGCTCTTTTTATAAATATATGTTTGTCTTTACAAACTTTCAAATATATATAATTTTATGAAGATCCACTAGTAAACAATTGTATTTAGTAACTAGTTATTCTTTAATATAATCCTTTCATGTGGTATACATAATCTCTTCACGCTGCTCATGAGTTTTTTTCTTCTTTTTTTCAAAATTTAAAACGATGGGTCCTTTATATATGTATATAAAGTGTAAACTTATGTTTCATAATTGAGATCATGATTTTGGAATCCCATATCATGCTTTTCAGAGAATTTGAGATTTGAAATCATTAACTCAAATCACATGTCCAAACGCAAGATTCAATTTTTCAGATAATCTCCCCAAATATCTTTTGATAATATTTGCTTAAAATGTGTGGTTCATAAAATAAAAGTATTTCATGAAATGCAAACCAAAACCAATCCAGACTTGCATCAAGAATATTACATGATCCTTTTGATGGTGTAAATTTATCTTTCTTTGGATAATAAACTATGAAATATTACCATTACTATTGATTAAAAAAAAATACTCTCTCCGTCCCATTTTATGTGGCACCCTTTCCTTTTTGGTCCGTGCCAAAAAGAATGTTACCTTACTCAAATTGGAAATAATTTACCTTTAAAATTCCCTTTTTACCCTTAATAAAATGATTCTCAACCACACAAATATCTAAGAATGATTTTAGACCACAAGTTTCAAAAGTCTTCCTTTTTTCTTAGACACCGTGCCAAGTCAAAGGGTGTCACATAAAATGGGACGGAGGAAGTACACCAGAAGAACACTTGAAAAAAAAAATGCCTCCTTCGAAGAAGAGTTCATCATGTACAAACCTCCAAAAAGAAAGAATCAGCTATGGTATGTGTTATTACTTATGCAGGATATACCTGCATAACTCATGTCCAAACCAACTACGAAATGACTCCTAAGAACCTTGATCATACCATCCTGTCATGCTTCAGTGCAATTTCCTCCAATACCAACTACTATATGTTTGTGGGATATGATTCCATAAATCTTGATTGTCTTTCGTATATAATCCATGAACCCATCCAATCTACATGATGTCTTCCTTTCTTGTCAATTGCCAAATAAGTTTGCCCACAGAGGCAATAATTATTCAATGTCTTGCAACTTTTGATATTCAGCCCTCCTTATTTCGTTGGCACACAAACTTTATCCCGTGATACCAATGCAGTTTTCCTCTTTTCATTAATACTTCCCTATAAGTACTCCCTACACCTTTTGTCCACCTCATTAAGTATGCTTTGAGGGAGTATGAACACGCCAAGTACGGCATTTGTAATATGTAATCTTCTTGCGTAGGAGAGTTTTCTCGAATAGCCACTGTTAATCCTGCTAGTTATTTTCTGCACCAACTGATGACATTCAATCTTGCTTCATTTCTTAGAAGATAGAGGCAATCCTAATTCCGAGGTATATAATTGGGATCAGTGTTGTAAAAGGCACTCTTAAGCCCTGAAGCAAGGGTCAAAACGTGTTGAGTGCTTCGCCTCGCTTAGCCTACCAGTGTCGTCATCAAGGTTCTAAGACATGTATACTTTTCCTAACCAATGAACGTCTTTTGAAGAGGGGACACTAAACAATTGATATTTCACTTATCGCAAGCTTTTTCACTTTCATTGTTCTTATATTTGTCTTATGCTTTTAATTAGTAGTCTTAGACTAAACGTATATATTTGCATTTTTTCTTCCTTTGTGCCTTTTTTCATCAAAGCACATGCCTTATTTGCGCTTAAAGCCCCAATGGGTGTTTAAACTTTTTTTGCGCTTTTTTTCTTTGAGTAACACCGACTGGGAGTGTACCCAAAGAAAAGCCTGTGATGCCCAACAATTTCTCTTTCAAACCAGTGTCTACACCAGCTACAAACAAATTTGACTTGTCTTGTCTCAAAACGGGTCATTTTACTAAAATGAGTCAGCACTGGTCTAATGTTTCCTTTACAGAAAATCATTATATGATCGGTAAATACCAAGTGAGTTAGTTTGGGGACCTAACATATAGGGTGAAATCTGAAATCAGGAAGATTACTCATTTTCTTCAGAATCCTTGAGAGATATGACCAATATTATAAATAATAAATGGGAGGTGGGATCCCCCGCCTCGACCTTCTTCTACCCTCAAAGTAGTCATGCTCTGAACCATTCACCTTAACAAGAAACCTTATAGATGCCTAATGATGTAGAATTTGGGATATGCTTATAGTGTTAACTTACCTGGAGGTTTGACTTATAGTTTATCAAAGTAAAAAACCATGTCCAATTATAATTCTCTATTTGAACTATGTTAAAGGCAAGCACTTGTATTTTCAAAGGTTTCTGTTCAAAAATCAAATAGTCATTTAAAGAGGGATAATTTATGGAAAACCATTCATCAAAAACCTTCTGATATAACATTACCAAGAAATTTTCCCAAAAATGATCCAAGCACCCTGTAAATCAGTAATTACAAAAATCTTTCTCTAGTCTACTGTTTCTGGAGGCAGTGGGTGCACTTCTATCATGAATCTGCCAATGATTCTTGCAATTTGTTTCCACATTCAGTTCATCCGTAATTTCCATTATTTGTGTTTTACTCTAGTTGTTCTGCCTGCTGAAGAAATCTCGGCTAGGCAACCACAATTCCTTTGAGATATATAATGTTTGTTTTTTTGTGTTTTTGCAGGACTTGATTAAGAGTATGTGATCGACCAAGTTCTATATCTGACCCTGTAGTAACATTGTTTGCTGCATTTACAAATGGCAACTTCACCAATACAGTTGGCTGTGCAATCACGTTTGTTGAGCTATGGCAGTACAGAGTTAACCAAGTTGGTTCCTGCACCTCCAGGTAACCGTGGAAAAATAGTATGCCGTCTAAGGAAGCTGGAATTGGAAGATGTGAATTTCTCTGGCATACATCGAAAAAATGATCAAGAAGTTTCTACGAAAACGTATCGACTAAAAGCACTATCAGCATCGGAAATTTCACTTGTTCCAACTGCAAAAAGGGTTCCCACTTACCTTTTCAGGACTGATGTTGGTGGTCAAGTGAAAGTCTTCGTGGAAAAGACAAATGGAAAGTACAAAGTGCTAGTAGAAGTTTTGCTATTGCAGCTCTCAGATGCACATGCTAAGCTGGTTATGGTTTGGGGCCTATTTAGATCTGATGCTTCATGCTTTATGCCTCTAGATCTAGACCAAAGTGGAACAGATGGAAAAAATAGTACTGTTGAAACACCATTTGTGCAAGGGCCTTCAGACAAGGTCACTGTTGAGCTGGATTTTGAAGCAAGTTTAGCCCCGTTTTATCTCTCCTTCTATATGAAGTCACAACAAGTTTCTGACATGGAAAGCTCAGAAATCAGAAGCAACAGGAACACAAATATTGTTGTACCAGTTGGTCTCAGGTCAGGGAATCCTGCTCCGTTGGGTATTTCCTTTCAGCCAGATGGATCCATGAATTTTGCTCTCTTCTCACGCAGTGCAAAAAGTGTAGTTTTGTGCTTGTATGATGATATATCAGTTGAAAAACCTTCTTTAGAGATTGATCTAGATCCTTATATTAATCGATCAGGTGATATCTGGCATGCTGCTTTAGATTGTTCTTTGCCATTTAAGACTTATGGTTATAGATGCAAGGCGGCTACTTCTGGGAAGGAAGAGCGGGTTCTCTTAGACCCATATGCTACGGTTATAAGGAGTGTGATTCCTCGTCAGGGTGGGTCTGAGATATGTCCAAAATATCTTGGAGAACTATGCCAGGAGCCTGATTATGATTGGACTGGTGATGTCCGTCCAAGTTTACCTATGGAGAAACTAATAATTTATCGCTTAAATGTGTCTCAATTTACAAAGGACAAGTCCAGTAAGTTACCTGACGACCTTGCTGGAACTTTCTCTGGCATTAGCGAAAAATGGCATCATTTCAAAGGTCTTGGTGTGAATGCAATATTACTGGAGCCAATTTTCCCTTTCAATGAGCAGAAAGGACCCTATTTTCCATTGCATTTCTTTTCACTTGGAAATATGTATGGACGTATTGATGACCCTCTTTCTGTCATTAAATCTATGAAGGATATGGTTAAGAAGTTACATGCTAACGGGATAGAGGTTTTTCTTGAAGTTGTTTTCACTCAGACGGCAGAGGATGCACCTTTGATGCATGTTGATAACTCTTCATATAGCATAAAAGGTGGTCAGAATCTGAATATTCAAAATGCAATGAATTGCAATTACCCCATAGTCCAACAAATGATTTTGGACTGTCTCCGCTACTGGGTAATTGAGTTTCATATTGATGGTTTTGTTTTTGTAAATGCTTCTTCCTTGTTGAAAGGGTTCAATGGAGAGATTCTATCTCGTCCTCCATTAGTTGAAGCTATTGCCTTTGATCCTATCCTTTCAAAGGTCAAGATGATTGCTGATAATTGGAATCCACTAGCCAATAATTCGAAGGAAAATTTATTTCCTCACTGGAGGAGATGGGCGGAGATAAATATCAGATTTTGTGATGACATTCGGAACTTCTTGAGAGGTGAGGGTCTTCTAAGCAATCTAGCAACACGACTTTGTGGAAGCGGGGATATCTTTGCATGTGGACGAGGCCCTGCATTCTCTTTTAATTATATTGCCAGAAATTCAGGACTCACACTTGTTGACCTGGTTAGCTTCAGTAGTAGTGAAGTGGCTTCAGAGTTAAGTTGGAACTGTGGACAAGAAGGCGCTACGACTAATAACATTGTCCTAGAAAGACGACTTAAACAAGTTCGCAACTTTCTGTTCATATTGTTCATTTCTCTAGGTGTGCCAGTACTTAACATGGGAGATGAGTGTGGTCAGTCTTCAGGAGGTTCCCCTGCATATGATGCTCGAAAATCTTTTGATTGGAATACTTTAAGAACTGGTTTTGGGATTCAGATTACTCAGTTTATTTCATTCTTGAGTAACTTAAGAATGAGAAGAAGTGATCTTCTTCAAAAGAGAACCTTCTTGAAGGAAGAAAACATCCAGTGGCATGGGAGTGACCAATCTCCTCCGAAATGGGATGACCCGTCTAGCAAATTCTTGGCTATGACTCTGAAGGCCGATGCTGTATTCAGCCAGACATCAGTCTCTGATATTGGAGGTGACCTGTTTGTTGCATTCAATGGAGCTGGTGATTCATGTAATGTTATCCTTCCACCACCTCCAACAGATATGGTATGGCATCGTCTCGTTGACACAGCGCTCCCATTCCCCAGGTTTTTTGATGAGAAGGGAACTCCAGTTGAAGATGAATTAGTTGCATATGAGATGAAGTCTCACAGCTGTTTGCTGTTAGAAGTACAGAGACTAGGCGAAACCGATTTTAGCAAGGGAAAAAAGGCATATTAGACTTTCTTCTAAGAGGCAGTAGTTTGTAAAGCCCGTACGTGTATGTATAAATATCTATATTTAAATAAGAGGCTTTTTTATTTCTGAACAGATGAACAAATAAGAGGCTTTTACTGAGAAATTGTATCTAAACATTTTCTTCTGCCCATGAGACAGTGGTAAGGTCTGCGTATATTTTACCCTCTCCAGACCTCACTTGTGAGATTTCACTGGGTATGTTGTAAACATTTTCTTTTGTGGCTACATGTAAAGATTACTGCCACTGCAGCTTTGTCAGCTGCAAGTTTGTTGGCATGATTCTGTCTTTGTACTGTGATTAAAACTAAGGATTTGCCAGGGACTAAAGTTTGACTGTACTAAAGTTTTAGTATGTTTGATGCGATATAAACATTTTTCATGAAGAATATTTTTCTGGAAAAAGTTTTAGGATTTGATCAGTAAATCAAATAGTTATATGTTGATATTAGTTAAATTGAGATTATTCCTTGTAGATTGTTTGATTTGGTGTATCAAAAATAATATGACTTGCATAGTTTCTAACAAAATCATTTGTTTATAATTTACCCTCACAAATAGAGTAGAAATGTGACACCCAACTCCATTCATAGGTTCCGAAATTTTTCATCGTAAGTATATAAGATTAAATCTAGTAATGCCTTACATATGCGTATATTTTAAGGCTCATTTATATATGTGTGAAGTATATTAGAAGTGGATTGGGTTCATAAGAGACCTCTAGTACTTAATCAAGTTCAAAGGTTTCATATCGGTTAAGTTTTTCACTTTGAATTATGCAAGGGTCAACTTTAAATGATCATAACTCTTAGCACACAAAGAGTTAGGTGGCCAATGACCTACCAAATGAAAGCTATTTGAATTAGTTTTTTGACGCAACTAGTTTCACGTTATTTAGAGTTTGGAGTCAAAAGTTATGGTCGTTTTACTGAAAACTGTTAGTGCAGAGGTGCAATACGAGACCCAGATACGGGTCGTAATTTGGAGTACGACCCGCATCGGTATCTCGTGGAAAAAGGAAGAGAAGTTAAATTTTCAGCCCCAGACTTTACGGACCCATCTGTGAGTTGTAGAACCCTCTATGAGTCGTATCAGGGGGCTCATAGAAAGTTTTAGAGACCCCAAAAAATGTCCTAAAGTTTACGAAAGGTCTCCTACGAGTCATAGAAGCTTCTACAAGTTGTCGTGGTGGTGGTGGTGGTGGTCTCATAGACGGCCTGACCTGCAATTTAAAGAGAGGTATTTTTCAACTTTTCTCACCCTTTTAAGCCTAAACTTGTTAGTTTTCACTTAATTAAACCCCTAGAATGTAGTTATTCATATCATTAACTTCAAAACCCTCTCCTTCACTCCTAAACATAAACTCTCAAGAATCATCAATTTAGATTAACTTTCAAGATTCATCATCAAGGTAAGTTATTCTCCATAAATCTCAAGCTTCTCAATCCAAATTTCTCCATCGATTCATGAATCTCTAAGAAAACCTTAAATCATAACCTAGGGTTTCAAGAATCGAATTCAAGAATTCCAAGAAAGGATTTCTTGATTCTTCTTTTTTCTAGAATGAGGGTTTTTCATCAAGAACTCTAAAGATTCCAAGTTGAGAATTCAAGAATCAAAGAGAATTCCTTCCACCAATATTTTTTTCAAGTTCTTCCACTCTAAGAGAACTACAAAGAGAATTTCTTTTCTCAAGAACAAACAAGCATCAAGGTTACAAGATCAAAGATTTTTTTTAAAAAACTAATTCTACAGGTATGTAAGGCCTGCAAAAATCTTCCTATATTATTTTACCATCATGTAACTACTAATTTCTCCAAGTATCAAGTTATTAGTTGACAACAATATTTCTTCATTATGAGCAATTGTTCTTGTTTATGCTATTTTTAAAGAAAAGCATGAGATTTACTAAATTTTTCTACTATATTGGAGTCTTGAGTTGAGATACTACTTTCAATTATTAAATTAGTTAAACCATAGAGTTACTACAAAAATCTATGAACTTTGATATCTTGCTTTAAACTCAAGGAGAGTATTAGTATAAGTATTTTATGAATAGTGAAGCATGAAACTTATGATCTTAGACAATTTTGAGATGAGTTTAAGAAGTACTTAAAGCTTCTGTATTTTCAAGATAGCTGAGTAATAAGATTATGTTTTTGCGACACTTGCACTTATACAACGATGGTCTAACCACTATTCTATAAAACTTACCTTTGAGTTTAAGTGGAAACTTCTTGTCACACAATACTCCAGAGGCAAGCCTCCACTTAGTCCATGCTTCCCCAATATGGTGTGTGACATAATCATTGATATCGCCACTACTCTGAATGATGGACCCCAGATACTTAAAGTTTTCCCTTAGGGATAAGGTGAGTGGCCAGCCTCACACCAAAGTCTGAGTCCTCCCTCTCATCACTGAATTTGCACTCTAGGTACTCAGTTTTGGTCCTGCTTAATTTGAATCCTTTGGACTCCAAGGCGTGTCTCCAGGCCTCCAACCACTCATTAACTTTAGTCCGAGTCTTATCAATTAGTACTATGTCATCTGCAAAAAGCATACACCACGATATCTCCTCTTGGATAGATCACGTCAGCTCATCTATCACCAAGGCAAACAAGAATGGGCTCAACACAGATCCTTGATGGAGTCCCATCTCTACAGGAAAGTACTCAGAGTTTCCTCCCGCTATTCTAATCCGAGTTTTGGCTCCATCATACATGTCCTTTATTGCCCTGATATAAGCCACTGGGACGCTTTTCACCTCTAGACACCGCCATAAGACCTCCCTCGGGACTTTGTCATATGCCTTCTCAAGATCAATGAACACCATATGAAGGTCCTTCTTTCTTTACCTATATTTCTCCACTAACCTCCAAACAAGATGAATCGCTTCAGTAGTCAACCGCCTCGGCATGAATCCAAACTGGTTCTCTGAGATAGATACTACTTTTCGCACCCTCAACTCCACTATTCTCTCTCAGATCTTCATTGTGTGACTTAACAACTTGATACCCCTGTAATTGTTATAGTTTTGAATATCCCCCTTGTTCTTGTACAATGGGACCATTGTACTCCTCCGCTATTCATTAGGCATACTGACAGTTTTCATAATGGCGTTGAATAGTCTAGTCAACCACTCAATGCCATCCTTGACTATGTTCTTCCAAAAGTCTATCGGGATCCTATCAGGCCCAATCGCTCTCCCCTTTTTCATCCTACTAATAGCCCGTCTTACCTCCTCTACTTTGAACCGCCTGCAATATCCAAAATCACAAAGGTTTTAGGAGTGTGCCAACTTACCCAGCTCAATATCTCTATCTCCTTTTTTATTTAAGAGTTTATGAAAATAAGCTTGCCACCTTAATTTAATGGAAGTGTCATCCACCAACACCTCGCCCTCCTCATCCTTGATACACTTCACTTGGTCCAAGTCGCGAGCTTTCCTTTCTCTTGTTTTAGCGAGCCTATACAATCTCTTTTCCCCGCCTTTATCACTTAGTTCCTCATATAGACGCTCAAATACTGTTGATTTAGCATTCGTCACTGCCATCTTTACTTCTGACTTGGCCTTCTTATAGATAACCTTAAGCTTTAGCTTCTCATCTTCATGCCTACACTGAAGCCACTCGGAGTAAGCGACTTTCTTGTCTTTTACTTTACCCTGAACTTCATCATTCCACCACCAATCACCCTGACATCCACCAGAGGTCCCTCTCGAAACCCCTAGTACCTTGGAGGCGACCTTCCTTATATAACCAACAGTCGTGACCTGCATAGTGTTCACATCACCTTCACTCCTCCAAGACTCTACGTTTCTCAATTTTTCT
Organism: Solanum ossicruentum; assembly: GCA_025774065.1. NCBI lineage: Eukaryota > Viridiplantae > Streptophyta > Magnoliopsida > Solanales > Solanaceae > Solanum > Solanum ossicruentum. The sequence goes on along the minus strand of JAOTQR010000109.1, from coordinate 16,816,398 downwards.
TCCATCACGCGAGACAGGGTAGGAGTAAAGCCACCCCATCTAATCCTAGGTAAGGGATACACAACCTTTTTCTTCTTATCTCTCTTGATCACCACATCCATCACTAATAGTCTATGTTGAGTGGAAATGTTTTCACTCGAAATAACCTTGCAATTCTTACATAGACTCCTATCACCCTTTCGGATCAGTAGGTAATCAATCTGAGTCTTGGCTACCGTATTGCGGTAGGTAACCAAGTGGCTTTCCCTCTTAGGAAAACACGAGTTAGCAATCACTAATCAAATGCTTTGGCAAAATCCAAGAGGGACGTCCCACTTCCATTTCTCTCCCCAAAACCAAAGCCTCCATGGACATCTTCAAACCCACTAGATGTCGCCCCTATATGCCCATTAAAGTCTCCTCCAATGAAGATTTTTTCTGTCGCCGAAAAGCCTCTCACCACCTCATCTAAATCCTCCCAAAAACGCCTTTTGACTTCCCCGTCTAGACCTACCTGGGGCGCATAAGCACTAACTACATTCACTACCTGTCTACCAACCACGAGTTTGATAAACATCAATCTATCATTGACCCTCCTAACCTCCACCATGTACTCCCTAAGGTCCTTATCTACTAGGATACCCACACCATTTCTATCCCTAGAGCCACTCAAATACCACAGCTTAAACTCAGCCACGTCCCGAGCCTTGGTGCCGACCCCCCTAGTCTCCTGAACACACGTTATATTAATATGTCTCCTCTTAAGGCATTTTACTAGCTCAATGGATTTCCCTGAAAGCGAACCTATATTCCACGACCCGACCCTTAACATGCATAACCCCGTGCCTCCCTTACTACCCCTACCCCTAGCTCCTAACCCGACCTATGACATGACCCTAGCCCTACATGAGCTCCTGACGCCAGTAACTAATAAACTAAAGACTCTCTAGGCTGCAAACACCAACAAAGACAATTAGAACAGTCAAACAGACTAGCAAGCAGACTAGCAAGAACACCAGTAAACAGTAGACAAAAGAGAACTACTAACTGCAGCACGATACACAACAACAATATGCTATACAATCCACAGTCTAAAAAAAATGTAATCAGTAAAGACCAACAATACGAACCAACAACCCAGCACTTTCTACATGATATATAACAAACAACCCACAGATAAGATGTATGAGTAAAGTACAGAACAAGAACAATAAAATCTACTCCAAAAAAGAATTTTCAGCAGAAACAGCAAAGTGTAGCAAGAATCCTACCACTCAAAGTGTAAGTAGAAAGCTATCGCCTGGAAACGGAAGTATTCTCGCCAGTCTCTCAAAATTTGACGTTGCCGGAATCTAGTAAGCCACCTGGAAAAAGGGAATGTACTCGAAAAGTGTAAGAAAAGCTACAGTTGGGTTGAGTCCCAAAAGATTAAAGAGACATTTTGAGAACTCTTACTCTTTAAGTTATGAGCATTATAAAAGTTATTTTTGGAGTAGTATTGAGCATCGATATAAGTGAGAGTAATAATAATTTGAACTCATAAACTACGTAGACGGCATAGTATAGGATTGTACCAAGAGTACAACTCCTCACTTGCCACTGAGATGGCCCAGTTTTGGGATGAATCCACTCCCCTGGTTTTCGTCCCTTACCCTAGCAAAGTATGGGACGGCTCTGGCAGCGTGGGCAAGACGCTGTATCATCATGAAGCTCATAGTGATGGTTGTCGGTTAGAGAAACTCTCCAAAAAATAAACTTTATTATTTTACACACTCAGATTTATCATATCTTTATTCAAGTATTTTTCTCTATTATGTTGCATAATAAATTGAGTTGAGCTAATTGCAGAGCTAAGTATTTGAGTATCATATTTTTATATATTTATTTATGCTCATTAATGTATTAAAGTAAGTATTTCCTTTATATTGAGTTGCACTTTTAGACTAGTTTAAAAACATATGATTTCACTTGCATGACATACCTTTGTCAATAAAGCTATCTCAAAGTTCACTTTTAAAGTGAGTATCCTATCCTTGGTTTTTTTTGGTCATCTTACATATCGTAGATTCCACATACTGGCGCCTTTGGCGCTATAACGTTTTATGATGCAGATTCAGATATACATGTTGGCAAATGTTCAATAAGATAGTCCCCATCAACAATCGGTGAGACATCTTTGCATCCAGAGGAGCTCGGGAGTCTTTATTTCTTTGTATTTATTTTAGTTGAGGTACCCATGAACCTACTCCGGTGCATTGTTCAGAATCAGTACTTTAGAGGCTTCATAGACTAGAAAGATATTTTTCAAGTTATTTCTTTGAAAGATTTTGACTTAAATTGCATATATTATTATTGTATCTTTAAGTTCATGAATTTTGAACCCATTCTAATTCATTATGATGCTAGTGTCTTCCGCGGAGTAAGTTAACAAGGCCAAATGGTTCGCTTAGGACCAGAAATAATTTTCGAGTTCTGGCTACGTCCAGGGTTAGGCTCGGGATTTGACAAGAAAGAATGTTAAAAATATTTGAGGAACAATCATGTCTTTAACCATACATTAAAAATCCTCGCATTGGTACTACCTTGTATTAATTATACGTGGCACACTGTCAAGAAGAGTGTATATGTAGATCGCAAAAAATGTACAAAACAAGGTATTAGTGATACACAAAACTAGTACATGAATTGTTTTTTCTAATTGATCCCTACCAAACGTACCCTAAATGGACACTCGATTTATAAACAAAGCTTCATATGCTATGCTTGCAGCTAATAAATAGGTACTCTTCCTGGCTGGGAGGAAGCAGAAGCACACAGTGTCTCATAGGGAGGGGGAGGAGAAACTATTGATGGAGTGGCCGAACCTATAGTTATAGTAGGAGCTTCACGAGCTGGGCATACGATCGATGAACCTACTGTGAACTTTTCTTCTCTGATGAGGTTTCTACTTGGACAATATTTCTTAATTGGAAAGAAGCAGCAACTTGATTACCACTCCAAGTTGATGGCCAGATCCAGAAGACTTTCTACTTGGTGTATTGCGCGTTGCTTCTCCTGTTGTTTCAATCTACTCGCGACTGATTCTGGATCAAGTCCTTGTGATTCTAATGATTCAGAATATTCAGAACGCACTTCTTTTAACAGTTCGTCCACCTCTCTGACAAAATCTATCCTCAAAAGCATATCATCAGCTTCCAAAGTTGGTCTTAGAGGACCTTGATGCTAACAACAAATGCAAAGACAGGGAGAAAAGCAACTTTAGATGCCTCGATGTAATGAATTAATCTACACATACCACATATAGGAAAGTGAGTGTAAATATCACATCAGGTTATGGATCTCACAAATCAATTCTGGGAAGATAAAAAGTTTATATCAAATCAGAAAAGCAATATGAAAGAGTATAAATATACCGTGTCAATGTCGAAACCTGCAGGTACAAGAATACTAAATGGGTCCTCTCGAGGAAATGTATCAATCATACGTCTTTTACATGCCTTGAGCCATCCTTCATTGTCTAGTCCATCATGCATATTGAGAAGATCATTCAATAGTCTCATGGCAGGAGTTGCTTCCCGCTTCAAAATCTCAGTCTAAATGCAAGGATGTAGGTCTAAGACAAAAGCAAAAAAAAAAAAAAAAGCAACGAAAGGCAGACAGAAAGTACAAACTAAAAAGGAAAGACACAAGCGAACAAAAGAAAATAGAAGTAAATCACATCTACTTGTCAATTCGTCAAAGATAAATAAATGGGTAAGATACTTATTGAAGCTGGATACTTAAGATGATGAGCACTTCATAAGGTGATAGTGAACCACACAAAAGTTACTTTTGGAGGCAGAGGGATGCAACACATGAGATAAAAGGAAATTCAGTTGGACATCGTCAAGGTTAAAATTACGAAGAATAAATTGAGTAAAATGAAAATACAGGGTGAAATAGTCAACGCTTCAGTAATTGACAGTAAAGAAATTTGAGTTATAGGTCAGGAGCGCTCCTACTGAAGCTTAGTTTTCACATACCTCCACTCGCCTGTACAAGAGATCAAGACTTCGAATTGCATCCTTCTCATCCTGGAATGCAAAACAAAGATAGAACATGCATTAGATTTTCCTTTTGGTCCTACTCCTAGAGAGTTGGTTCGGGAGGCGGCCTCACTAAGCTTCTATACAAGCACAGAACTAGGAGGCTGCATATACTTCTATTACACCAAAGTATGAAAATGACTTGTTCCCTTTCCTGCACTGCCTATGCAACAGTACCATACTAATCAAAGATTGCTCACTGCATATGAAGGACATTAAACACAAGAAGATGGAATCCATAGGAAGTGACAGAATTATCAATGAAGTGATGAACAATACCTAATAGTAATATTGCGTGAAATATCATACATGTTGCACTTTATTATTTAATTGTCAAAGTAAGTACTGTAAATTTTCTTGTTTAAACGATGCCATTTTATTAGGGAAAACCTTATGTAGATACAGATACAAATTGCTACTTGTAGGCATGATAAATTTTGAAGCAGACGTTGTTTTCCATCTGAGTTCATGAACTAAAGAACATGCTAAAGTGAATGTGACAGTTATACTGATGACCAAAAGGCAAATCCATTACACAAAGAAGCAAAAGCGAAGGAAATAGAAAAGGGCAGCTAAGTTTGTCATAGAAAGGTAAGACAAGCCGTAGAATGCTTACATCACGCCGAGCAAGATCAAGCCGATTCCATATGATCAATAGAACAAGTTCATCGAGTTCACCTTTTTCTGCAGCTTCCTCAATTTTCTGTACATAAATATCCAACCAAGATCCATACAAGAAACAGTGTCCAATAAGAAAGCTATTAAATTGGAATTTTGAAGGAAAAAATCCCTAGGGCTTTGGTCTAGTTGTAAAAGCAAAACACGTGATATGTGGTTTAGGCGCATGTCGCAGGTTCAAACTCTGTCATAAACAAAGGCCTGGTATTTATTTGGAGAAAGGTAGAGTGGAGGGCCATTATACACCAATCCGGACCTCGGTAATTTCTCAGTCATCAAAGATGTCATAAGAAAAGGATTTAATAAGAAGACACTTATGTATTCTATGTCACACCCAAGTAGCTAAACTTTGTGTATAACAGGTAGATTTCACAAGCAAGAAGAGTTCTAAGGGCTACATTAACAACAGAATAGAAAATCATTACTCAGGAAAGATGCCCCTCAAGAGACAGAAGGGTTGTTGGGTATCAGTTATGTAACCTACACAAGGAGAAAAGAAAGAAAACTATAACTCCAGAACTGAACTCTTTGACTAGTTTTTTCAAGGCACATAAATCAACATGATCAATAAATTGACTGTACATCTTTAAATAAGTAATTGACAAAAAACTATATCCTTGAGAAATGAGGATTTCTACCTCTGGAAGGGGACATGAGGCAAAAAGGGATTGAAAAAGCCAAAAGATACCCTTTTGCTACTAAATTTCTTACCAAGACATCAGTATGGCCAAAGAGATAAATTTCTTCATCTTTTCTTTTTAAAAAGGAAAGAGAAGACAAAGCAATCAGTGATTTTCTTGCTTTGTATTAACACCAGTTCCATAACATCTTCGACATTGATAAAATTCTCTTTGGTTGGGTAAGTAAGTTGAATACTTAACAAGGTATTATATTAATCTTCTCATAAAGGCTGAAATTCCATTCTTCTAGAAAACAAATACAGTTCGCATCACATAGAAATCCTCATACACCTCAAGTATATTATCTATATCCAACCAGAAATAAATAAGAATACACATTAGCAATAAAAGTTGTTCACCTCTTCCACTTCTTCAGCTGATCTAATGAAGCTTGCCACCAATTTCTTAGCCTTTACAAGCTCTTCTTCTGGATAATCTTTCAAGCGCAATCCAATTTCACGATATTCTTCTATCTTTTCCTCCTCTTCCTCTTCCTCCTGTTGACGTCGTATATGCAATTCCTTAGTCTTTTCCCTTTGTTTAGCTTGCCATTCCTAATAAGAGAAAGCTTCCAACATTCAGAGCATGCTACCATCATTAACCTTCCTTTTTGCTTATACATTGCTCCTTCTATAACAATTTATACTCCATTACTGTATCACTACCTCCATCTCAATTTACGGAAAGGTGTTTGACTGGCACAAAGTTTAAGAATGAAAAGAATACTTTTGAAACTTGTGCTCTTAAACTAAAAATAGGTAGAATATACTACAATGTTCTTTAATCATGCAATATGTGGAAAGTTAGAATTAAAGAATTGTCAAAAAAATGAAAGGGTCCTTTTTAAAGGGATTAAAAGGAAAGCAAGACAGACAAAATTGAAATGAAAGGGGTACTTCAGAAAACTTGAGAGCACTGAAATTAGAAGCTTTTGACCCTATTCCTACGTCTCATTTTATGTGGCATCCTTTTGTTTTTAGTTCGTCCCAAAAGAATATCGCCTTACAAATTAGAAAAAATTTACTTTTAGAGTTCCTTTTTTATCCTTAATAAAATGATTTTTAGCCACACAAATATGTATGAATTATTTTAGGCACCGTGCCAAGTGAAAGAGTGTCCCATAAAATGGGACCAGTGGAGTAATATTGTGATTTTCTTCTACCCTTTTGCAAGAATCAAGTAATCCAACCAGAATTATTACGGGGAATGTTAATAGCTCAATTGATAGGTTAAATCAACTTCACCTACCCCAATTTTGGAAAAAAGTAATCAAAATTATGAAATTCATAAGTGACAGATGGGAAAATATCAAATATGCTCAAACATCAAAGCAAAACAGAGAGATAAAAAACCAGACCCAGAAACAATACAGGCAAAAAGGGAACTTACATCATCATAATACTCCTTTGGAAGTCCATAAAGGTCCTTTTCTTCAATCTTCTTGCTTCGCATTGCTAAACATTGCAATTTTTAAATTCTTCAATCATTTAACCTCAAAATTGAAAGGTAAAAAAAATAGGAAGTGGCTGACCTTTGGCGGATGGATTTTTGATTGAATGAAAATTTGAGATAGATTTAGTTGAAGGAAAAGAGTGAGAGAAAAGAGTGTATGTTAATCCCACAGCCATGGACTCCATTTCTTGCTGGCTAATGGCTGTTCCCTAAAACCACCCACTCTAAAAGAGATTGTAATTTATGTGAAATATATTAAAATATTTTAAATTTTATGACTTTAAATATACTATTATTTTGAGAAATTGAAATTAAGGTATTATTTTAAAAAGAAAAGTAGAATATTTTTTAGAAGGAGAGGATACCTTTTAAAGGAGGTTGGCTCAAAGATTAAAGTAATGCAAATATTACTAACGTTAAGAATGGATCTGCATCTTCTCCAGTAGCAAAGATGAAGGAAACGCAAGACGAAGATTCTGTCCTGCTTCAATTGAAGAAAGTCGTTCATAAACAAAAAAAAAAATGATGATTTTCTTCAAAGGGGGTAAATAGGGTGTTGAAATATTTTTCTTCAAAGGGGTAAATAGGGTGTTGAAATATCAAAGTAGATTGTGTGTCTCGAATATTGATGGTGTTCGAGATAGGATCATGATCGAAGCCTATAGTTCTAGATACTCCGTTTACCCCGACTCTACAAAGATGTATCACGACTTGAGACTTGAGAGCAGAGCCAAATCTGGAAATTCAAGAACATGGGTACATCATTACTTTATTTTTAGAAAAGGACAAAAAATAGTGTTATTGGCTGAGATTGAACCCCCAACCTTCATGTTTGAAAAAAGTCTTTGGATCGGTGAATCAACTTGTCATTTTAAGAATAGGTTCTTTTAGCTAATATTTAATATATTCCTTAAGAATTATACAGATAATACACTAAATTTAGTCGGATGACCACGAGTTCCTATAACCAAAAGTTTGTTCATAAATTTACTGGTGCTTGAGAGAAGTCTATTGGTAGAGTGGAATGGACAGGAATATTGCTGAATTTGTTTTCAGCCCGATTTTGTCAACAAATCAAAGTTGAGCACCAAAGGCTATGTGGATTGACACAGAATTTTGAAATTCTTAAATGGAAGTGGGAGATAACCAATATGAACTTCATTACACATTTGCCAAGGTTCTGAAGTAGCATAATTTGATATAGGTGCTTGTGGATAATATGGACTTCATTACACATTTGCCAAGGTTCTGAAGCAGCATAATTCGATATAGGTGCTTGTGGACAAGATGACCAAATTAGCTCACTTCCTGACAGTTAAGACGACAGGCATTATAGCAGATTATGCCAGATTGTACATTTGTGAGATTGGCAGATTCGATAGAACTCCCTTGTCCATAGTCTCAAATATAGAGGAGCTCAATTCACATCCCAATTTTAGATGTCTTTTAAGAAAGGACTGGGTTCTACGGTTAATTCAAGTCATAAACACGAATGTTTATAGCTTTTAGCGCAACACAATGCCTTTCTCCAAACCGTCTTTCACTGAAGCTGCAGCAGGGATGCGATGAGGATCTGGAACATTGTTGTCTGTTCATTTCTCTAATGCAGCTCATTGTTTGTTTGGTTTTTGTTGCCCTCTTTAGATTTTAATTGGTGTTTTGAGACGAATTGCCAATTAATACCAGCAGATGTTAGGTACAAGTGAAATAGCAGAGTTCCTTCAATTTTCAATGACTTGGTTTTCTATGCTCAGCTTAGATGATATATATGTACAAAACCAAAACTTGTAAAAGCTAAAGCTCCTTTGATGAATCTAATAGGCTATTGTAGAGATTAGATTTAACTGCAATCAACTCATCTACCAAAGTTCATACCACATTCTATAATCAGTTCAGCAGTGGCGCCCATTGCATCAATACCACTACTACCCAAAAGAGCCAACGCTAACTCCTCCTCGTTCCACTGTTTCAAACCCAAACTAACACTCTTCAAAATCTCTACATCCACCTCTAGCAACCAGCTTGGTGTGCATCCCACCATCAAGGTTATGAACCCTTTAACGTAAGATTTCCAGGTGGCTTTGTTACAACCGAGGGATATTTTCCCATGAAGAGCACCTGCAAGGAACTCCAAGTGAGCCTCAAGAGTACTTGACCGACGCTTGGCTGCAGGTGATGATGAATCTACCCCCCATGCAAATGTTCCAGATATCACTGCAACGGAAGCAAGGGCATAACCCGCCAGCATTGCAACTAGACCACCTGACATCCCGCCACCGGGCTCTGTGCCATGTGCTGATATGAACCAAGATGGCAAAGTTTCTTTAATCAATGATTGGACCAAACCTACACCACCTGTGATCCAAATCAATGAAGCACCCAGTGACGCTGCAAGCTTTACACGAGTCATTGCGGTAGCAAGAGAAACCTGACCATAACTCATACAATATTTACTTTTCTTGAGTTTCTCCAATTTCTCAGCAGGTACTCCACTGCTTGCAATATCTCTAACAGAATGCATCAAAAGGGAAACAATTTCTTCCGTCATAAACATGACATTTGGGACAGCTCTATGGACACGCAAGTAGAGTAAACCAGGGGCAACAGGAGAGATGCCACCAGAAACATGAGAGCCATAACCGTGACCAAGAAGTGCACCTACACCGCTGTTGCTTGCAATAGAAGATGTAGTTACACCTAGTGTAGCTGCAAAGCACACTCTAAGCAGTTGAACCACAGCATCCCTATTGTGGTGGAACACAGTCCGTGATGCAGAGAAGACAAGAAAGTCACTCCAGCGCTTCACCTTTTGGGCCCATAGAGCAATCATGACAGGCATGCAGGGCCAAGGACAACCAGTAGCCAAATTACTCAAGGCTGGACCCATTAAGTTCAGAAAGCGGTCAGTTGACCTATCAAGTTTGTATGTGATGGTGAGGCTCACAAGGGCTGCCAGGGGCAATGGAAGGGTAGCTGGAGAATTACCACCTGCAAACCAAAAAAGCATAAGCTAGAGATGCAGTAAAAGATGAATGAACAATTAAAAAACCCTGAACCAGATGTACAGAATGTGTGAATGTCCATGGCAGCAAGCAACAACAACATACCCAGTGGAATCCCACAAGTGGGGTCTGGGTCCATGTCAGCAAGTAAAGCTTTAAAATGCATCAATGGATGGAGACAGGTTATACATGTATGGGAGGTCAAGCTTAGCACCAGCACATTTGTTTAGCTGGCATAACTTAGTCCTTTGAAAAGTATGATATCAGAACTCTACTATATCCAACTTGTACATATGACAGCAAGCGAGAGTAGACAATTCACCCTCCCATTGAAAAATTATCAGCAGAGATTATTGGCATTATATAGTTGGTGCCAAATCAATATATTTCAGAATAAATGTGCAAAATAGAGAAGCAGGAAATAGGTTTTTTGTGCCGCAATATCTCTGGTCTTAAAAAGCAATCACTTCAACTTAGATGAGTGCTTACCTACAGTGAGACTTGGGACATTCACACCAGTTGCAGCTAAAATTTTCTTTATCTGTTGCTCCACTGACGCTAAATTTGCAGCTGGGCTTGGCCAATCAGTTCCATTCATAGAAGCAAGCCTCCAGATACCCCGTGTCACTTCAGCTGAAAAGTAGCTTACAATTGTTGCCAAAGAAGCAGGGAGAAAATCAGCGAGATCCTTGAGACCTGTGAACAAGAAGATGCATCCGTCAAAATACTAATACGTACAAATTCATCGACTTAAACAATGAATCAGAGAAATCACAAGTTAAGAAATACTGAAAGTGGAGATTCTGACTATCCATTTTTATTTGTTGTAGCATTGAATAACAAGTCTCTTGCATCTGATAATTGGTCTTAAGGGCTACATCGCTCTCTCTCTCTAAACTGTCACCTTCAAGCATGCTTGGCTGTCCAGCACACTAAACACTTGTCCTAGAAGGCTAGACAATAATTTGGATAGGCTTCTTTTAGGTACTTTTGGCTTTTAAGCACTTTTTAATTTTTAGAGGTGTTTGGCAAAGACACAAAGTGTTTTTAGGCACCTTACTTTATGCTTAAAAAAAAAGAATAAATGAGGCCAAAAGTAGGTAGGTTTGGCTTTTCGCTTATAACTTTGAAAAAGCTTATCCAAACACCCCCTAAGTCAATAGGAGAATTTGCAGTTTATATTATCCAGACCAGATTCTCTAACCTGTAGCTAGTTCACGTGGGGACAATCTACCATGAGCACAGGAAGTGAGAGCAGCATCAAGCACAAAAGGAACAGCTTCCAGAATATCCCATGCAGGTAGCTTAAGGTGGAGAGATACATCTTCATTTCCAGGGCCAGATGAGCTACTGCTTCCAGAAGTAGCTGGTGTCAGGGACTGACCTGTTCTATTTATTTTTCTGAACATGAAGTTCAACAGTGCTTCAACAATCTGATGAACAGGAGTTCCAGGGACAAGTCCTGAGAGAGGTGACGCAATGCATGCTTGATGTTGCCTGTACCAAAGTGTTAATTTTGGAAAAGAATCGAGAAATATGGGTTCTCTAGATAATGGACTTGAGAGTCTAGTCAGCCGCTTGATTTTGCTTTGATCTTTCTGCAGATCATCTGAGGATGCCAACTGGGAATTCCGCAGCAGCAAAAGGTATTCAGGAGTCAGATGAGCTCCCACTGGAACAGCATCCATAAGATGCTCAAGAGGCGGCTGATCGAACCTCCACAACTTCAGCAAAAGAGTAAATGCATTTGAGAAGACGGCATGTGAAGAAATTTCTTCAGACATTACAATCCATTTCACATTGGGTGCACATGAACCAAAGGCCTCACAAATTGGCATCAATGCACCAGCAAGTTGTGGAACCTGGAAAATGTAATACATAAAGATTAAACAAAACGAACAATCTGGTTTTCTCTGTCCTAATCTTATGACAACTGCTGCTCTAGGTACTTTCTTGAAACCTACTTCACACACTTCTGTAAATCAGTTTACAGAAAAGCAATGCCAGCATAACCAGTTAGATGTCCATCGTAAAAGTACATTAAAAGATAACCTTAAGATTTAAAGAAAGTACATTTCTCCAAAATTCAACAATCATTTCAGGCTTAGCACTGATTGATGAGACCCGGACTAAAGTTAATGATAGGTTGGAGGCTTGGAAACATGCCTTGGAGTCCAAAGGATTCAAACTGAGCAGGACCAAGACAGAATACTTGGAGCGCAAATTTAGTGTTGCGACGGATGAAGTGGACACTGATGTGAGGCTTGCCACTCAACCTATCCCCAAGAGGGAAAACTTTAAGTATCTGGGGTCCATCATCCAGAGTAGTGGCGATATCAATGATGATGTCACACATCATATTGGGGCAGCATGGACAAAATGGAGGCTTGCCTCTGGAGTATTGTGTGTTAGAAGATACCACCTAAACTCAAAGGTAAGTTCTAAAAAATGGTGGTTAGACCATCTTTGTTATATGGGGTGGAGTGTTGGCCAATAAAAAATGCACATGTTCAGAAGATGCAGGTCGCAAAGATGAGGATGTTGAGATGGATGTGTGGACACACAAGGAGTGATAAGATTAGGAATGAGAATATTCGGGAGAAGCTAGAGGTAGCTCCTGCGACTGATAAGATGAGGGAAGCGAGATTGTGATGGTTTGGACATGTGCAGAGAAGGAGTACCGATGCTCCTGTTAGGAGGTGCGAGAGGTTGGATTTGGAAGTTACACGGAGGAGTAGAGGTAGACCGAAGAAGTATTGGGGGGAAGTGATCAGACAAGATATAGCGAAACTTGGTCTCACCGAGGACATAACCTTAGATAGAAAAGAGTGGAGGTCGCGAATTAGAGTAACATACTAATTGGTTGGTAGGGTTAGGTGGAGTAGCAGGCTAATTGGTTGGTAGGGTTGGGTGGATGTTTGGCCTTGGGGTATAGTAGGGTAGTAGGAGTATTCGTGTTTTATATCATGTGTTGTCATTATCTGTCATATACATATTGATGTTATCGTTATATCATGTTGATTTACACACACTATCATGTGCTTTGTGTTGTTAGTCATCTTTTCTGTTTCCCTTTCTTTTCCTTCCCATTTTTTTGATATCTAGTTTATTCTACTTATGAGTTTTTGAGATGAGGATTCCCAAGAAACAACCTCTCTACCTTGTGACATAGCGATAAGGTCTGCATACATTCTACTCTCCCAGAGTGCATATAGATATCTTTTCAAATCTGTAAATCAGTTTACAAAAAAGCAATGCCAGCATAACCAGTTAGATGTCCATCGTAAAAGTACATTAAAAGATAACCTTAAGATTTAAAGAAAATATATTTCTACAAAATTCAACAATCATTTCAGGTTAGCATCAAGGCCCTCATAGGTACACAAAAGATTACTTTATTTCAGGCTTCCTTTGGGGTACACAAAAGATTACTTTATTTCAGGCTTCCTTTGGCACGGCTAACTAAAGTTTCCAATATGTTATATAGGCCCCTGAGTGCATATGGATATCTTTTCAAAATTTATTTGTGATACCATCAAGTTTTCACAATATGTAGATAGATGAATTCTTTTCTGAACATTTGTCAATTGTCACGAGGTCTCCATACATGTTGAGCGGCCATGCAATTGTAAGTTAGTCTCTATGCTTTTTTTTTACATGATTTTCAGCTACACAAGCAACATAAATGGCATTTAAGGTAATTTATAATGAGATAAGAGCAGCTGAAGTTCAACGTACCAATCCATGCAAAGAAAAGATCTGAACACAATCAACAGTTGACACTCCGATGAGAAGAACATTCAGGAATCGAGCGTAACCAATCAAATGGCTTTCACTTCCCGAATAATTAGCAGGAACAGGAGGCGAAAGCAACCTGGTGATGAACAGAACAGTGTGTTCCTGCATCCATGCAGATGAAACACAGGAAATGAGTCTGTTGACACAGAAATAGCAATTTTTGTAACTGATTCAAAACTTGAGAATGACTTCCCTGAAACCAACTTCTAATACAAGTATACACTATTATCTAAGTTCTCTTTTTTTTTTTTGATAACCATGGTGTCCGGTGCCCGCTTTGCGGACCCGACTATTATTCCACGGGGCCCTGACGCACGACCGGGTAACACATCAGCGGCCCTGGGGATTCGATCCTGTGACCTTGTGGCATTTTTTCCCAAGGTTTAACCATTGGACCAACCCTCAACCACTATTATCTAAGTTCTTTTGCAGCTCAAATAAATGTAATGTGCTCTAAATAAATAAGTCAGAGAGTATTGCAGGTAGTGTTCAGGAAAAATTAGTGCTCTTCTAAAATGAGCCATTTTCCATGGTCACTCGAGGGGATTTACACACACAACTTATTTTCTTTCTTCTCATCACCGTCACCTGCACCAGTCAACACTTCACGGCCACCACCTTTACCACTCCATCTCTTGTTCTACAAGTCATACGAGCCACCAACCAGTGGGCAACTTCTTGCGTTCTCTAATTTCAGTTGCATACACACCAGATACATTCTTTTCAAAGGTCTCACTCAACCAACAGCCAACCATGGAAGGTGGACATTCTTCATCTCTTGATGCTAAATGGGATAGAAAGATGGTGTCAAACTAACCATACCGAAGAAGTACTGGGGGCAGATGATCAGACATGACATGGTGGAACTTGATCTCATTGAGGACATGACCTTAGATAGAAAGAAGTGGAGGTTGCGAATTAGAGTAGCAGGCTAAATTATTATTTTTTTTTTTATGTGTTCTCATTACCTGTCGTATATGTGTTAGTTTTATCATATTTACATACTGTCGTGTACTATTCATTGTTAGTCGCTCCTTCTGTTCCCTCCCCTCCCCTTCCCTTTCTTTTTTGTCATATCTAGTTCTTTCTGCTTATGGGTTTTGAGATGAGGGTTCCCAGGAAACAACCTCTCTACTTCTA
>JAOTQR010000109.1:16791085-16801484 GCA_025774065.1 Solanum ossicruentum | reverse complement strand
CTTTCTGCTTATGGGTTTTGAGATGAGGGTTCCCAGGAAACAACCTCTCTACTTCTATGAGGTAGTGGTAAGGTCTGTGTACATTGTACCCTCCCCAGATGTTGTTGTTGTTGTACTTTTTGTATCCATGGGTTAGGGATTGACTGAATATGCCAACGCTGGAGCTTCTTGGCCTTTGTGCACTACTTACACTGTAATTGGTTATGGTTGTGGGTTTAGCTGACTTGATGTAAGTGGTGTTTCCGAAGCTGTACCAACTATTCAATGGATTCTTTGGAAACAGGAAAAGGGAAAGAAGAAAACAAATATGTTTTTTCACAATGTAGAAAAATAAATACAACATACCCAATGAAATCCCACAAGCGGAAATACAAATATGTAGAAAAATTTCATAAATAATTTAGACTCTAAAGGCTTTGAACAAAGAGAGTTTTGAGGTTCAACTACCTCGAATAGTAAAATACACTTGTTTTATCAAGAGGGAAGGCAAGTACTACCTGTATATTCCAACCACGAGCAAAAGAGGCACCACAGAGAATAGCAGCAGCAGAAATCTTGTCATCATCTGAGCCATTGACTGCAATTTCATATATTTTCTCTATTTCTGCTAAACTTCCATCAAATCCATGAGCTTAATTTCAGTTCCATACCACTGTATAAATTTCAAAAAAGAACATCTGATATACCTGGCTTCAGCAAAGAGAAGGTTTTAACTGAAGACCAGGCAGTAACTCAGAAAAATAAAGGAAGAATCAATTTTATTTTCCAATTCATGACTATTTACACGCTATACCTCTTGGATATATAGATTGATGAAATTGAAAGCCCGAAAATTACTAACCAACCCTTAAACTGGATCTATTTTTCAATTTATAGCACTTTCAAGAGCTTTTTATAGAAAGATTTTTTTATGCGATAGGTAAAACCTTGTTATAGTAAGATAATCCCAGGCAAAACCGAGCATAAGATTAACCCTCCGAAAGAATTTTTTTTTTTGGCAGTAGTAAATTCTCCATTATTCTCATTTCTATTATAACGATTTTCCCATCCAATCTTAATCACCCACTCTATCATGTTGCTCACTCTCTGCTTCACCCAATTTCTTTTTTCAATAAAAAAGACCTCCCTAAACCCTCAGGGGTTGGCCTGGTGGTAATAGACTTGAGCATTGGGGTTTGCTCCCTTTCAAGGTCTCAAGATCGAAACCTACTGAGTGGTAATAGACTTGAGCATTGGGGTTTGCTCCCTTTCAAGGTCTCAAGATCGAAACCTACTGAGTGCAAACAATTTCCGAGGGTCATCAGACTGGGTAAAACCTGAATTAACCGTGGTGCACTTGCGGGAAACTCCTTGCCGAGGGCCTGTACACGCCCGGGATTAGTCGAGGCTCCAAGAGACTCAGACACCCGGTGCAAATCCCAAAAAAAAAGACCTCCCTAAAAGCTGGATCACCATCCTCTTTCTACCAACTCAAAATCAGCACATAAAACACATCCCACTGAAATTCCTTGAGGAAACAACCAAATGGTCCTTTATGTATAGGGATTGAAGGATTTTGGTAGATGAGGAAGCGAGACTGCGATGGTTTGGGCATATGCAAAGAAGAAGTATCAACACTCCTGTTAGGAGGTGCGAGAGGTTGGATTTAGGAGTGATACGAAGGAGAAGAGGTAAACTAAAAAAATATTGGGGGGAGGTGATTAGACAGGATATGGTGCAACTTCATATCACCGAGAACATGACCTTAGATAGAAAGGAGTGGAGGTTGTATATTAGGGTAGAAAGTTAATAGGCTTGTAGGGGTAGGATGATGTCTAGCCTTGTGTTATAGTAGGTTAGTAGGATTAGTCGTGTACTCGTGTCTTTATATCTTGTGTTGTTATTGTCTGTCTTATACTTGTTACTTTTATTATATTTATATATTATCATTTACTTTCCACTTTTGTCATTTCTCTTTCATATCTAGTATCTTCTATGTTTGGGGCCTGATATTTTTGAGATGAGGGTCTTCCGTAAACCACCTCTCTATCTCTATGAGGTAGAGGTAAGGTCTGCGTACATTTTATACTCCCGAGACCCCACTTATGGTATTCCACGGGGTATGTTGTTGTTGTTGTTGTTGGTTGAAGGGTTCTGGTCCTTCCATATATATCACCTTATTGAAATAGACCTTGATAGATATAAAAAAAATGATCATTTTGGTCCTTAGCCCTACATCTAACCATAAAAATAAGAAGTGTTGTCAAATTTAACTATGGGTCCCGCAATATTAACACCTGGCGGACCCTTCTCCCCCAATCTTCTATCTTCACTGAAAGAAAAGAAAGCAAAGCCAATTCTTCTTCACATTATCAAAATCCTCTTTGACTCACAAATTAATATCTCTTCAAATTTCAAAAGAATATATTTAAAATTCTATTTTCCAGCTCTGTCCCATTCAATTCATACCCTTATATAAAAGGTGGAATAGAGAAATACATGAAAAAATTATTAATTTTGGAAAAGGGAAAACAAGAAAGCTATATCCTTCCCATATAGAGCTTTAACAAGAGAGATTCTGGTTAAAGCTTGAAAAGAATTGATTTATGGCAATAAAGTGTTTTATTTGATTTACTTTGCTTGCATTTGCATTAGTGGTCTCATCTTTTTTATTTCATTTTTTGTATGTATGAAAGTGCAAGCTGCTGGAATTACTTTGTAGAGGTAGAGGGAGATAAGACATGAGTGTAGTGTGTTTTATTTTTCTTGTAAGAATATGGTAGGTGGTGAATTGAAGATGGAGAATGACCTTTAATGGTGAAGGAAAGAAGATCAAAGGAGAAGAGGTCTGCCATGTGTCAATATTGGGGGACTCACAGTTAAATTCAACAGCATCTTTTATTTCTATGGTTAGTTTTAGTGCTAAGGATTAAAATGATAATTTTTTATACACATCAAGAACCATTTCAATAAGTTGATATAAATGAAGGACCAAAGTAGTTCAACCCTATACATATTCATCGTTTTCTCGAAATTCCTTTTTAGTAAAATCATTTAATTTCTCCATTCTGGTTTATTTCCCATAACCTCTTCTACCATTCCTGAAACTTCAGTAGGTTGAGCATTCTTTGTAACTTCTAGATTTATTATTTAGTCATTCTAATCCAGATTCTAATCCACTAAGGACCGTTTTATAAGCCACTGAGGATGGAATACTTCATGTTGAAGGTGTAGCTTTCTTTCAGTCAGAAAGTATCATTCAGTCAGTAGTTAAATCTGCATCAGTTCTCTTAGATATCTTTTCATGCTCTTCAACATGTTTGCAAGCTCCAACTAGGCAACATGAACCAGTGGCACCATGTAAAATATTACCACCCAATGCAAGTATCCTCAGTAGAAGATAACTAGGAAATCAGAAAACAAGGAAAACTTTCTAATTTACAACTTTGTTGTACCTTGATGCTGGTGTTGATACCAAAGAGCTGACCATTGAAGGAGTTAAGGGAGACCCCTTCATCAATGATGACCAGCCAGGCATTTGACTTGAGATGCTACGAGGAACTTGATTGCATCTACCTTTTACATATCCAGGCCACAAATAAGCAGAGGTGTCCAATATGTTTCTGGCAATGCAGGCTTCAATAATCAAGTGTCGCAGGTTTCCAACTACAAATTGTTACAGATTAGCATAAACCATATACTAATAGCTTCACATACTAGTGCATAGCCGAGAAGTAACAGATGCACCATTATAGATTAAGTTTTCCGATCATATTATCTGAAAGCGATCAACCATTCAAAAATAAAATAATTGAACATAACAAACAAGACCAAAAAAAGAAAAAAGAAGATAACATACATAGCCAACTGAGGAATGGCAAAATTGAAAATTTCATCTAGTTACCATCTAAGTTGCCTGGACTCTTCACTTTTGGTGTTGCACCCGTGTCGACATGACATGGGAGTGGGTGTGGGTGTGGGTGTGAGTGTGGGATCCATGTTTGATTTGGTCAACCAATTACGGGTACTTTGACCAAAATCGATGGGGAAAATTTGGATGGTTTTAACAATTTCTGTAGTTAATACAAAAGCTAAGGTGAAATTGAAGAAAATGGAATACCTTTTATATAGAAATTTCTATGTGATGCCTTTTTTCTTTGATCTCTTTCTACGATTTTTTCAAGTTCTCCACATAATATCTCATAATTTAGGTTTTATCACTCTATTTTTAGATATTTTGATTATTTTTAGGCAAATCCTCGCACCCATATCCACACATGGATCCATATCCCCAAATCTTAAAAATTAGATCACAAAGGATCCAACTGCTAGATCCGCACCCGTATCGGACACCCGAACCTGTGTCCGAGCAACTTAGGTTACCATTGTATTGATTGGAGATAGGGCACATTTTAGCAATTTCGTCAAACTCTTCAACGTTGCCAAATTAACAGCATAATGCAAAATAAACCACATGGGACAACTAATAAAAGGTCAGGTGCACTGAACTTTCTTGAAATTCACTAAAGAGATTAACTCACCGCAATTGACAGGCATGTCATTCAAGCTCATTCCCTCAAAATAGCCACTCCCAACACTTACACCTGAAAGAAACATCATTGCTTTTGCAGCAGCTAGATTTGCCAATGGAGCAGCAGGCAATGGTGGGGTCAACAAGCCTTCATAATCACCAAGTTGCTGAAGGCTAAATACCAAGTCTTGGCGACATTTTCTGGATGACTCTTTCCTTTGATTGGTAGAGCTGCAATTCATTTCCTCCTCTTCAACAAGATTCACTATTGCTAGTGGTGTAATCGACAACAACAAACATAAGCAAGTATCCAAGCGAGGTACTGGTCCTTCACTTGAATCCCTTTCCTGAATTGACCAAAAAGTGTTAGAAGATTCTACAATGAAACCAAAAGCAAAAAGTCGGACTCTTAGGAAGATTGTTAAATAGAAGTTCTAGTTTTTCTAATAAACTACCATCATCCTGCTCCACCACCACCACCACCATAAGCGACAATAGTGACACGCACACACATCATACATATTCCCAGAACCTTTATGATAGTTCAATAGCAAACCAGACCTATGTTTAGCTTTAGCTAATACATCAGTTGACTTTCCAGCACTTTAAAACTTGAAACCATTCCTTCCCAGCAATCTCGCATTGAAAAGAATAGTTTTTCCTATAATTTTGCTCGACGGGGAAGAAAGAAAGATAAGATAATACAGCCTGCTTGACAAGGGATTTCATCATGAATGCTTACTCTTGTTTTTTTTTTCTTTTGGGACAAGGTAACAGAAAGTGTGTAAATCATCAGCACAAAGTGCTGGAAGCTAAACCTACATCATAGAATCTCATCCAAAAGAGTGAAAACAATAGAATAACACCAAATTCTATCTCATCTTACAAGGATCCTAGGATGTCGTCTACAACAATTGGGTCATCTATATACAGTGAGATGCACCAATAATGAACGCTTACTCTATTAACAAGTCTTAGGGCTGCAATCCATAATCCAAGAAAAGTGTCCTGCCAAGTTGAAGAGTTAACTGCCTGCAGAGCCTTCACTAAACCTGCAACAAAAATCCAGTTTAGCAATGTCATTTAGAGCATGTTATTATACACAATAACTTAAGAATTGGACTGCACATACTGGTGAGTGTTTCAGCAGCACTTGTAACAGCTACTTGTGACCCGTCCATAATATCTTCTAGAAAGAGATCAATAGGAAGCCAGAGAGCTGATGGACTAGCACCATGACACTGATCTGCAGAAGATACAGGCAAACCAGAAGCCGCTACAGCATGAAACCTTTTATGTGAGCTTGTTTTGCATTTTCTAGAGAGGACTACACGATTAGATGTTAACTGCACCAAGGCCTCCGGAGATATATTCGTAGAGTTTCTTAAAGCTGATGACTTTGACACGAGAAGTCTTAAATTCTGGGTGAAGGACTCCCAATGCGTGGGCCTAACAAAGAAAGAAAGATTGAACAATGAGCCACTGCTATATCAATTTAGTCTAGTAAAGCTAGAACTTATTCATTGCTTAAAAACAGCAAACGAAGGCAACCATAACATGCAAACTTGATACAGGTTTTATCACTATTAACAAAAGCAGCAGTTGAGGGAATAAAAGTATATGATCTTACATGTTTATGCGTGCCAAATAAAGGATTGCGGAAGTCACTTTATCTCGAAAAAGTTCACCAATTATTTCAATAGCCATAACTGTGTTCGATTTAGATAATACTTCATGTTTTTCTGGTTTCTTCCCAGCAAAACCATCATGATTATTCAATCCCATATCTTGAGATATAATAGGCCACCTAGACTTCTTTTCAGCAGTCAGTTCCAGCAATCCCTCATCATCAAGGGATGCATCAAGTAACTCCCATACAATTGTAAAAACAAATTCAACCACAATTAGACCACTTTCAGACCCCAGAAGTCCAAATACCTGGGAAAGATGTAATGTATCATTTACAGCTTCCATTATCCTGCAATTGCATTCACATTTTGTTAACTGTTGATACTGAATTAATTGACTGCATTTGCATTAGTTCAAACAAACTCAAAATAAGCTAGCAAATCTGAGTCAATACTCTACATTCATATTGATATCCTGCTGCTGACACTGGGTTAATTAGTTATTAGTCCTCTGAGCTTCACTTACATCATTTTCACAAGCACAAGGATCATCTGAACATTACATAGACAGAACAGAAAGAATCTTCATCTTGAAAACCATTGCTCCAGAAGCAAAAAATTGAAAATATAAAAACAAAAAGATTACTGGATAAAGAACAGCCCTACTGAGTCTCAACAGAGTAAAGACCACAGAAGAAAGATTTTTTGGAATTAGACTCTCAACTAATATTTTCCTGAAAGAACATGATACTTCGGCGCTGAGATGGTCAAAAAAGATTCAAAGATTATCAACTGAAGCTGCCAATTTGATTAGGTGGACAAAATGTCCAAGCAAGGCCAATAACCTACCTTACCATTGACACAAAAGTAAACATGTGTAGACTTTCCTTCTTCACCACCATTTTTTTTATGACAAGGGGAACCCGAAGTCGCTACCCTGGTAAACCCCGCTCCTATGCAATAGCTCGCAAACCACATAGGAGAGGTAACCCGCACTGGGATCGAGCTCGACCCAGAAGGCAAACCCCTTGCTTTCGGTGGCAAGGGGTTTCGAACTTGAGACCTCCAACATGGAAGTCTCAATCCCAAACCACTTCACCGCCATTTACCTTTCCACTTTCTCTGAACTCACCATCTAACAAAGAAATCTAAATAAATTAGGAATCCTGGGTAGTCTATGGTGTCAACACAAATGTTGCATCGCATCAATGTTCTTCAGAGCTAAGATTAAACATAATAACAGAGGATATGAACAAACAAAATGATGGTACTGAGATAACCTGACGAGAGGATTCAAGAAAAGAGACGTACTTTTGATAATTTGGTCCATTAATCAGAGATGGCAATGAGAAAGCATATGTTTTTAGAAGTTCCATATAAAGCCGGTATGCCACTGGATAGCTCCTTCGAGTCGGGATCACTCTGCAAAGGGAAAAAGCAAAGGATGTGTGAACAAAAAAGACTAATGATTTATTAACTGACCACACCTCAATCTTAATTCCCAAACTAGTTCAAGTTGGCTATGCGAATTTTCTATATCCATCTCATTCTATAACAGCTAAATTCATTTTTTTGTAACTGGAAAATCCATTGTTTATAGCTTCAAAACTCGGTTCGTAATGGGCTTGCCCCTCTACCCTTCTCCACCAAAATATGATACTTGGGTTACAATTGACAAAAACTCATTTCTATGGGCTACACAAGACAATCTGATTCCTATACTACACATGACAAAAGACTAACAACAATGAAATCCCTTACTTAAATTGCATGACCATCTCAACTAAACATTGTTACGAATGGTGTTCATTAATTTGATTACATCCCAAATTCCTTTACATGGAGGCTCATTCTTTTCTATTAGGACAAGCTCGTGGAAATACTTGTATTAATCCATGAGTAGTTGTTAATTGTTGTAGTTATTATTCCTTTTTTTTTTTCAAAATATTTTGGCATTGGCATGCTTTCCTTCGTATCTACTTGATATGCTTTTTCTCGAGTACAGTCTCTCTACCTATCCATTACTTAGGAAGTATGTTGAGTAGCTATCATCATTATTATTTCATCACTTTTAAATAAGTATTCCGTACCAATTCTGCTGTATTCAGGTGTCATTTCATTCCACAATTAAACCGAGGCAAAAAAAGGAATAAAATTGAGATAAAAATCAAAAGGACGACCTGTTTGAAAGAAGAGCTAGGACGAACATAGGAGGTACAATCCGAAGCGCCAAAGCTTTCTCAAGGAACTTCCAAGCAATAGGAACATTATTAGCCCAACAAATATGAGAAACGAGAAGGTTAGCAACGTCGGTGGAAGGCATGGAGATTCCAGCAGAGTTAAGAGCAGACGAGAGTTGCATGGCCCACATCAAAGGGTCAGTGCCTTTGAACTGTGCCAACTTAGTGAGCTCAATCACTCCATCCCATAGAGTTGATTGTTGTCCGGCCACCACAGCCATGGAGATTTCGACGGTCGCCGGAGAAACTTAGGGTTTAAGCTAGATCTGAAAAAACGGTCATGAATAGAACTAATAAGAGTAGAAAGTTTGAAAGGAGTTCTTCCAAAAGTGTTGCCTGTTTCGTTTGTATTTGGAAATTGGGAATATATTAATCAAATGCAAGACAGGATTAGTCAGTCTTGGAGGCTTTTTCTTTGTTTTTATCTTTTGTTTTTCTATAAATTCTTTTTTTAAAAAAAAAAACTATCTATTGACACTTTCAAGGATCCAACTGTATTTTTGAGTCGTTTTCGAAAAAATTGTTGGAGTGACAATTTAAGCATAAAAATTGTGAAATTAAAAAAAAAAGTTTATTCCAAGTTAAAAATAGGATTTCAAAATTGGTATTGTGTTTGAATATGAGAATAAATTTAAATTTTAATGATTAATTTAAAGTGGAAAATAGTAAAAGTTATAGAGTATCATAAAAAAATAAAATACAATAAGTAAAGGTTGAGAATGAGGAAAAAGTGAAATATAAGTAGTAGAAATAATAAAAATAAAAAAAGGAGTTAAAATAGTAAAGATAAAAAATAAATTTAAAAAAGAAATCAAAAAGTTATCAACTTATATTTTACACTATATAATTATCAGTAATTTACAACTTTTCATGTGAATTGAGGAGTTTAATTATCCCTTCCCTACCAATTAGACCTAATTATCTATTGAACAATGAATTTTTTTACCAATCAAATAGATCAATATAATTACACTTAATTATTCAATTACACGGTAAAGTTTCACACAAGTCCAAAGAGTATATTAGACTTTCTGCTCATATACGAATTTAACTGTTATTTACATAAGTTTCTAGTAATATTCGTTGAAGGGTATATTTTAGTACTCCTTGTATTTGAAAAATCAATTAATCTTATTAAAATTTGAAAATTTGACTTAACAAAAATTTTAAAAATTAATGATTTGAGTTAATTATCTTTTATCTAAAAATCAAATTATATGGCACCAGGAACCACCTCTAGTATAGGGTCATTCCAACGATGAATTAGATGAAATAGTTCATGACTTTGTGGTCCTTTATTTTGGTCAAAGTCTATGTTTACTTAAAAAAAATATGTTTAATCATAGGCATTCAATAACGTTATCCATCTTTAGAAGTAATTAAAATTCAGCATTTTTTTTTCAAAAGTGTGGATTCTCTCTGAGATTGTGGTCACCCAACCACTTTGCAACTTTCCACTGTAAGCTACCATAGAGGAAGAAATTATTTTTTTAATTAAAATTTTTTATTTTCAATTTTTAAATATGAAAAAAAAATTTACTAACAAGTATTTTTTTTGGAAAAAATCTTACATGCTACAAATCTAAATTAATAGGCTTAAATATAAATATTAGACAACAGAATAAAAAAATTAAAAAAAAAACAGAAGGAAAGAAAGAACTTTCCACCATAAGTTATGACTTCTTACAAGTTTCCTAATACACTATCCAATTAGACAATATCTTGAACCACTCAATCAATTCAAATTCTATTTTTAATGATATGATAAAGTTTTATTTATTGTTATTCAATCCTATCGAGGGTTCTCAGAAATAGTTTCTTCACCTTTATAAAATAGTGGTAAGGTCTATGTATTCTAGCCTCCACAAATTTCACTTATTGAATTCCACTGGATTTTCTATTAATCTCGGATGGAGCTAAAGATTCACTATTTTTTGGCTTTGAAGTATGATGGAATAAAGCAAAATGGCTCTTTAAACTGTCTGCGCTTCTTTCAATTGTAAAGTAGCAGTTAGTCAATG
>JAOTQR010000109.1:16776299-16787674 GCA_025774065.1 Solanum ossicruentum | reverse complement strand
GAAATTTAGAATAAAGGTGGTAAAGCTTTCAAGACACTAATTTTGTGATCTCTCAATAAAAGAATATATGTGCAACTCCAAAACTCATTAATACTCATCATAATAGAGTAACCATCAAGCCAAAATCGCATATCAATTTATAAAAGGAAAAGGTCACTTAACAAAATATCTCTAGCCCAAATCCCACAATAAGATCATGGAGCATCAAATAGAGTGATATGAGTTTAGCTGAGGGGCATACAACCCCGAAAAGAAGAAAAACATAAACTATACTAGATAAAGCTGAAGTAGTGGCCTCCATGAATAATGTGAAGGCTCATCTCATCAACAAAATCCACAGAAACGAACTCGTCAGCCACAAATCTTGCCTTTTGCAACAGTATCTGCATTGATATGCAAGTAAGGAGTGAGCTATATATAAATATAACTCAGTAAGATCCTCGACTCGCTACTTTAATACCCCTGGAACAAGAGTTATAAAATACATCTGCACAACGAATATGCATAAATAATATACATAAGAATATACTTCACAATAAGCTCAGTAAGTTCAAATAAATGTTCAAAAAAGGGCACAACATGTCTCAATTCAATCCCTTCTCAAAACCTGTTATAAACGGGGGTGAAGGAGATCAACCCATCACCCCGACAAGTCCATGGCAGCATGTACAATGCTCTTAAAATGTGTTACGACAGCGTGTACAAAGCCCCTAACATATTACGGCAGCATGGGTATGCCCCTAACGTATTACGACAACTAAGTATGCCTCTAGTAACCACATCACAGTAATAAAGAAGGGTATTCAACATCACACCACATATAACTCATGAAAATTTTCGATATTCTTCTAAAAAATATCATATCTAGGGTTTTATCAAAGAAACATCAACTCTGTCAAGCACATGCTTGTCCCAACACATACACCAGACAGAGAAAAATATATTTTTCAAAGCATATTTGAAACGCAAGTACTAAAGCTTAAAGTCTTACTCTCACTTACCTTATTAATAACAAGTTCCACAACCTTGCACGTGTAGAACACCCACCAAAACAACCCCTACTTTCCTCAATCTATAAAAAGAATATTGATTATAGAATATCAATTATGTTGGCCAAACTCAAATCTCAATATCCCTAGTCTTCAAGTTTAGGGTTAAACCCTAATACCCAATATCTTAGACTATAAATTAAAAGTAAAGGTATTTTTAATCTTATTGTTAAATCAAATTAGTGAAAATTCTAGTAAATAGGTTTTAACTAACAAGAGCACACAACAAGAAGAAAATACCTGTGCTTTATCACCCAATATAATGGTTCAAAGATCAAATTGATTTTATGTATGAGTTTCCCTGAATAACCTTGATAAACTGCGTGTTTTCTTCCAAAAGAAAAGGATGAAAATCTGCCCTAACTTTTCTTTTTTTTTTTCCTCTCCCTGCAGCGATTGATTTTGAGAAAAAAGGACTGGTTCGCTTCTTTTTTTTTTCTTTTCCTGATTGCTGCATGAGAATTTAAAATAAAAGGGGGCTGGGCCCTCTTTTTATATTTTTTTAAAAAATTCTCTTATTAAGAATTATTAATGGTTAAAATTACCAATCAACCCTTCATTAAAAATATAAAGGTTATTACGTTCTCCTCAACTTAAAATAACGTTCGTCCTCGAACGATCATAAAATCATGCCTTAAGTGTCAAATAGATTGAAAATGTTCCCCAAGTGATAAGGAATTCAGCAGCGAAAACTAATTCAAAAACGGAGCTAATATGAGGAAGAAATTGCATGTTAAAGTTTTCGAAATATACTAAAAATGTAGCAGCAAGATCACGAATTTCACCTCAAACGACGCACCAAAATCAATTTCTAAAACTCCCACAGTGTTCTCTTTGGAAAAATATACAATTTAGCCTTTTGAATCGCTCAAATTCGATCAAAATTGAGAGAGAAATCGTTGGTTGTCGTCGCCTTCGGTTTCCAAGTTTTCTTTTCATTCTTTCTTCTTATCTCTTCTTCTTCTTCTTTTTTTCTCTTTTATTTTTCAAATTATATTAAAAGAATTAAATCCTAATAACTAATTTTACTATATATACTAAGTGGTATAAGATATTTAATAAGTTATCAATTTAGTACCCCAATTAAACTAACTATCTAAATTTACCCGTAACTTAAATAATCGTAGCTATTGAATAGTTCGAAATACCTATTTAAAATTTATGAGAGGGGTATTATAGGAAAGCAAAAGGTCTAATTCTTAAGATGATCTAATGGGTCATTACAAGGAACTTCGATCGTTTGTTCAATAAGAAGAATGAAATTCGGCTATAGGTTTTGTAGAATGAGTTAGCTAACACCATTCAAGGTAATCTCTCTGTCGCTAAGTATTTTTTGAAGATTAAGAACTTATGCTCTGAGATATCTTTGTTGAATCAGGAGGAGATTATCTCTAAAGCACGAATGAGAAGAACTATCATTTGTAGTTTGAAGCCTGAATATATTCCATTTGTGACATCAATTCAAGGGTGAGCTAAACAATCGTCCAGAGAGGGATTAGAGAATTTATTCTCGTCACAAGACTTACTTGCCAACCAGTTGGCTAGTGTATTATTTCATGAAGGAAAAGGAAATTCTCTTGTAGCCAAAAAGAGAAACTTTAAGGAAAAAGCAAGAGTCATGTTGCATAATCGATTCACAGGTGGTACAAGCTCACTTGGAAAGAAGGAAGAGTCTTTTAACTATTATGATAAAAAGCCTCTCAGATGCTATCGATGTGGCAAAATAGGCCATATAAAAAAATATTATTGAGTTAAGGAGAACAATATGACTCAAATTGAGAAAGCTATGGAAGAAGAAGAAGTTGATTAGGGAAAGTGCTTCACAGCTGAGGCTCGAGAAATATATGCCATGGTTTCCATCAATCTTGAAAGAGATTGGATTGAAGATTTAGAATATAATGCAGTTGATCATATGGAGAAGGAAGACACTGATGTCATCATATGAAGCAAGAAACTTTCGAAGATGTTTATATTGATGATATGAAAAACAAAGAAGTAGATCCTCATGAAATAGTATATGAAACTATATATACTAGTGGTGACCTTAATGGAGAAACATTAAGGGAGATGCATTAGGCGTTGAAGTCTTTGATCAAGTGTCAACCATATCAAAGTCAATCGTTGGCTTAGATCAGACATTGGAAGCAAATGAAAAAGATGAATAACAAATAGATAAAGAAACGGATGTTAAAGGCCAAGTTGTTGATGAAGAGAGAAACAACATAATATTTGAAAGCTCTGAAGCTGATAGAAATTTCATTGGATCTGGTGGTAGATCCTATTATGTCGGCGAGGATTCATAGGAAATTGCTGGTCTGAACGCTGTTGACTCAAATAAGAGAGTTGATATTGATGAATTATCTTTATATCATGGTGTTACATTGGAAGGAGAAGGTTTTAAACTATTGAACGCTGGAGATCCAAACCTTTCAACATTGGTGTGTCTCTGAATAATGCATTTGTCAAGAAGCTAAGAGAAAGAGGGAGTCTATAACTCAAAAAAGAGATATGTCACATGTATCAATTAAAAATAAAGAATCTTCATCACTTATAAAAGCAAGAGGAATCCAGAAGAAATTATCTAGAATTTCACCAAGGAGTAACTCAAAGCTTCATTTGAGTTCCTCCACGACAAGTGCAGGATAGTTTCCAAAAAATCACCTTAAAGAGGAGTGTGAAAAATAAATATGATGTTTTAGAGAGACAAAAGATCTTAGATATTTAAATAGAACTTTCTAGAATTTTATAGAGTAATATCTTGGGTATTTGTACTTAGGAAAATCTAGATGCTCTAGAGTATTAGATATTTAAGGTTTAAATTATAGAATAATCCAGATTTTTAATAGAGCACCATAGAAATTTATAGAGTAATATCTTCGGTTTTTATACTTAAGAAAAACTAGATGCTCTAGAGTATTAGATATTTGAGGTAAATTAGAGAATAATCTTGATTTTTGTTATTTCTTGTAGATATATCTAGAATGATTTCTAGAAACATCTCTACCCAAGTATAAATATGGGTGGACACAGCAAATTGAAATCAACCAAAATTGAATCCAATTCAAGTAGTCTTCTCTCATAACAAAGCTTCCCTTCTTTAGTGGAATCTCCTGACCATAGTTAACAATCTTGTACTAGCAGAAAGTCTCCAGATTATACTTTTCTTCTGCTATATTTTCCTATAGACATCTCAACACCGTAGGTGCTATCTTCTCCTTCAGGTACCACCTAGAAGACTTGCCATAACTGGCTGGGATGTATTTCATTCTAGCCAACTTCAAAGGGAAACTAAAAGATCGAGGATTGAAGATACTTCTTATCCTCCGAAAAGAACAAGTGATCAAGGTTATGTATTGGATGAGCAGTATAATTTGGATCTATTTGGAAGTGATATTCCTCGAGGTCCTATTATATTCAGCCAAGCAATAATATAATAGTGACGTAAGAATTTCTCTGGGACAACACCATTCTGGCCATGACTTCATATGGCGCGACATTATTAAGAATGGAACATCTGTGTGTCGTGCTATCTGAGTTTCTATTAGGGAAAGTATAATATGTGATATATATGTATTCTTGTACTTTCCTTGTCTCTTCTTGAAGGGAATATCAGCTTTTCTAATTGCCCCTATGATTAAATAGATTTCTCAGCTTGTTGTCTTTGCCTCTATGATTTCTCATCAACTTGTTGTCTCTGCTGAATTTTACAACTATTAAAAGTAATATGTCACATGCATAAACCATAGAGGCAGAGAAAACAAACTTAGAAATCTATTAAATCACAGAGGCAACTCAATGAGCTGATATTTCCTTCAAGAACCAATAAGAAAAGCATACGAATACTTACACCTCACATTTTATAATTTCCCCAATAGGAACATAGATAGCATGACACACAAATGTTCCATTCTTAGCGATAATGCCGCGCCATATGAAGTCATGGCCAGAATGGTGGAGTCCCGGAGAAATTCTTGCATCGTTGTTATTTGCTTGACTGACTATAACAGGACCAGAAGGAATATCGCTTCCAAATGGACCTAAACCATATTGTTCATCCAATACATAACCTCGATCACTTGCTCTTTTATGAGAATAATAAGTATCATTTGCGCCATCAATCCTCGATCTTTTAGTTTCCTTTTGAAACTGGCTAGAATGAAATACATCCCATCCAGGTACGATAAATCTATTAGGTGGTTTCTGTCAACCTGAAGGAGAAGAAAGCACCTGTGGTGTTGCAAATGTCTTCTTCCAATTTTACCAAGTGAATAACCTTTGTCTTTAATCTTTGAGAACATTAATTGGCATAAGGCACGCATTGGATTTGGTTGCGTATGTTTTGAGTAATCCACTTGCGTATTATTGCTTGGTGGTGGGAAATTGTCTAGAATTTCACCAAGGAGTGACTCAAAGCTTCATTAGAGTTCCTCCACGACAGTGCAAGCTAGTTTCCAAAAAATCACTTTAAGGGGGAGTGTGAAAAATAAAGATGATTTTTTGGAGGTACAAAAGATCTTAGATATTTAATAGAACTCTCTAAAATTTTATAGAGTAACATCTGGATATTTGTACTAAGGAAAATCTAGATGCTGTAGAGTATTAGATATTTGAGGTAAATTATAGAATAATCTAGATTTTTGTTAGATAAAGTTACCTAGGTATTTATTGTAGGTATATCTAGAATGATTTCTAGAAACATTTCTACAACAGTATAAATAGGTATGGACATGGTCATTTGTAAACAACCAAAATTTTAAATCCAATTGAAGTAGTCTTCTCTCATAACAAAGTTTCTCTTTCTTTAGTTGAATCTTCCGATCTTAGTTAACAGTCTTGGACTACCAGAAGGTCTCTAGATTATACTTTTCTTTTGCTATATTTCTCTATAGGCATCTCCAGTACTGTGAGTGCTTTCTTCTCCTTCAGGTGAGAAGAAACCACCTAGTATATTTGTCGTACCTGGCTGGGATGTATTTCATTCTTGCCAACTTCAAAGAGAAACTAAAAGATCGAGGATTGATGGGGCAAATGATACTTCTTATCCTCAGAAAAGAATAAGTGATCAAGGTTATGTGTTGGATGAGCAGTATGGTTTGGGTCCATTTGGAAGCGATGTTCCTTTAAGTGCTGTTATAGTCAGTCAAGCAAATAACAGCGATGCAAGAATTTCTCCAGGACAGCACCATTCTGGCCATGACTTCATATGGCGCAACATTTTCGCCAAGAATGGAACCTCTGTGTGTCGTGCTATCTGTGTTTCTGTTGGGAAAAGTATAAAATGTGACATGTAAGTATTCTTGTACATTCCTTATTGCTTCGTCAAAGAAATATCTGCTTTTTGAATTGCCCCAATGATTTAATAGATTTCTCAGCTTGTTGTCTCTGCCCCTATGATTTCTCATCAACTTGTTGTCTCTGCCGTATTTTACACCTATTAAAAGTAATATGGAACAATAATAAATCATAGTGGCAGAGAAAACAAGGTGATAAATCTACTAAATCATAGAGGTAATTCAAAAAGCTGATATTTACTTCAAGAAGCAAAAAGAAAAGTACAAGAATACTTTACATCTCACATTTCATAGTTTCCCCAATCGGACACACAGATGTTCCATTCTTGGTGATACCGCCATGCCATATAATGTCATGCTAGAATAGTGCTGTCCTAGAGAAATTCTTTCATCACTGTTATTTGCTAGACTGACTATAACAGGACCTGAAGGAACATCGCTTCCAAATGGACCCAAACTATACGGTTCATCCAAAACATAACCTTGATCACTTGCTCTTTTCTGAGGATAAGAGGTATCATTTGCCCCCATAAATCCTTGATCTTTAGTTTCCCTTTGAAGTTGGCTAGAATTAAATACATCCTAGCCAGGTACGACAAATCTACTAGGTGGTTTCTACTCACCAGAAGATGACGAAAGCACCTGCAGTGTAGGAGATGTTTGTAGAGAAATATAGCTGAAGAAAAGTATAATCTGGAAACTTTCTGTTAGCCCAAGATCATTAACTAAGTCTAGAAGATTAAACTAACGAGGGAGAAGTTTTGTTGTGAGAGAAGACTAGTTAAATTGGATACAATTTTGGTTGATTACAAATGACTATGTGAACCCCTATTTATACTTGTATAGGGATATCTAGAAATCATTCTAGATATATTCACAAGAAATATCTAGTTAACTTTATCTAACAAAAATTTAGATTATTCTATAATTCACCTCAAATATCTAATACTCTAGAGCATCTAGATTTTCCTAAGCACAAATACCCAAGATATTACTCTACAAAATTCCAGAGAGTTCTATTTAATTTCTAAGATCTTTTGTACCTCCAAAAAATCATCTTTATTTCTCGCACTTCCCCTTGAAGTGATTTTCTGGAAACGATCCTGCACTTGGCATGGAGGAACTCAAATTAAGCTTTGAGTCACTCCTTGGTGAAATTCTAGACAATTTCCCACCGCCGAGCAATAATACGCAACTAGATTACTCGAAACTTACGCAGCCAAATCTGGTGCGTGCCTTATGCGAATGTTCTCAAAGGTTACGACGAAGGTTATTCACTGAGAAAATTAGAAGCAGGCATTTCCTATATCGCATGTGCTTTCTTCTCCTTCAGGTGAGCAGAAACCACCTAGCAGATTTGCTGTACATGGCTGGGATTTATTTCGTTCTATCCAACTTCAAAAGGAAACTAAAAGATCCAGGATTTATCAGGAAAATGATACATCATATCCTCATAAAAGAATAAGTTATCAAGGTTATATATTGGATGAACAGTATGGTTTGGGTCCATTTGAAAGCGTTGTTCCTATGAGTCCTGTTATAGTCAGTCAAGCAAATAATGATGACGCAAGAATTTCTCTGAGACAGCACCATTCTGGCCATGACTTCATATACCGTGGCATTATCGCCAAGAATGGAACAGTTGTGTGTCGTGCTATCTGTGTTCCTATTGGGGAAAGTATAAAATGTGAGATGTAAGTTTCTTGTACTTTCCTTGTTTCTTCTTGAACGAAATATCAGCCTTTCGAATTGCCCCTATGATTTGATAGATTTCTCAACTTCTTGTCTCTGCCTCTATGATTTCTCATCAGCTTGTTGTCTCTGCCGCACTTTACACCTATTAAAAGTAATACGATACACGTATAAATCATAGAGATAGAGAAAACAAGCCTAGACAAATATTAAATAACAGAGGCAATCCAAAAAGTTGTTATTTCCTTCAAGAAGCAACAAAAAAAAACACAAGAATACTTACACCTCACATTTTATAATTTCCCCAATAGGAACATAGATAGCGCGACACACAGATGCTCCATTCTTAGTGATAACGCCGCCCCATATGAAGTCATGGCCAGAATGGTGCAGTCCCGGAGAAATTCTTGCATCACTATTCTTTGCTTGACTGACTATAACAAGACCTGAAGGAACATCGCTTCTAAATGGAACCAAACCATACTGTTTATCCAACACATAACCTTGATCACTTATTCTTTTATGAGGATAAGAAGTATCATTTGCCCCATCAGTCCTCGTTCTTTTAGTTTCATTTTGAAATTGGCTAGAATGAAACACATCCCAGCCAGATACGGCAAACCTAATAGGTGGTTTCTGCTCACCTGAAGGAGAGGAAAGCACTTGTGGTGTTGCAGATGCCTTCTTCCAATTCTACCCAGTGAATAACCTTTGTTTTTAATCTTTGAGAACATTGGCATAAGCCATGCACTGGATTTGGTTGCATATGTTTTGAGTAATCCACTTGCGTATTATTGCTCGGCGGTGGGAAATTGTCTAGAGTTTCACCAAGCAGTGACTCAAAGCTTCATTTGAGTTCCTCCACGACAAGTGCAAGCTAGTTTCCAAAAAAATCAGTTTAAGGGGGAGTGTGAAAAATAAAAATGATTTTTTGGAGGTACAAAAGATCTTAGATATTTAATAGAACTCTCTAGAATTTTATAGAGTCATATCTTGGATATTTGTACTTAGGGAAATTTAGATGTTGTAGAGTATTAGATATTTGAGGTAAATTATAGAATAATCTATTATATAAAGTTACCTAGATATTTCTTGTAGACATATGTAGAATGATTTCGAGAAACAAACGTACAACAATATAAATAGGTATGGACATAGTCATTTGTAATAAACCAAAACTGAATCTAATTCATGTAGTTTTCTCTGATAACAAAGTTTCTCCTTCTTTAGTTGGATCTTCCGATCATAGTTAATGATCTTGGGTTAGTAGAAGATCTCGAGATTATACTTTTCTTCTGCTATATTTCTCTATAGGCATCTCCAGCACAGTGGGTTCTTTCTTCTCCTTCAGGTGAGAAGAAACCACCTAGCAGATTTGCCATACCTGGCCGGGATTTATTTCATTCTAGCCAACTTCAAAGAGAAACTAAAGGATCGAGGATTGATGGGGCAAATGATACTTGTTATCCTCAGAAAAGAATAAGTGATCAAGGTTATGTGTTGGATGAGCTGTATGGTTTGGGTCCATTTGGAAGCGATGTCCTCAGAAAAGAATAAGTGATCAAAGTTATGTATTGGATGAGCTGTATGGTTTGGGTCCATTTGGAAGGGATTTTCCTTTAAGTCCTGTTATAGTCAGTCAAGCAAATAACAGTGATGCAAGAACTTCTCCGGGACAACACTATTCTGGCCATGACTTCATACGGTACAACATTATCGAAAAGAATGGAACCTTTGTGCGTCGTGCTATCTTAGTTCCAGTTGGGAAAAGTATAAAATGCAAGATGTAAGAATTCTTGTACTTTCCTTGTTTCTTCGTGAAGGAAATATCAGCAATTTGTATTGCCTCAATGATCTAATAGATTCCTCAGCTTGTTGTCTCTGCCTCTATGATTTCTCATCAGATTGTTGTCTCTGCCATATTTTACACCTAATAAAAGTAATACGGCACATGTATAAATCATAGAGGCAGAGAAAACAAGTTGAGAAATCTATTAAATCATAGAGGCAAGCTGAGAAATCTGTTAAATCATAGAGGCAATTCAAAAAGCTGATATTTCCTTCAAGAAGCAACAAGAAAAGTACAAGAATACTTTACATCTAACATTTTATACTTCAACCAATAGGAACACAGATAGCAGGACACACAGATGTTCCATTCTTGGCGATAACGCAGCACCATATGATGTCATGGCAAGAATAATGTTGTCCTGGAGAAATTCATGCATCACTATTATTTGCTTGACCGACTATAATAGGACTTGAAGGAGCATCGCTTCCAAATGGACACAAACTATAATGTTCATCAAACACATAACCTTGATCACTTGTTTTCTCTGAGGATAAGAAGTATTATTTGCCCCATCAATCCTCGAACTTTTAGTTTCCCTTTGAAGTTGGATAGAATGAAATACATCCTAGCCAGGTATGACAAATCACCTATGTGGTTTCTGGTCACCTGAAGGAGAAGAAAGCACCTACGGTATTGGAGATGTTTGTAGATAAATATATGTTAGGAAATATCCCTCCTATATGGAGGGATTGTCCAATTAATTGGGCTATTATTTAAGCTCAAATGTGTGTTATTTTATCTTTGGCCCATTTCACTTCTTTGGCTAACAAAAGAAAACAACAGTCAGCAAATTAAGTAGCAGCAGAAAATCCGATTTAGAAGCTACAGAAGAAAAAATGGAAAGCAATAGATTTTTCATCACTGTGCAGGCAGCTTAGTTTTCCTTCCGGATCGAAGTCCAAACGAAGTCCGTTCGTCCTTAAATTTTAGTATGTTGTACGTGACACTTTCCTCTTCAAGTATACTAATCAGTTTCTCGTTTTGATGCCCGAAAGGTTGTTTTCTGACTGCGTTTTTGGGACCTGCTTTTTTTAGAATTTTTACTCCATTTTGGTGGAATAGTTGATTGTTGTTTTGCCAAGAATGTTTCTTGATTTGTATTTGCCTCTAGTGTTTACTAGAGATGAGAACTTGTTGTACCCACTTGGTTCTTAGTGATTAGTGGAAGTTTTCGTACCGTTATTGAACGGTACCGTAGTTTTCTCCCCGATTTGGGGTTTCCACGTAAATTGCGTGTTTACTACTTTATTTACGCTGTTTTAATTGGTTTGCTGCTGCTGATTTTTTGGAGTTCATTATGCCTTATCATTCATCTTATTTATTTGGGGAAAAGATTTTATTGAGCTTCCGTTTGTGTTTCGTTGTTGCTTCCCCAACAAAGTGGTATCAAGAGCTTGGTTATTTTTTGGTTGGTTTCTTGTGTTGTTTATAATGGATGACAAAGTAATTGTGCAAGGGATGGTTAGTTTGGACTCCACAAATTATTCTATT
>JAOTQR010000109.1:16727811-16747389 GCA_025774065.1 Solanum ossicruentum | reverse complement strand
GACAAAGACCGTGCATGGCACTGGTCCAATGTATCTTAATTTTCTATCTCGATTTATATTATTCAGATAGAATTTAGAAAGTTAATAATTTTAATATAATTTTTAGATATTTTAAGTTGTTATGCATTTGATTTATCGTATTTAAAAGTCATTTTCAAATAATACTTATTACACCATTCATATCAATTTATGTGGCTCTAACAGGATTTTGAGAATCAATTGA
This sequence comes from Solanum ossicruentum, assembly GCA_025774065.1. Classification (NCBI taxonomy): domain Eukaryota; kingdom Viridiplantae; phylum Streptophyta; class Magnoliopsida; order Solanales; family Solanaceae; genus Solanum; species Solanum ossicruentum. Next base: position 16,747,166 of record JAOTQR010000109.1, on the reverse strand, counting down.
ATTTTTTATATTTATTTTAAATATTTAAAATTATTAATCTTCATGATTTACAAACTTTTTCATTATCTTAAATATATATGTCACTCCTTCTATCTCAATTTATGCGGATTAACAAAATTTTGAAAGTCAATTGAACTTTTTATATGTTTTTTTAAAAATATTTTAATATGTTAAATTTTGAGATCTATAATATCTTTTGCGTTGTTTTCAATACATATTTACTTTCTTTATCCCATTTTATATGGCGTCAATAAAATTTTAAGGTTGATTTGATTTTTACATGTCTTTTGAAATTAATTATTGAGATTTATCATATTTTTTACGGTGTTTTAAAAAATATGTTTCTTTATATCTTTCATTTTATGTGGCATCGACAATATTTTTAGATTGAACCAATTTTTTTTACATATTTTTAAAAAATATTTTAAGTTATTAATTATCATAGTTTATATTAGATTTTTATAGTTTTTAGATATATTAAAACCACAGGAAAGATGATAGAAAAGAACCATGAAAACGTACAGAACTCAAACAAGCATGTCCCTGCTCTAAAAAGACCACAAAAAATTATCAAATTGTCCCTAATGTTTTTTATGCAGTTTTTAGATATATAAAAAAGAAATTAGAAATAAGATAAACAAATTAAAATGAAAAAATCATAAAAAAATTTCGGATATACTCTTAAGCTGGTCAAGTTGACATGTCGACCTGTAAACACCGTGACTTATATATCTAGTATAGATTTAAAAGAAGCTAATAAGGAAATGGAAATTAGAGAATATGACCTTCGCTTTGGCCATGGTTTTGCGGGTTATTTTAGTTAAGCAAATATAAACCTTTATATCTGAAAATTTACAATGTCAGCAGATTAATTGTGCACTTCACAAAGATGATTAAAATAGTATTTTAACATTTGTACAAGAAAAGAAGTTGTATATGCTCGTTAAAACGAGAGAAAGAAGGGTTTGAAAAACATGGGCTATATAGAAATATATCTATTACTCTTGGTTTGCGAATTCATGCTGGGTAGGGCATTATTTGTGAGTAAATAAAATAATGATGTGAAAATAAGATCCTACCGTAGTTATGCATCTTATTTTCATCATTATCTTATTTACTCACAAATTGTTGTAATTCAAGCTCTTTGGTGATGTTGCTAGACGACCTTGTCGTAGACAATCTAATTGATAGGATTTATTGTTTTTCTGTCATGAATAATTTCATTGTTTATAGCTTTTAATTGCCATTTGATTTTATTAATCTATAGGAGTAGCAAGAGCCTTATCATGTGGCCTTCTTAATTATCCCTCAACATTTAAATAATTATTTTAAAATCACAAAACAAAAAAACATAAATTCGCAAACGATGGTTTTTATATAACACAAATCTGAAAAGTAGAAATTTGAGACTGAAAGCACATAAACAGTCCAAAAGTAGCTTAGAACATGAATTAATTTAATTGAACTGTCAAAATAGGAGTATCTTCCAGTTGCAATAAGCCCATAATTCCATCCCAGCATATTTTTGCTCATATAGAGACTAATTAATTAATAGCAAAATGGTCGAAACCTGCAAAAAATATCCAATAAACTTAGTGCAAGTTTAATTAAGAAAATATCGTTTCATGAAATATATCCAAAATTCAAATTTAAAACCAATTACCAATTGCATCCCTAGAATTTACAAACCATAAAGTTCAAGTGCTACCTCCGATCACACTCCCAACTCGACAGCACCTCATGTACTATAGTATCCGCCTAAATATACTTCCTCCGTCCAACTCTATTTGAGTTCTATTGACTTGACACGGAGATTAAGAAATAGTAAATGATAGAGTAATTTTACTAAATTACTCTTTGAATATAATAAATACGATGTCGTGAAATATGTATTACGAAAATAACTGATAAGGGTAAATTAGGAATTATGTGTAAAATTGTCTAAAGTGGACAAGTATTGTTGGACATCCCAAAATAGTATAGCGGTCAAGAAAAGAGTATCAATTACATCTAGTTATGCTTAAGATGGCATATTACCTAGGATATGAAGCAGCATGGCCATAGTAGTGAGGTTGCTCCATCATCATAGATCTTCTCATTGAATAGTTGTATGGACTCATTGGCATTGAGTGGTAGTAGCCGTAGCCAAGACCAGGGTAGCCATGGCCATAACTACTATAAAAAGGGTTATAATGTGTTGTGGGAGTAGTAAGAGCAGGATGTTTGAGCTTGACATGCACTATTTCTGCATGTCTTCCTGTTCCTTTTAGTGCCTTCACTAGTAGATTTGGATCCACTTCTCCACATACATTTACTTCTCCTTTTTCTGCATTTATTGTCAATGCATACACTCCTATACAAAAAAAGAAGAAGAAACATTTCACTAGTAAGAAAAGACAATTCAACTTTCAATCTTAAATGCAAAGGACAAAATATCACTAGGCATATATAATATTTGTAAGTCCAATGTATAACTAGACATAAAGTGACATACATGCTCAGTGGCAGAGTAAGACATTATCGTCAAGGGTATTTATACTTTTAGAACATGAGCGGGTGGTTTTTGTATCAAGGCATATATAATATTTGTAAGTCCAATGTATAACTAGACATAAAGTGACATACATGCTCAGTGGCAGAGCAAGACATTATCGTCAAGTGTATTTATACTTTTAGAACATGAGCGGGTGATTTTTGTATCAAGAGTGTTCAACAATTAATATGTATCAAACTATCTATATTTAACATATATATTCGAAAAATTTTCTGACGAAGAGTATTCATCTGACCATCCTTGGGTGAATGTAGCTCCGCCCCAAACACGCTATATATACAAAAGACATACAAAATGCATATAACCACACAACTATATGTACGTTGTATGTAATTTTGGCCACGATTCTATGCAATAACAAGTTAAATACAAATTGTATATTTTGACCAAATCATATATATATTTGGTAAAATGTGCTACCTTTTGAAAACACATTCTATTGCTAAGTTGAGTAAAATATTTTTATAATTTTGAATATTTAAGTGAAAACACTAATTCATATATTTGATTTATTGGTTCTATCTATTTTAATCGGATTGAATATAACTCAACCGACTTAATCAGACCAAAAAGAATCATGATTAATGTCTAGGATTAGTGATAAACATGTTACCGCATACGGAGCTTAACACTTCCACCATCTTCATCTTGCATGCATCACAATGTATATCCACTTTCAATATGCAACTCTACAAAAAATAAAATTAAAATTAAAATTACACTAAAATAATTTTGCATAACCAATATTCCTTGGGTTAATGCAAATGTTAAAAATCTGCAATAACAAAAATAATCCTAAGGTCAATGAAAATATTCAAGAAAATAAAAGTTGTGGCGGAGTGATATGGAGTCTTCTGTCCTTAATAAGAGATCTCGAGTTCGAACCCTGAATATGAAAACATCTTTGATAAAGACAAAATACGTTACTCCCAAAGTGAAACTCTTCGAATTAGTCAAACACCAAAACAAATATCAAACACCGATGAGAAACTAAAAAATTCACAAAACACAAATGTTCAAGGAATAAAAGTGAAGAAAACAAAGTTTTTTTTTTAAAATTACTTACCACGTCTGCAAAGGGCTCCATGAAAATCTCTGGTATGTCTAAACAACTGATAAATGAAAAAGAAGATCAAATAATAATTAAGACCAAAGTTATATGCAATAATTTTTTGTAACAAACCAAAAAGAGAAATTTCTTGTGAGTACTACTTATTAATTAATTGATTGATTTTATCAACGAATAAAATTGTTTTTGTTAACTAAATAGCCATTGATAATGATTTACATAACAAAGACGTACAATATATTAGAGTAAACGGAGACCAAACTTGTAAAGAAATTAGAGAAACTAACCTTGCAATGAACAGTCAATTATTATGACTAAAAGTAATTAGAGAATAAACCATTTGGTGAAGATGGGTGCTAATTAAGGTATTAATTACGAAGGAGTGATTTTCAAAGATTTCCATATTTTATTCATTCAGTTAAAATCAAGAAAATATTTAGTCATTGATAATATATGGAAATTTATTATATAACGAATCCCATCTTCTAAATATTAATAAGTAGATAGGTGTTATTGGCATTTTCTTTAGAAGAAAGATATTTTGTAATATCCTTACCAAAATTATCATAAAAGAGAGAATTTTAACTTGTGTGTGAAAAAAATAATGATTTCGTAATATCCTTGGCAAAAATACCATGAAACGGAATTTTAACTTGCTTTACTAAAAGGTACTTTTGGACATCTATATTTATTTATTATGAAAATTAAAAAGAAATAGTTGGTGATGGTAGCAAATATGAATGCCTAAAGTTACGCATAATTTATTAATTATTAATGGAAAGTTGTATTTGTGTCTCTAAATTAATTTATTAGATTCCTTGGTGGAAAATTTTAATATGGCAATAAGCCAATACTATCTCATTGTAACGGAACTTTGTGTTCCAGTGTTTCTTTTGTAATATGGCAATAAGCGAATAGTAGGTCTAGATGTGACACGACGAATGGGGAATTCGAAGTAACCCCAATTAAGCCTCTCAAATATCATTACATATCATTGATTGTGGAAGCATGTAAAAGACATAAAGTAAGAAAAGGGGCATGGGGTTAAGGGATAACTTGCCAAGACATTGACATCAAGAGACAAGGAGTCATAATTCATATCATAAATACACAACTTGTCCAAGAAATACCTCTATATACATAGATAGAGCGGGGACCAAGACAAAGTAACCAGACTCAACCTCGTAGTCAAAATAGAACACAAAATAGTATGTACCAATACAAGGCAAGAGGAAAATATAAACTAAGGTCCCCGAAATAGAGGACTCACCAACAAGCTTGGAATAGCACCGTCTAGCCACATGGAGGAGGAGGATGATCAACTTGGGCACCGGTTCCTACATGATAATATCATATAGGCAAAAGTATGCGTTAACACGTTTGAATGTACTAAGTATGTGGGGTGCAATGCAACAAAGATAGGCATCATACTCAAAATGCATACATTAGACAATAGGCATAGTGTAACTATATGACATGTATGATCAATGCATAAGTAAAACATTCTTAAGTAACCCATGCTCATATAAGATATCATATGTGTAGAAGAGACCAAACTAGAATCCCAACTTTGGTTGGGAGATGCCATTCACACCTGTACATCCTGGTGGCAAGGTACTTACCCCTCACATGGTTGATGTCATTCACACTTGGACACCCTAGTGGCAAGGCACATACCCCTCACATGGTTATCCGGGCTCCTATACCCCCCGGATCGGGCATGGTCTAATGCAACACATTATATAGAACGTATATATCATGTGCATAAGCTCATTTCATCATCATAACATCAATCATATCATATCTTATGCTTTGGACTTTCAATTCCTCAAGAAATCATAACCGGATATTTTATCAAAACACCTTGGGGGTGTGTAATGAGGGTAAAAGACCATGCAATTTAGAGATAAAATCATTCAAAAAAATCTGTTGTAAAACCATCAATCAACTCCTTGCAACACCCCCAAGACATTCACATCAAAACCCCTCATCAAATCCAATATTAGATCTAAGCTCTAGAGCTCAAAACATGCTAAAACAACCATACTTTCATGAACTAAAATCACTGTGCAGTAAATTCTCAATATACAAGACCCAGATGTAAAATCACCTTTAAATCATGCAATATTAGTAAAAAGGAAGCTTAGGCACCATGGGTAAAAGGACATAATTGTTCAATACCACATACCTTAGCTTTAGAGAAGTTTTTAGTGAAGATTGAAGATAGAGGCTTAAAGTTTGAAGAGAATCCTTAGTTCCGGATGAGGGGTTTGAGACTTGAATTTGGGAGTAAAAATATGGCTAAGTGTTTTGGGGACTATTGGGAAATGTTTTAGGGGACATGAGGGTAAAATTTGGCTAAGTATAGGTAAAAACACGTTTGGGAAAAACTTAGACCCAACACTTAGAAAAATTTGGACGAATTAAAAAAAAGCAGTCACAAATTAACACCAGTGCGCGTCACGGAGAGGACGCGCAGTTGCTCTCTGGAAATCACACTTTTGAAAATTGAAATTGCTAATCTTTTACTCTTACATCAGGGTTAGACCTTTCTTCACCTAATTTTGACTCCTTGAACAAGAATATGAAGTCGAACTTTCGAAATAGCAAATGGATTTTGAGATATATAGAGTTTAAAATTTTGGGCAGTCCGAGGCACATTTTCGGGCACTTTTTGGGGTCGTTTAAATTTCTTTTAGGAAAAAATATTTCCTAAGCACACACTCTAATTTTTTTTTTATAGAGTATTTTATTTTTATAGTCTATGGTATACCTCACAGAAGAAAAATACTCGCTTTCTCTCTGTGGCTCTTTATGTATTTCTCTCTCTATCTAATGGTTCTTTTTAGGAGCAATCTACTCCTTTTATAGGCAATACTTGCCTGCACAATTGGTATTCCATTTTGACAATTCAACAAAGTTGGTGGCCAACTTTGTTTAACAACATGCCTAATTTGACAAATTTGTCATATGGCTGTCTAGCCAAATTTGAATCAAAATTGGATGTGGACTGTGTTTGAATTATTACATGTGGGCCCTCTATTTGGAGGGACCCACTTAACAATTCTCCCCCTTCCTACAAATAGAGGATTCTGTCATTCCTACAGTTGTTTGATAGTACTCGAACTTCTTTCTTGGCAGAATCTGTCATCATATTTGATCTATTTTCATCAATATGGGTCTTTTGAAATTATAACAGCCTCTTCTCCAATGCATCTGTTATCCAATGATATCTTATATTGATATGTTTGGACTTTGCATGAAAGGAGCCATTCTTTCAAAGATGGATGACACTTTGATTATCACAAAACATTTCAAACTTATTCTATTTGACCCCCAGTTCCTTAAGAAATCCCTTCATCCATAGCAACTCTTTGCAAGCTTCTGTTGCTGCTATAAATTCTGCTTCTGTAGAGGATAATGCAATACATTTTTGCAATTTCGACTGTCAAGACACTACTCTCCCTGCAAATGTAATCAGGTATCTTGATGTGGACTTTCTTGAGTCAATATCACTAGTTAAATCTGCATCTATGTATTTAACTAATACAGGCTCAACCTCTTTAAAACATAAGCATATTTAGGATATACCTCGAAGATACTTGAGAATCCATTTGACAACTGCCCAATGTTCCTTTCCAGGATTCGAAAGGAAACAACTCACTACTACAATCGAGTGAGCAATATCTAGTCATGTACACACCACGGCATACATCAAACACCCAACTGCTAAGGCATATGGTATTCTAATCATTTCTTCCTTCTCCCTGTCAGTAGAAGGGCACATACTGGAACTCAATTTAAAGTAATTAGTAAGAGGATAACTAACTGCTTTATCCTTATCCATATTGAATCTCTAAAGTATTTTTTCTATGTACTTTGCTTGAGATACCCATAACTTATTGGCGCCTCTATCTCTTGTAATTCTCATGCCAAGAATTTGTTTCACTGATCCCAAGTTTTTCATCGCAAAAGACTTACTCAATTGTATCTTTGAACTGTTGATTCTTGAAATATTTTTCCCAATGATCAGCATGTTATCTACATAGAGTAGAAGGATAACAAAATCATCTTCAGAGGATTTATTGATAAACACACATTGGTCTGAAGTAGTTTTCTTGAAACTTTACTCTCGTATAACAGACTCAAACTTCTTATACCATTGTCTTGGTGCTTGTTTCAAGCTATACAAACTTTTCTTCAATCTATAGACGTAATCTTCTTTTCCTTTTACTTTGAAATCCTTTGGTTATTTAATGTAAATTTCTTCTTCTAGATCTCTATGTAGGAAGGCAGTCTTCACATCCATTTGCTCAATTTCCAAATTGAGACTTGCAACTAGACCTAGCACAGTATGAATGGATGTCATTTTCACAACAGGTGAAAATATCTCGTCAAAGTCAATGCCCTTCTTTTGACTGAAACCTTTGACGATCAATCTCGTTTTAAAGTATGGATGGACTCCGTGTTCTTCATGTTTGATTCTGAACACCCATTTATTCTTCAATGCTCTTTTACCATTAGGAAATTTCACGAGATCAAATATTTTCTTCTCATACAAGGATTTCATTTCATCTTGCATGGCTTCCATCCATGTTTTCTTGTTTTTACCATCCATCGCCTCACTGAAGCTTTCCGATTCTCCCCCATCAGTCAGTGTAACCCACTGATCAGCTGGGTACCTAGTAGAAGACTGAACATTTCTACTAGATCTTCTTAAAGATACTGAAGACTCTGCAGCCATTGCTGGTTGAGTGTGACCACCATCAACATCCTCTTCTTCTGATTCATCTTCATGGGGAATACCTCCATCATCTGCATCTTGCGGATGGTCATCATGATCCTCATCTTCAACTTGAGAAAGTACTTCTGTCGGAGAATTTAACCTTAAGCTTGTTGAATCATCTGTAGGAGTAAAGCCTTCTTTGTCTGCTTTATTTATATCCTTGATGGTTTGGTCTTCAATAAAGATAACATCTCGACTCCTAATCAACTTCTTATACAATGGATCATAGAACCTATAGCCAAATTCATGTTGACCAAAGCCAATAAATACGCACCGTCATGTTTTGACATCAAGCTTATGCCTTTTGTACTTTGGAACATGAACGAAAGCTTTGCACCTAAATACTCGCAAATATTTGTAAGAAACATTCTTGCCTGACCAAATTTTCTCTGGAACTTCATATTGAAGAGGAGCACCCGATGAGCGGTTTAGCATATACACTGTTGTAAGTAGCGCTTCACCCCAAAAGGATTTATCTAGCTTTGAATGAAAAAGTAAACTATGAAAGTTCGATTATCCTCTCAGCTAAACCATTTAACTATGGTGTCTTTGGAGACGTTCTTTGATGTCTAATACCATGCCTTTTGCAATAAGCATGAAATGATCTAATATACTCTCCGCCATTGTCTGTGTGGATACACTTGATGCTGTTCCTAATTTCTCCCTCAACTGAGGCATGAAATTATCTGAAGACTTCTAGTACTTGATCCTTGGACTTAATGGTATAACCCAGGTCTTCCTCGAATGGTCATCGATGAAAGTCACAAAATATCTGGCTCTGCCAAGTGACTTTGGTAGTGGACCACACACATCAAAGTGAATCAGATCTAATACATTCTCCATTCTGGAAGGTGGAGAGCTATGGAACGATACTTTGTTCTATTTTTCAGCTAGACAATCTTTACATTTCTTCAAGGATAGCTGATCTAAATTAGGTAAAACTTTATCTTTTACCAATTTATACATCCCTTTTTCACCAGCGTAAAAAAGTCTCTTATGCCATAAACGTGCGATATTTTCATTTTCCATTACATTTATAGATACATCAGAGACCTTTGCTTGCATCACATATAATTTTGAGAGTTTATGTCCTCTCACAATGGTGAGGGAGCCTTTGGGTGAGCTTTCATTTTCCATTCCAAACCTGTTTTGGAAACCCTCGTCATCAAGTTTGCCTATAGACATTAAATTTAGGCGCATGTCGGGGATGGGCCTAACATCTTTTAGAAGAAGTTTCATGTTATTCTCCGTTTTCATACAGATATCTCCCTTGCCAATAACTTTTGACAAGTTTCCATTTCCCATCTTTACAACACCATAGTCTCTGTGTGTGTAAGATGAGAAGAGTTGTTTGTGTGGTACGCCATGAATGGTTATACCACTATCAATTACCCAACTCATCTCTTGGGTTAATTGAAATCTATGTTGAATTCGTAGATAAGATTTCCTTGTTCATTATCAATGTTTGTCTTTCCCTTCTTGTCTCTATTATTTTGCTGGTCACTCTTGAACTTTCGACAAAATCGCTTGATGTGATCTTTCTTCTTACAGTAATGGCGCTCGACATTTGCATATTTGTTTGACTTTCCTCGACTCTTATCACTGGAGCTTGAACCCTTAAATTGGCTTGTCCCCATCTTTTCAGTAACTAGAACTTCTAATTCTGAGAAAGAGGTTGAACCTTGAGATCTACGTCTCATTTCTTCATTTAATATACTGCTTTTTACAGCTTCCATGATTACTATATCATTTGCTGCAGTATTTATAAAAAAACTTTCAAAGTTTCCCATGACTTTGGTAAAGAAGTTAGAATCATATGTAAGAGCAATTATCTCATCATCAAACTTCATGCCCATTGTCGACAACTGATCCACCATTCCTTCTATGTTATTTATGTGATAAGCTACAAAAGTATTTTCTTCATATTTTACTTCCATCAACTAGGTTAAGTTAAATAATTTGTCATTTCCAGTCTTTGAAGCATATACTGCTCCAGCTTATTCCACAGTGTTCTAGTATGAGTTTCGTTACAAATATGATTGTAAATGTTGTTATCGACAAAGTATCAAATATATCCACAAACTCATTCATGCTCAAACACCTACTCATCTTCGGACATCCCTTCAGGTTTGATGACAGAGAATACCAGCTAGTGCATCTTCTTAATCATGAGAAGATCCTTCATTTTGCTTTCCCAAATACGGTAGTTTGAACTATTGAGGTTGAGTATTTTACTTGTCTTTACCTTCATTGTCATGAACCAAGACCGGGCTCTGATACCTCTTGTTGGAACTGTGGTTATCTACACTCCAACCTCGCATTAGTGTGATATTTTCTGCTTTGGGCCAAGCCCACGGATTTATTTTTGGGCACAAAATGACCTTATACTAATGGATTTGGTTGAACCTATTTATTTAGGTTCTATTTGTCTCTCCCACCAATGTGGGGTGGGTTTGTATACCCAACAAACCTCCCCTCAATCCTGGACCACACAATCTCGTGACTTCCCCTCCAGAGACTATTGATTTCGGATCTATCACTATCTTGTATTGCCGCAATAACCCGCGGGACACACCTGTCCAACCACCTGTTCCTATCGAAAACACTTTCGACACAAGGCGTTACCGCAGACCTTCACAGCGCTAGGTTGCACCATCTGATCTGCTAGATCATCTTGTACCGCTATTATCACCCACTGGGACACAACGCCTATACCATCACTTGACATGAAAACTTTTGATACAAGGCACCCTTGCAGATCTTTTGGTCCTAGTGCCACACCGGTGACTCCACACACGTCGGCCCATCACTTCTACCTCTGAACCTGGAATCTGAAACCACTCATTGGGATCGTGCGTATCTACACGCTAACCCCATATTAGTATGTTATTGTCTACTTTGGACCAAGCCCTCACGGATTTGATTTTAGGCACTTCCCAAAAGGCCTCATACTAATTGATTGAGTTGAACCTATTTATTTAGGTTCTATTTGTTCTCTCCCACTGATGTGAGATGAGTTTGTATACCTAACACTAATGCCCTTACACTCCTAGGCCTAACTGTGACCAACTCCAATAGTTGCAGTTAGACGGATTGATTTGGATCGATTATTAGTCAAAATTAAAAATAAATTAATTTGATTAATTTTTGAATTATTAGAAGTATAACAACTAAATATAATAACATTTATCGATTTGGTTTAACCATAAAAGAAAATAAAAGATACAATTCATTCAAAAGGGAAGCAAAAAGACACTGATTTATTTAAAAAGAAATCAATTCTCTTCGTGTCAATTTGAATTTCTAATTCTTATCCAAAACTCTAATTATATTTAATTTTGTCTTAATTGTTAGTTAATTCAATATAGTAAACAATATAAACTTACTGAATATAATACATACGCTATCGATATTGTTGCACAAATAAAAGACACATCAATTTTATTCTTTTGCATTAGAGTGTTGTACTTTTCGCATAAAAATTGATCATAAAAACAATGTATTGTACATGCATTATAAAAAATATGTAAATAATTTGTAGGTTCAATTCGATTATTTAGGATTTGTTTGGAAAGCCACCCTGGTAATTGAATTTGGCATAATTACATTGTCTGACATATTTGGTTGGATAGGTAACTACTTGATCAATATGTAATTGGGTGTAATTTGCAGGTATAATTTGTACTGACCTTGAAGGTCATTTTTCGCATTTTTAACCAAATTATCATTTTACCCCTCCCAAAAGTTGTCTTGGATCATATTGGGATAAGTCTAAAAGTCAAATTTTGAAAATATTTTAAGAAGTAAGAGTTTTGCAAATAAATGGATTTTAAAACGTTGTAAGTTGAAAATTTTGAGTTTCGAAGTCATTTTATGTTTTGTGTATCGGAATTCGATTCTGTTGATTCCATTAGCTTTGGAATACCGAATCTAATCTAGGAGAACTTGTAGAACTAAATTTGAAGTTAAAACGGAGATTTTACGCCCAAAGTTGCACTTCTAGTTTATTTTGGATCATAAATTTGACTTTGGTCAACATTCAGACTTGAAGGCTTGGATTGAAATTCCGTTAGTTCTAGTGGTTTCGGATGATGAAGCTAGTGCTAGAAATGCCCTCTTTGTAATTTTTAGAGGTGCGGTATATTTCAAGCTTTTCGGTCCGAATTCAAATTATGGTGCTTCCATTGAGTTTGGATCGTTATTTCTGGTAGGTTTCTATGTTTGGTTTCTGTTCACGGGGTTCCAAACGAATCCTCGAGGGTCTAGTTCTTATTTTGGTTGTGTTATTTTGCTGGTTTATTTGTTATATCTGGTGCAGGATAAGTTACTCTCCGCATTCGCGCTCTTAGCTCCGCATTCATGGAGGTCAATTTACTTAGATTTCTGCGTTCACGAGAGAGGGACCACGTTCGCGGAGTTGTAGGAGTGCAGTAACTCCATAAGCCTCCGCAATCCCAGATGTTTGTCCCCGTTCGTGGAGTGTTACGTGTCTCTAAACCATGGAGTTCTTTTAAAGACGTGTTTAAACTCATTTTCATCATTTTTGGGCATTCTAAGCTTCATTTTCAAGGGAGAATTCGAGGGTTTCAAGGCTAATCAATCAGGTAACTATTTTCTAATCTATTTCAATTATTCTCATGAATTATTTTATGTTTTTAACCTCCAATTTTGGGGATTTAATGGTGGAATTTGGGGATTTTGGGTCTTTGATTTTCAAATTTTAATTGGTGATTTCTCCTTCATCTTAACTCTATTTTGAATTGGTTTTCACCGTTGGAATCCTTGTCACAAGGAGAATATTTTCATATATAAATTTCCAAATTCCAGTGATTTTTTCCGGCATTAGAATTTTTACTATTTTACTCTTTCTCTCCAAATTAATTGATTTTAGTGTCATTAGATTCGTTATGTGATTGTGATACTATATTTGAATAGATTATGATGATTTGAAATACCGTTGGAGAGGGAAAGCGACGATTTTGACTTGATTCGAGACTTTATTTGAGGCAAGTGGACTTCTAATCTTTTATTAAGTATGGATAAACCTTGTATGCTTATATGTGTATGGAATTAAGTATTTAGGGGTAGAAATGCATCATTGTAGGTTTTATCATGACTTATAGTATTGATTATTGAGACATTGATCATGTTGAGATATTGATGATATTGAGCAATTGAGGTCATTGTGATGTTGATATTATGATATAATTATGATCATGCATCTTGCATCTATTATTATTTGTGCATTGCTACCTGTGATGGTTATTACGACCAAGATGTGTGTAAGATACATGTGGATTGGTGGCCGAGGTCTCTATCGACTGGGCCGATGTAATATGCTGACAGTCAGAGGTAATTTCCAGATGGTTTGAGGTCATTTTCGGACAGGTGACATGAGATGGGGTCATTGCCGATAATGATCATAGATACATGGACAGATATGTCCTCTAGGGGTTCCATCTGAGGCACACATAATGATCAGCAGATGTATATTCTACGACAGACATGCATCACGATTATTTGACATTGCATCACATTGTGTTCATTGCATTGACACCTATTCCATCTCATATCATATCTAATGTATTAATTAGTTATACATATGGTAGAGTATATAACTAATGTATTAATTATACGTAACATAAAAAAGTGTATCAAATAAAGTATTACTAATATTAACATAAACATTATTTTTATTAATACATTCTAGAAATAATCCCTCAGTGTGTACATAACCGATGACTGCTATGAGTAAGAAGATTTCATAAATGGCACTAAATGTCATTCAGATAATAATCTTAAATTTTACCTACTATAAGGTTGATCAACCGGGCCTAAAATTACATGCTCTTTTATTAAAGTACAAAATTATTATTATTATGAGGTCTCTTCATAGTTTTAAGTTTAAAACTAAATGCTTTTTATTAGGAGTGTTCACGGTTTGAATAAAAATCGATCCAAATAGAAAAATCAAACCGAATCGATTAAATAAATCAATTTTATTTTGATTTTGGTTTGGTTTTAATTTTTTAAAAACCGATAGTATTTGGTTTAATTTTGGATTTGTTCAAAAAAATCGAGAAATAACCGAACCGAACCGATAAAATTATATTCATATATTTTATAATTATACATACATAATGCATTATGTATAAAAATAATTTTTATTTTTAATCCACTATGAAATTATAAATACTCAAAACGAGAACATTTATCTTACTAATTTCATGCATATGAATGTCTATAACAATTCTTGGAGGGAGTAGAAACGTCACTAGCTTTTTCTTCTAGGCCAAAATGGTAAATTTTGGAACTTTTTCATAGAAATTTACTGATTGAAAGTTTTATAATATTATAACTATTTTTCGTTTTGAATTGATTGTTGTCACTTTTTCTCCATTTTAGATGTATTATTGCTTTTATTTTTATGTATGGTAATAACCGAACCAAAATCGATAATAACCAAATCGATAAATGTATATTATAATGGAGTTGATTTGGTTTTGAGAATTTAAAAATCGAATTAAGTTGATTTGGTTTTGATTTTGACCAATAATCGACCCGTGAACACCCCTACTTTTCATTGTGATTTTCTAGCTAGCAAAACTATAGATTTTTTTTTTTAACTAAAGACACTGTTAAGACATCATATTGCATAAAAGTGAATTAAGACTTTCTAAAGTCTACCATAAAATCATCTATTATTAATTATCAATAAGCTCAGGTGTGAGGGATCTGATAAAGACCACAATTTATAGAGTGAGTCGACTAAATTCTTTTATGGTGTCAACAAATTTCATGTGGTCGAAAATTTTCATCAAATATTGTCTTACTTGAATCATCACCAATGCTATTGTTAGCTGATTTTGTTACAAAACAAAATTTGTGAACATCGCTTCAAATAAGATGAATAGGGCATATTGTCACTTCAATGTTAGTTGTACTCACATAAATGAAAAAAAGGTGCGGGGTGGTTAGGGTGGGGGGCAGAATTGGATTAAAAACTGTAGGCGTGATGTCATTTTCAATATTTTTTATTAAAACATAATTTGGTGAACTGAGTATAACCAAAAACAAATGCATATAAAATTTTATTCAAAATCATATACAAATTCATAAACCTACATGTATATAATTAAGCAAGAAGTGCGTGCAATGAGCAAAGATGGAGCGGAAAATTTGTATGTATCCTCATCAAACACCATTGATATAGGGCTGTTAATTGTGATTGTGTCTTTGTTGGAGTTGATTTGGTTCTTAATGTATAGGAGGAGGAAATAGAGAATGAGCCACAAGGTACAGTAGGAGTATCAATATTGTCATGACGGACACGTTGATACTCACACTTGTTTACGGTAGAAAAGAAAAAGAAAAGAAGTTGAAGATGTATACTTCTCAAGAGTGTTGCACTCCCCCTCAAGTCCATTAGCACAAAAGTTTTTACTACTTCATCGTTGATTGTGAAAGGCAGAGTGGTATAGCAAAAGCCGGCAGGGGCTCAGTGCTGCGACAACCCACCAGCTCTGAATTCAAGCTCGTTTCAGAACTTGGAGGATTCAAAACCTACGTCTCTGCTTCTTCCAATTCCAAAAGCGCCGTCTCCGACATTTTTGCCCTTTTTTAAGCCTAACATATAATAATCATGGAAATATGTTGGAAACAACACCTCTAGACCCACTTCTTCTTGTAATCAAATACCAGAAAATAACTTATAACACTGCTCCAGTTTAGTTTGAGAATCTCTAAGTTGAAGCAAAATCTACAGTACAACAAATACTTGTTCCGAATTAGCAGAACAAATACATCTATTTGGGAGAAGGGAAAAGAACTCCCGCACTTCCTTTACAGTACTACTACTTTGATCCCACTATACTCCATTTGTCCATCTTTGCTTGTTTACTCTACATCCAACAATATTTGAAAGCAAGAAATTTAGTTCTTAATTTACACTTTATCATTAATTATAACTATTTTCTAATTACATCTTTCAAAATATTGTACATACTATATTTAAGGAGTGATCTGCAAAATTACTCTTATCATTTACTACTTTTTAAACAATAAGGACATGTAAAGATGGACGGAGAGAGAATGAGACATTTGCTGCATTGGAATTTAAGCGGATCTTTCTCTAACTACAAATGTTTCATCTCAAATGTTGGATATTAAACTTGGAACTAGATGTTTCAACACTTGATACTCAAATTCTAAGTCAAAATATTAATGAAGAAAATTAAATGTTTTGATCCTTGGTAATTTTAAACATCTCTCTTTTGAGCCAAAAGAGTGAGGATTATTGTTATAATTTATGTTGAATACAATCTCTTAATGTTATAAATACTTTACAGGTTATGAAGCACCAAATCTGAGGTATGCACTGCTTCTCAAGTTCAGCTTGGAGTTGTCTAATAGTACCTTCTAAAGTTACTTTTTCTTTTCGACTTCACTATTGTTATTTTTTCATATATTTTTATATTAATGTTTGCGCCATATGTATACACTTGGATGCTTCTCTCTTGTCAACAACTTCGTTTCTTGCTTTTATAGATATAGCAATATCATATACAACTACAACAACATATCCAATGTAGTCCACAAAGTGGGGGTTTGCGATGGTACAGGGTATTGAATCTTACCCCTACCTTAGAGATAGAGCAATTGTTTCTGAATGACCTCTGGCTCAAGGAAAACCAGTCCAGAAAAAGAAGTAACAATCTTCAGATAATAACATAAAACAACAGATAATAACAGGACAGAAACTACAATATTACAATGTGATAATCAAGTTACAGGAACAACAGAGAGTAAGAAACTACCAAAGCAATACTATGAGTACTAATATGAATGGACTGCAATACAACAAACTGCTACATGCTAAACAGCCACAGCTCTCTTTTAATAAAAGGAGTTGATGCTTTAGCTGAATGCTTCTATCTGTTGATGACTTTAGGTTTTACTCCTTAGACATCAGCAATACAAAACACAACTATAATTTCATCAGAACCAGATAAAGAAAGAAAGAAGAGAGAGAGAGGGCAGTCTGAGTTACAGATTTTACCTATATAAATAGAAGTCTGAATTACAGATTTCAGGCGATCCACTGATCTTGTCCTTGTATCTTTTTCTTTACATTTCAAAGGAAGAAGTCGGGATGAATGTTGTTTGCATTTTTTCCCAGTAATTAGGCTGCAAGAAGATTCTATTTGATCTTGGGCTAATTCCAAAACTTAACTGCTGTTATGTAGGAAGCTTGCTGACAAAGTTGCAGCTGGGGGTTACTATGTGGTGGTTCCTGATTTTTTTAATGGGGATCCTTTCAATCCTAAAAATAAGGAGAGGTCTATGCAAGTCTGGTTACAATTGCATGGAACAGTATGCCTTCTGATTGATTTCTTCTTTAATATGGCCGTAGATTCGCATCATGAATAAAAGTAGGCAACACCATTATTATCAGAGTTGTCCATCCATTAACTTGATCATGCTTGGGAATGTCATTGTGCAACACTAGTATTATCAGGCTCACCGCCATGACATTCATTTTTTGCTTTGTTCAGTTAGGATAAAGGATTTGAAGATGCAAAGCTGGTTATTGCAGATTTAAAAGATAAAGGCATATCTGCAATTGGAGCAGCTGGGTTTTGCTGGGGTGGTAAGTTTACAACTCTCTTTTAGGATTATTCGTCCATTGCCCTAGGGTGTATAGGTGCAATATTGTGTAGTTATTTGAGATTCCGACCTGTTTTCTTAACAGCCAAGGTGGTTGTCCAACTAGTTAAGTCTGACAACATTCAAGCTGCAGTGCTATTGCACCCATCATTTGTCTCTGCGGATGATATTAAGGGTTCGCTTGTATTTTTCCAGAATCATTTGTGATCGGATTGAACTATTACTCTTGGATTTTATACGAGTGTGTTGCATGTGAGACAAAGCATCTCAATGACACTATAATACTGATGACTTGTTCAGTCAAGTTAGTCGCGGTCTGTCTCACTTGTGGGAGGCAAGGAGATCCAGTTTGATGTTTAGTACTCCATGTCCGAATATTGCTGTTCTATAGTTCGAATTACAGATGAAATTTTGTTTAGGTGGTTTCTGTATTCCTATGCCTTAAGTAGTATTTTCTATCAAGTGTTTTTAGAATTATGATGAGTAAATTGAACTGCATCATTTTTTAGATTTTTCCTGCTCCCTTTTTTATCTTTATTTTCCTCCTCCTGAATGGAGCTGATGATGTATCTATTTGCAGAGGTGGAGGCTCCAATAGCTATTTTAGGAGCTGAGATCAATAAACAATCTCCTCCTGAGCTTCTTAAGCAGTTTGAGGAGATTTTATCATCTAAACCTGAGGTACGCGAACATTCCTATGTTTAAGACTTACCTGTGAAATAGTGCATGCCTTTTGTTTTGGTGGATGAATTTCTTAGAGAGCGTTACAGAGTACTGGATTTATCCTTTCCTTTTCTTTTGTTGTCGTCTGTAAAAATAGGTGGACAGCTTTGTGAAAATTTATCCTGGTGTTGCCCATGGGTGGACTGTGCGATACAATGTAGAAGACAAGAAGGCTGTGCAGAGTGCTGAAGAAGCTCATCAAGATATGTTGGACTGGTTTAACAAGCATATAAAGTGAGTGAATAAAGTATCAAAGTTAGCCTGATGTTAGTTATGGTGGAGCTAATTATGGATAACCCCTGTATTGCATCTTTTTATTTAAAAATGTATCTTGTTATGATTATGTGTAATTTACTGTTACGTCTATAGTTTCTTATGTGTTTTGCCTTAGAATTATAAGCAATAGGCCTTTCTGCTACTGGAAGTTGAGTGTATTAATAAAAGGCATAACACATAAAAATGACTCTCAACTTGGCATAGCTTTTTAAGTTGGAACTTAAACTTTCATAGTGCACAAATATGACCCTCAACTTGGCAATTCCTGAATAAGTAGGCAC
>JAOTQR010000109.1:16694651-16719718 GCA_025774065.1 Solanum ossicruentum | reverse complement strand
TTTTCGGAAGCTCAAGAGTTTGCTTGGCATGATTGATGGAAGAGAATTTGGTTTAAGGGGGAGTGTTGAAAATTAAATCAAATTCATTAAAGAAGATTGAAAGACTCAAAAAATTAAATAAAGGAGGACGAACCTAGTCCAAGATACGTGTATCTACTCAAGAGTCTCTTTGTTCTATGACTATACAAGTTTTATGTTTATCTCTTTGGAAGTGAAAAAGTTTTTTTTTTAGCCTATAAATAGGTGCATCAAGTTTTTTTAAGATGTAAGAAAAATAAATAAAAGTGCTAAGGTCAAAATTCCGTTTCCTCTCCTTCTTGTGTGAGACAATTGTGTGAGTGTATTTCGCTGTGCACTTAACATGAAAGTCAGCCTTCCAACAACTAGCTTAATCGTCATAATCATGTTGTTGACTTTCCTAACATCTACCATCTGCTTCCTAAACTCTCTGTCTATTTAAATGCCTACACCATTCCTATTCCTCAAACTTAACCATAACTTAAACCCCTCCATCTCACGAAGCCTCAGATGATAATTCTATATTATTGCTCTCAAACACTAACAAGACATTTTAATCAACATTTGATTCTAAAGGATGCTATGTGGTATATTTATTAGGCACCAACAAAGTTTGTTAAATTGTAGTTGAAGAGTCTCTTTGTATGCTTTTAAGTCTTGTTTTGCCAGTCTCTTGTAATTTATGTTCATAATATGATTCAAAATTTTAATTTTTTTTTTTTAAAAAGAAACCTGTAAATAGAATTCACTTTTGTGCTATGTTTTTCTTGATCGCATCTTTCAAAAATGAGGTACTTGTTGGCGCCAACACAGCGGAGTGAACAATAAAATTATAGGAGGAATAAATAGAGCAAAGTAGATACCAGAAAATTTAACGTGGTTCACTCAAAACTTTTGGGCTACATCCACAAATCAATACTTCTAATATATTTCTTCTACTATTACAAATAGTAGACACAAGTATACAATTTCTTCTACTATTACAAATAGTAGGCTCAACTTCTTCTACTATTACAAATAGTAGGCTCTCAAACAAAAATACCAAAAATAGTGAACACACTATTTCTTTTAGGAAAAATATTTCTTAAGCACACACTCTAATTTTTCTTCAGAGATTATTTTATTTTATAGTCTATGGTACACCTCACAGAAGAAAAATACTCAATTTGTCTCTGTGACTCTCTCTGTATTTTTCTCTCTATTTGATGCTCTTCAAAACTAAGGATCAATTGTTCCTTTTATAGAGATGTTGGCAGACTCCTTTTTCAATTGTCAAAAGTTGGTGGCCAATACATATCATTTGTCAAAAAGTTGTTTTAACAACTTTTGACAAGCAAACCAGGAAATGTCCACAACCTTCATTTGAATAATTATTTAGTTGGGTTGTGCAACATTTTCTAAAAAAGAAAAGAACTGCCATATGGGCCCTCCATTTGGAGGGATCCACTTAATAATTCTCTCCCTCCTGATAAATGAAGGCCTTCACCATTTTGATAGTTGATCATGTGCTGTGAATGGTCACACCAGTATCAATTATCCAGCTTGTCTGTTGGGTTAATTGACTAACAATCTCATTGTCACAACAGATGTTGAACTCCTCGACAAGATTTTCTAGTTCATCATCACTGTTTGCCTCTTCCTTCTTGTTTTTTTGTCGTTCATTATTGAATTTTTACAAAATCAATTGATGTGACCTTTCTTCTTGTAGTGATGACACTCAACATTTGCATATTTGTTTGATTTTCCTGTACTCCTGTCTTCGGAGCTTGAACCCTTAAATTGGCTTCTCCCCATCTTTTCAGTAACCAAAACTTTTTGGTTATGAGAAAGAGGTTGAACTTTGAGATCTACGTCTCATTTCTTCATTTAATATACTGCTTTTTACAGCTTCCATGGTTACTATACCATGTGGTATAATATTTATCAAAAAAACTTTCAAAGTTTCCCATAATTTTGGTAAAGAAGTTAGAATCATAAATAAGAGCAATTATCTCATCATCAAACTTTATGCCCATTGTCGACAATTGATCCACCATTCCTTCTACGTTGTTTATGTGATCAACTACAAAAGTATTTTCTTCATATTTTACTTCCATCAACTAGGTAAGTAAAATAATTTGTTATTGCCGGTCTTTGAATTATACAACTGCTCCTGCTTATTCCACAGTGTTCTAGCATGAGTTTCATTACAAATATGATTGTAAATGTTGTTATCAACCGTGTCGAATATATCCACAAACTCGTTCATGCTCAAACACCCACTCATCTTCGGACATCCCTTCAGTTTTGACGACAGAGAATACTAGCAAGTACATCTTCGTAATCATGAGAAGATCCTTCATTTTGCTTTCCCAAACATGATAGTTTGAACTGTTCAGGTTGATCATTTTGCTTGTCTTTACCTTCATTGTCATGAACCTAGACCAGGGTCTAATACACTTCTTGGTACCCATACAGTGGAGTGAACAATAAAATTATATGAGGAATAAATAGAACAAAGTAGACACCAGAAAATTTAACGTGGTTCACCCAAGCTGTTGGGCTACGTCAACAAATCAACACCTCTAATATATTTCTTCTACTATTACAAATAGTAGGCACAAGTATACAATTTCTTCTACTATTACAAATAGTAGGCTCAACTTCTTCTACTATTACAAATATTAGACTCTCAGACAAAAATATCAAAAATAGTGAACACTCTATTTCTTTTAGGAAAAAATATTTTCTAAGCACACACTCTAATTTTTCTTCATAGACTATTTTATTTTATAGTCTATGGTATACCTCACAAAAGAAAAATACTCACTTTATCTCTGTGACTCTCTCTGTATTTTTCTCTCTATCTGATGCTCTTCAATAGAGATGTTGGCAAACTCCTTTTTCAATTGTCAAACAAAAGCTCAGATGGGTGATTGTGTAAACAATGTCTTGTAAGAGTACCATTTTATATATTTGTCTCATGGACTTGTGAGATATATCTAATTGTCTTTTACCTTTCAAAGATAGAACAAGACATATTGCCAAATACAGCGAGCTCAATAAGAAGTATTTGAAACAACATAGAGTTGCTACCTCCCAAGTAGACGTTTTAGACGTAAATCTGAAGTCAACAGAGGATTGCCGAACATTTGCGGATGCTTTGTTATGGAGTTGTCATCCTAGGAGACTCAACATATCATCAACATTCAAATTGATTGTATAATTCATTGGTATATTAATGTATATGAAGAATTTGAGTTGTTCTACTTCTCATGGAAGCAAGCCTCAGCTTAGCCAATTAAAGGAAGTAGAAGCCTACAAATTTGATGGAAAATATGAGAGCTGGCGTCCTCTTGAACTCAGAAGCGGGAAGTCAGAAACAAGAATCCTTGAAAAATGGAGATATTTTATTTTTTATTAGATTGGTGATGCATTTTATTGTGTTGCAAATTGAATGCATTTACTGCAGACCAATTTTTTAATCCTTTTGACTTATAGACATTGTTCTTCTTGGTAAATTATATGTTGTGATTGATATTCTCTCTACATGTCAAAATCTTCAGATATTTTAGCTATTTGCAATCTGTCTGTATAGAGTTTGACAACTTTCCATCTATGTATAAGACCTGGCTTATGGTTGTTCTTTTGTTTTTTAAAATCACTAAACTGAAATATTCAAAACAATAGACATAACACCATAATGTCCAGTCTATCAGTTGGCTAGGTTGGGAGTTAGGTTGGAAGAGGTGGGAAATGGTGGTGGTGGTGTTTCTGTTGATGGTTCCAAGTCCTCATTGGTTGAGGTGGTGAAAGCTAAACAAGACCTTGATCCTTCCTTGTTACAATTGAAGGCTTTGATTAGTGATGAAAAGTTGGACGTTTTCTCCCAAGGGGGAGATGGTACCCTTAGATACCAAGATAGGTTATGTGTGTCTTGTGTTGGTGGTTTAAGAGAGAGGATTCTTGATGAGGCTCATGGTTCTTCCTATTCTATTCACCCCGGTTCTACTAAAATATATAGAGATTTGAGAGAGGTGTATTAGTTGGGAGGCATGAAGAAAGACATTGCCAAATTTATGTCCAGTTGCCATAGTTGTCAACAAGTCAAAGCCGAACATCAAAGGTCGGGTGGCCTAACCCAAGACATAGAGGTTCCTACTTGAAAGTGGGAAGAGATATATATGGACTTTGTAGTTGGGTTGCCCAAGACTAGGAAGGGTTTTGATTCCATTTGGATGATGGTAGATAGGATGACAAAATTGACCCACTTTCTACCGGTTAAGAACACATATGGGGATGAAGAGTATGCTAGGTTGTACATTCATGACTTTGGTGAGATTGCATGAGGTTCCTTTATCCATCATATTGAATCGTGGTGCTCAATTTACTTCACATGTTTGGAGCTCTTTCCAAAGGGGTCTTGGTACAAAGACTTAGTACGACCTTCCACTCGCAATTGGATGGCCAAGCCGAAAGGACTATCCAAACACTTGAGGATATACTTAGAACTTGTTTATTAGAGCTTAAGAGTAGTTGGGATGATCATCTTCCATTGATTGAGTTTGCCTACAACAATAGTTATCATTCTAGCATCGATATGGCTCATTTTAAGGCTCTTTATGGTAGACGTTGTAGATCACCAGTTAGGTGGTTTGAAGTTGGAGAGGTGGCTATTTGGGACCAGATCTGGTTATGGAGGCTCTTGAGAAGGTTAGGATAACTAAGGAGAGGTTGAAGACGGCTCAAAGTCGCCAAAAGTCCTATGCCGATGTGAGGAGATTGAATTCAAAGTTGGTGATTGGGTTTATTTGAAGGTGTCACCCATGAATGGTGTGGTCCATTTTGGTAAGAAGGGCAAGTTGAGCCCTAGATATGTGGGTCCTTATAGGGTGATGAGAAGGGTTGGTAAGGTGGCCTATGAGTTGTATTTGCCTAGAGTGATGGAATTGGTTCATCCGGTCTTTCATGGGTCTATATTGAAGAAGTGTGTGGGTGATCCTAATGCTATTGTGCCCCTTGATATTGTGGAAGACAATTTGACCTATGAAGAGGTTCCAGTTCAAATTTTGGATAGACAAGTGAAGAAGTTAAGGAACAAGGATGTGGCTTCCGTTAAGGTCCTTTGGAGGAATCAACAATTTGAAAGTGCTACTAGGGAGGCCGAAACGGACATGAAAAACAATATCCTTATCTTTTCCACTCCACTCAAGCCTAAGGTATCAATCTAAGTCCCTTATGTAATTTCAAGTCTAAGTTTAGCCCATGACATATGCATACATTCATGTCTAAATTGACAAATTCATGATGATTTTACTCTTGTGTTGAGATTTTGGAAATAATGTTTAAGTGCATTGTTGCATCCTTATGTGGGCTGAAATTATCATGTTTATGTCTCTCATATATGTTTCTTTGACATTCGGGGATGAATGTTCCCAGGGGGGAGATATTGAAATGACCCCAAAAAATGCCCGAAAATGTGTCTCAGAAGTGTCCGGAATCATAATCTCCATATATCTCAAAATCCATGTGTGATATTGAAAATTCGACTTCATATTCTTGTTCGGAGGGTCAAATTGAGTGGAAAATGGGTCTAACCCCGATTTTAGAGCAAAAGAATCGCAATTTCATTTTCCCAAAAATTGAATTCCAGAGAGGTTTTCGTGCCCCTGGCGCACGCGCCAAGGGTGCGCCACAGTACATTTTGTTGGCAGTTTTTCAAGTCCGGTCCAAGGATTTTGAGTCTTGGGCCTAAGTGTTCCCAAACGTGAAAATACCTATACTTAGCCATATTTCACCCTGATATCATTCAAAACATTTTCTTATACTCATTCAAACACTTAGCCAAATATTTTACTCCTAAACTCAAGTCTCCAAACTCATCTGAATCTCAAGATTCTCATTCAAGCTTCAAGTCTCCATCTTCAATCTTCATCAAACTAATCTCCAAAGCTAAGGTATATGGGTTTCTTCCATGGGTTCCTTTCACCCATGATACCCAAGCTCCCTTTTAGTCTAAATTGCATGATTTAAAGTTGATTTACTCATGGGTCTTATGTATTATGAATTTCACTGCACCCTACGTTAGAGTTTCATGAAATTATGACTATTTAGCATATTTGGAGCTATGAATCTGAGATCTAATGTGAGATTTGTTGAAGGTTTTTGATGTATATTGCTTGAGGGTGTTATCAAGTATCTATTGATGGTTTTACATGGAATTTTCTAGCATTATTTCACTCTTGAATTTCATGGTTTTACACTAGCATTACATACCCGCCAAGTGTTTGATAAAACGTCCTGTTATGATTTTTTGAGGAAATGAAGGTCCAATGCATGAATGACTATATGATGATGAAAGGAATGCATGTATATGATGATGAAAGGAATGTATATATATGATATTATCTCTATAGTGTTGGGGATGACCAAGCCTCACTCTGGAGGTTATAGGCCCGGGTAACCTTGTTGAGGGGTTTGCACCTCGATCGCCTCGCTTGGGAGATGGCAGGCCCGTGCAACCTTGTCGGGGGAGGGGGGGTTTGTACCTTGATAATCTTGTTGGGGGGTTTGTACTCCATCAACCTTATTGGGGAGTTTGTACCTCATCAAACTCATGAAAGGGTTTGTACCTTATGCGCCTCTCCAAGGAGGTGGTAGGCCTTGGATTGCACTTAAGTGGTCACTCCTTACACATGGATTATATTCTATATAAGCATGATTTTACTTCGAGTATTATTTATACATGTCATATTGCTATATGTCTATTCATTGTCTATGATATGCATTTTGATTATGGTATTTATCACTTGTTGCATTGCATCCTACATACTTAGTACATTCAAAAGTACTAACGCATACTCTGTGCCTACATGATGTCACCATGTAGGAACCGAAGCCCTGCTTGAGCATCTTCATCCACGTGTCTAGCATGCTTCCACTCAAGATTGTTGGTGAGTCCTCCATTTCGGGGACGTTTCTTATGATCTCTTACTATATTTTAGAATTACCTTTCTTTTATGTAAATGTTGACTATGAGGGTGAGCTCGGTTGCTTGTCTTGGCCCCTGCTTTTATCTATGTATTAGAGGTGTTGTTGGACATGTAATGTGAAATGTTATGAATTGTGACTCTCTCTTGACTCCTGTTGTTTTGATATGAATGATGCCCCGTAGCCTTGGTTTTCCCTGTTTCTACTCTTTTATTGCTATTTTATTGCTGCCGCGACCAAGGATGTGTAATGATATGCTAAAAGGCTTACTTGGGATCCTTCGGGTTCCCCTTGCGCCATGTCATGTCTAGGCCCTAGGCTTTGGGTTGTGACAAACTTCATATGTATTTCTTAAACTAATAAATGATAGTTTAGGTGTGTTTCTCAAACTTTCAATACTTTAAGTGTGAAATTCAAAAAAGTGGTATAGTTTAGGTGTGTTTTATATATTTATCTCTTTTTTTTAAAGATCGCTGAACTGAAATATTCAAAACAATGTACATCACATCATAATGTCTTGTCATAGAATTGCACAAGCTGTATGAGTATATAGATACAACCTATTTACTTCTTTAGGGCTCATTCCAATTAAATAGTATTGTATTGAATTTTTGATATCTGTATAATGTCACGCCCCGAGAGTGTACGCATCCAACACTCAAAGAGAAGACCTCAATGATCAAGAAATGCTTAATGGAAGACAATAATGATTTGATAATTAAAGGCCAAACAATATAGCAATCAAACTAAGTAAGACTAGTATGAAAGAAACTAAACACAATCCAATCACAACTCAATAGTCTAGTCTATGAAACCTCTATCCGTCGATAAAGTGGTGCCAATGACATACCCATGACTACTTTAAAATAGAATAAAATACATCTAAAATCAAAGCTAGAAGAGAAAAACATGATGTCTTCTAAAAAAGTAGGGGAGAGCTCACTACTCAATTAAAAGCAAATAAGTCCTCAACGGGGTGCCTGTTGATGACCGCTAGTACTTGTCTTTGCATCATGAAAAGATACAGGCCCAAATGGATGTCAGTACATGGAATGTACGAGTATGTAAAATGATAAAGAACATATAAAGGAAGAATAACATCTACTCAAATAGCTTAATTCAAGAAGTAGAAAACTCAATCAGCATGTTAAGAGTCTAATAGTCAAAGTATAGATTAGATAATGACCACTCTTATACCATCTAATCCAATCTACTCAAAGTACTATCAAGACCTATATGGGAGTTTTTCTAACTGACAAGCATCACCTATGAGCCAATGATGATTCAACGAAGCGATGTCATTTCTACGTCTATCCTATACCTTGCCAGGATACGGGACATCCCATCAGTGAATCCAAAATCAGTAACATTTAGTCCTCCTTTTGGGACAATGGGAAACATTTGATTTTACGGTCCAATCCTCTCCTACGCCATGTATGCAGTTATTGAGTTTGAGTTGGACTTACTCTTACTCAATTTAGTGCTCAATACTCCTCTCAAAACTCAACATGCTCATAAGACATCAAGCCTATGGTTAACTCATTCATCTAGTCTCATTTGGGTATTTGTCAACTCAATTCATCACATTAACTATCAATTGTTTAGTTATATTCTAAGGTTTAGCTCTTGACTCATAAAAACTTTATCATGCATCATTCTATCTCATACTATTGAGGAAAACAAAAGTAGCGTTAAAGCATTTCGGGATTTCCACAGACTCTTTAAAATCAAATTATATTCATGCATACCCATTTAAGTGAAATATGTAAAAATAACAAGAATTCATGCTAGGGATCATGTAGAGAAGCAAAATCACCTAATTCAAGCATTTAATTCATAAAAACAGTAATTTATGCAAGATCATATAGGAATACATTAGGATTTTAGAGAAACCTTCAAGAAACATTCATGAGAGACTCAATTTATTCACAGCTCCATCAATTCAGGTTATGAGGAACGTGGAAGAATATAATCCATGTTTTGGTTAGCCTAATATACCTAGAAGTATTTAATCATGAAACAACTTGGAAAGACTCACAAGATTATCTTCAAACCCTACCCTTTTTCTCTGTGGAAACCTTGCTCTAAGTTGGAGAAGGTGTTTTAGTGTAAAAAGATTGAACTGATTATATTTAGGGATTTATTTAGGTGTAAAAATGTCAAGTTTAGGCTTTGAAAGGGTGAGAAAAGACCAAAATAACCTTTCTTAAAAATCTATCGAAGTTGTCCACGGGCCCACCTACGCACGTAGAAACTTTCATGGCTCGTACTAACCAATCCATAAACTTTTGGGCAAATTTTGGAATTTCTGGATCGATTCCACGAGCCCAATCTACGGCTCATAGATGGGTCCGTCAAATCTGGAACCAAAAAATGAATTTTCTGAAGGTTTTTTTCATGAGTTAATAGTACGGGCCGCACATCAAACAATGACCCATAACTCACCTCTGCTCTGACAGTTTGTAGTTAGAGTCATCAATATGGTGTAGGCCCGTTGGGCCGGCCTGGCATAATCCATGATTTAGCAGGGTTGGACTAAGATTTTTGGAGCCCATTTAAAAATAAAATTTTTAGCCCAGCTTGAATAAGCCTGTTGATTTGTGGGGCTTTTGCAATATGGGTTGGGCCGGCCCTGGGCTGAATTAAAAATAATTAAAAATATAAATAAAAATAGAGTATTAAAAATAATAAGAGTTCAAACTCAAAGTTCAGTTAAAATTTTTAAATATTAAAATTTAGATACAAATTGTATTTTTTTTATAATATGTACTCCCTCTATCCATCTTTACTTCTCCTTAATTGGATTCATCACAGAAATTAAGAAACAGTAAATAATATGGACAATTTTACTAAATCACCTTTTGAATATATCAATCACAATGTCTTGAAAAATGTAATAAGAAAATAAGTACTATAATTAATAATAAGCGTAAAATAAAAGTTAAGTTTGAAATTATCTTTTGATTTCATAAAGTGGACAAGTATTGTTCGACATCTCAAAATAGTATAGTGGACAAGTAAAGATGGATGGAGGGAGTAATAGTAACACTAATACTATGTAATATTGTCCTGTTACTATTATTTAAATATATTTAAATTATAATTTAATTGAAAAAGTTATTAAAAAATATAAGAATAAAAATATGGGGCCCCGGCAAGGTCCGCAACCCATGTACAAATGGGTTGGGCTAGCTATTTTCTAGCCCATAAAAAATAAGTGGAAGTCTGGCCTGACCTGTTAAATTTCAAAGCTTGTACGGGCTAGCCCGGATGGGATGGGTCGACCCATATTGACAGCTTTATCTATGGTAAAATGGCCTTAACTTTTGACTCCAAACTCCAAATTGGGTTAAATAAGTGGCATTGGAATGCTAATTCAAAGATCTTTAATTTGATACATCATGAGCCACCTAATTCTTTATATGCTAAGAGTTATGATCATATAAAACTGACCCTTGTATAATTTTACACTAGAAACTCAATTTATAGAAAGATTTTGAACTCGGCTAAGTACTAGAGGTCCCTTATGACCCTAATACACTTCCCATATGTATGAATGAGTCTTGAAACATAGGTGCATGTAAGAATAGAGCTATGGGTGTCACATATTTAGCACCTTGTTTTTCAAATATGTGATCAAGAAATACATAGCACTAGCAAAAGAAAAGTGAATTATATTTGCAGGATTCTTTTTTTTTTTTTTTTAAATTAAAAGTTTGAGTTATATTATGAACATAAATTACAAAAGACTGGCAAAATAGGACTTAAAGCATACAGAGAGACTCTTCAACTTCAATATAATGAACTTTGTTGGTGCGTAAATACCACACATAGCATCCTTTAGAATTCGTAAGGAGGAGGGTTTAAGTTATGGTTGAGTTTGAGGAATAGCAATGGTATATGCATTTTAATCGATTGGGAGTTTAGGAAGCAGATGGTAGAGGTTAGGGCTAGGCGAGTCAACGACATGATGATGACGATTAAGCTATTTGTTGGAATGCTGACTTTGAACATTATTAGTGCAAACGCACCACAAGCGGGCTTGAATGAGCTTGTGCCTTCCATAAGAAAAAACTTACAAAAATGCCCTTTTTCATTGTAAGTTGAATCAAACTACACTTTTTATGAGAGTATTTTTGTAAGATATTTCTTATGAGGGGCAAAATATTAAGACCACATCTTATATGAGGCATTTTTGAACCCTATAATAAGGTAGATATGATAAGACCTGAAAATCTTTTAATAATATGTTTGGGCCAATTAATATAAAAGGTAAAAATTTCATTAATTTATATGTATCATTGGCTGGACCCACAGGGAAGACTTGGGGTCACAAGTCTATCCTAATATACTTTCCTTTTCTCCATAATATACTTCCCTTTTCTGATAATATCAGTTTATATATGTCGAATCATTAATTGTTTCATCTCCTCAGCCATCTCGGTGAGTTTATTTTTTGTTGAATCATGATTTAATTATTTTCCTCATAACAGAAACTTTTGTCTTTTGCTAATTTCACGTAGTACAGAGAATTTCAATTATAATCTCTGCTGCTTTGGTGTTTGTTTAAGCAATTTCTCTTTTTGATGGAATTTACAATAATGATTTTAATTGATTATTATGATTATAATTATCATCTCTCTCTTTTTTTCTTTTTTTTTTTGGATTGGATCATCAGACATTGTAAAAGACAAGACTTGAGTTGGTTTCACTTATTATCGGTAAGTCAGCTTCTTTATAAATCGCTAGAACAAATAAATGAAGCCATTTTACTCTGACCTTGATAACAAAATCTTTACTCGTTCTGCCTCATTTTATGTAACTTTTTTTCAATTCCGTTTGGAAAAGAATGTCATTTTAGTATATTGATAAACATTTCAACTTTAAAATCCCATTTTACTCTAAATGAAATGATTTACAATCACACAAATATATAAGGATTGTTTTAGAACACAAATTTTAAAAGACTTTCTTTTATTCTTAAACATCATGTCAAGTCAAAAAGTGACATATAAAATTAAACAGAGGAAGTACTATTTATTCAATGTGAAAGTTAGTTTTCTCCTTCAGTTTCATGACCAAAAATGGCACGAAAGGTCTATAATCTTTCAAATGCTCATAGGTTCTAAGCGTCGCAATTGGTAGGCTGAGTCATATTTTGGCAGGTCATAATGAATAAACATTACAAACAGGTCAAATTCAATCCAATCCAAATTTATTTTACTTGGATTAATCTCACGTCCCAAGCCTAGAGTCTAGACGTGACAAGACGAATGGGAATCCAAAGGGACCCCAAATAAGTCTTTTAGCATATCATTCACACATTCTTGGTCGCGGAAGCAAAATAAACAACACAAGAGATATAAATAAAGAGAAGCCGGATTAAGGGAAGTTTTGATATTCATAAAAACATAAAAGAGTCAAGTTCATAGCATAAGTTCATCAAATGTCCAACAATACCTCTAACATTGAATGAAGCGGGGGCCAAGACACTTTCCGGGCTCACCCCATAGTAGCAAGTGTTCAACATAAAGAAATCTCAAAATTAGCAAGAATAACAAAGATAGTGTCCTCGGACTTGAAGACTCACCAAAGCTTGCTTCAAAGGATCGTACTAGCCACGTGAAGGATGATCAAAAGGTACTCCGGTCCTTACATGATAATATTATGTAGACATAGAGTATGCGTTAGTACGTTTGAATGTACTAAGTATGTGAAATGCAATGCAACAAGGATCACAAGCTATAATAAACTAGATGCTTAATCGTAACCAATGAACATAAGTTCAATATGTCATGTGTAATCAATGTTTAAGATAAAACATGCTTGAGAATAATTATACTTACATAACTTGTTTAACACCATAAAGTGACATGAATAGATCATCCAAATTCTTGTACTGGAGGGTGAGAAATATAACATAGGTCATAAAAAACCATTCTAGTGGGTAATGGGTAGTACATGAGGGTAGAGAAATAAAAGAGGTCATAACCCCTACATGTAAGCATGAGATAATGGATAGTACATGAGGGTAGAGGAATAGCATAGGTCATAACCCCTACATATAAGCATGAGATACTATAAAATATTGAATCGCACATAAGGGTGAGGCGTATCACATAGTTCATAACCCCTTCATGTGAGTATAAGATATTGCATAGCATTAAATTGTACATGAGGGTGAGGCATATAAAATAGTTCATAACCCCTTCACATAGATATAAGATAGTAAGTAGTATTGATTCGTACATGAGGGTGAGGCATATAACATAGTTCATAACCCCTTTATTTAGAAATTGGCCTTGTACTAGAAGGTATGACATATAACATAGTTCATAGCCCCGTCTTGTAGGCTTTACAATTTATAAAAGCATAAACCTTAGCATAATAACTCAATAACTAATCAACAACGAAGACTAGTAAAATCATGCAATAGATCATTAATAACTTTAATAATCCTTGAAAATACATTCTATCAAACACTTGGTGGGTGTATAATACTTTTTTAAAATTATGCAATTCAAGAGTGTAATAATATGAAAATCAACCCACCAACATTTAGTAAAATCCTCATATAGAATATCTTGAAATCCATCACTCAAATTTCATAATAGATCATAGTTTTATAGCTCAAAACGTGCATAGTCTCAATAGACAAAACTCATTCATAGTACAAGCTTGAAATAGGTAGTCATGTATAATAAATCAACCTTTCGTAAAATTCCAACATAATTCATACTCATAATCCATAATAGAAGATACTCATAGATAATAAAACTTGAAATTATGCAATTTTCATAAAAATGGAGGTTAGGCTCTATTGGTGAAAGAACCCAATGGATGAAACCCACATACCTTAAACTTGGGTTTTCTTGATGTAGACTTGAAGGAGACATGAAGCTTGAATGGAGCTATTGAGATCCATAATTAAGCTTGACACACTTGAATTTGGATGAAAATTTTTGATAAAATGGTTGAGAGGTTTTAGAGAGAGTTTTTGAGTGTTATGAAGTTGAAAAATGATTAAGTATAGGTGTTTTCATGCATAAGAGAGCATGGGGCTATGACCCCAATGCCCTTGGCCGAAACAAAGAAAATAAGGATGTGACAACACCACTCCACGACAGGTCCGAGTCGCGGAGCCATCGCGGACAGCTTCTGTCTTCGAAAATTTTAAGAAAATCAATTTTTGCTATGGGTCCTCTAAAATTCGGGTTATACCCATTTCCCACTCAATTTTGCCCCCCTGATCAAGAATATAAAGTCGAATTTTTGATATCACACATAAATTTTGAGATATATGAAAATTACGACTATGGGCATTTCCGAAGCATATTTTTGAGACGTTTTAATTAAAACGGATCAAAAAATAAATCAAAAAGGGACAAAACTCAAATCAACTCCTTTTTTCCAGGGTGATAACTGTGAAATATTACCACAGGCAAAATTTACCACTAGTTACAAAATTTCTCCAACAAGTAGAAGTACCTGAATTTCTAGCTTTCTATGAGTGTCTTAAGCCTTATTTATTTGCACGTAACACATATTTGAATCTAAATGGTTCAAACATTAGACCATTAAATGCACTTGTTTTCCTCAAGATTTAAGGACCAAATTGGTGTGAATATGTCCTAATTAATTATTAAGATCTAGAATAGGATCTTAATATCATCAAGAAGTACTCTTGATTGTATAATATTCACCATCACTCTATTCATAATTACCATCATACATCACTAACCACTTTTGTCATCACAATTACCACAACCACTAGTCTACCACCATTACCGTCATCAACCACCAATTACCTTTGCCATCACAACCACCACCATTGCTAACCATTACTATCAACTGCTATCATACTTACCTCCTCTGTCATTATGATTATACCAATTACTACCACCAGCCCCGTCTCTTAGCCGCCACCATCACTATCAACCACTACCTTCATTATAATCAATTTCTACTACCAATAAATTCCATCATCACAACTATCACTACCGGCAACTACCACCATATTTTAAACTGGCACCACCATCGCTACTACCTTCACCACTACTATCAACCATTACCACCAACCACCTCCATCATCATAACTAGCACCACTGCCAACTATCATGAACAGATCATCAATCACTACATATTTTTCATTCATCTTCATCAACACCACCAATTACTAACATCAACCAACTTCATAATTATAACCATCAACACCACTACCAATTACCATCAACATGATAGTCACCACAACATCAACCACCTATACCATCACAACTATCAACACACCATTAATACTAGCCATTAACGACAACTATTACTATCACCAATACCACTGGAAACTATCTCCACTATCTCTAGCAAGCATAAGTACGTTCCATTATTTTTTATCACATAATGATTTAAGTTTATTAACTGTAATATTTAATTAATTTTTATTTGAATTATATATTTATTATTTACATATAAATATATTACATAAAGTCAGATGGTAAAAAACAAACAGTCTTAATCATTCAATAATCAAATCTAGAGACAACATCTTAATTATTTGTATGTACATTTAGTTTCAGATATCTAAATCTTAATGAAAACGAATAAGGCCTTAATCTCTTTCCTATTTCAAAGTGTATCTGTTTTGCAACAAGATCTCTCTCTTTGTACATGGATGCTTTATAATTGCTTCCAATTCCTAGACATCCATGTGTCATAAATTATAGTCCCCATAATAGCTGCTTCTTTACATCCAACCCAATTTTTTCTGATATTGGAAGGCTAACAATATCAGTAAAAATAGAAGTTCTAACAATAGATATTGACAGACATGAATAAAAATGTTGTTCTTAAAAAAACTAAGAGTTACTGCACTTTCAGGTATTTTCTACAGAAGATGACTCACAATGACATCGACTGTATGTTTGATCACTTAAGAAGGATCATGACTGGATGCTATCTGAACAGCGTCAAGATTGATCAAATTGAGACACTTGAAATCGAACTAAGATTTTTGAGAACTTTTCTCAAATACCATCATGTTCTTTTGCCTGATTCCTTTATCAAAGTCAAAAAGAAGGCTCAGTTGAATGAAGAAATGCTTCACTCAGTTTTTGGTGGATCTCCAAATGAATATGAAATTAATCTTAACATGGAAAGGCTAGTAGCACAGGTGCAGGAACTCATTCAAGGTAGTACTAGTTTAAGGTACAACTATGAGTTCAATGATTCCTATCTACTGGACTACATGGATTGCCTCGACAAAAATCTGAATGATGTATCAATGTCTGACCTTTCTTTCAAGAATGAAAAACAAATCCTTCAGAAAAATTGATTTTCAAAGCAAGTGAAAATCCTTAAAAAGAAAATGAGATTCTTGAGATACTTATATGCCACAGAGATAAGAGGTTATATTGATCGTGAGAAGCTGGAATGCTTGGAGATTCTCATTCAGTTCATGGCTAACGATGTGGCACAATTTTGCCTTGCTTTTTGGGTTAACGATGAAGATGATATAGTTTCAGATGAGGTTGATGATTATACCAATCCAGTTGAGGATGAAGATGAAATAGATGATATCTCAAGGAGACCTCCTTATTTGTTATGCTTGATCTCATTAGTTGAGCTGGAAATGAAGAAGATTTTTCTTGGTGAACTAAAGGCTTCAAAGTTTAGTCAATCAAGAACTTTCAAGGACAAAAAATTGCCAAAAGAATTTTCAAAACATCTCTACAATCTTCTGATGTATCTCAGAAACAAAATGACCAAGAACTTTTGTAATAATGTCTACGCTCGAAATATTAATGTGGAGATAGAGTTCTTGTTGGTTTTTCTTTCTGATGTACCAAATAGGTTTATTAATGGTAAGAGTTTGAATGAGATCTTGGAAAAGATGGGTGTTCTTATTGGTGATGTTCTATGTGCAATTCAAAAGATTCTTCCCAGCTCTAAAATCAAAGATGACGGTAGCAAGGTAAATCTTTTGACGTTACAAATATTTGAGAAAACTGAAAATCTAAAGGCACAAGTAGAGAGGTACTACAGATACTTTGAATTCATTCCATCTCACTTTCCCACTGTTGGTGGATTGACCTTTCTGGTCTCTCTTTTAAGGAAAATGAACGAGATGTTGAAACATGAGTCAGGTTTAAATCTAATGATAAAACCTCAAATTGTTATTTTAGAGACAGAGCTCTCGTATCTTAATTCCACTTTCGGAGATGTTGAGAAGGTGTATCATGAATATGAAGATCTATTGAGAGGTACTATCAATTTGGCATACGAAACTGAAGTTGCCATCGACTCTATTCTTGTTCAATATAATTCTCTTTGGCATATTTTTTGCTCACTTCCCGCAATCATAAAAGAGATCAAGCATATTAGTGTGAAGGTGACAGAGATGAGGTCTAAGAACATTCCTCTGAAACTCTGCTCTATGGTTGAGCCATCTAAACATATGCCAGCTCAGCATCATAGTAGTCTTATAAATGATGAAGAGATAGTGGGTTTTGGGATAGTAGAAGAAGAAATGATTGATTGTCTGACTCGAGGGACAAACGAGCTAGATGTCATACCAATTGTTGGAATGGGGGGACAAGGTAAAACAACTTGTTCTAGATTGTTGTATAATAATGACACCATTGTTTCTCATTTTGATGTTCGAGTATGGTGCACCATTTCCCAAATGTATCATCGGAGAGAGTTATTACAAGATATTTTCAGTCAAGTTACGGGTTTCAAGGTAAAGGTAAATGAGGTCAGTGAACTTGCTGACATGTTGCGGAAAAGCTTATTGGGAAAGAGGTATTTCATTGTCTTGGATGATATGTGGAATGTTATGGCTTGGAATGACTTAAGATTATCTCTGCCAGATGGTGAAAACAGAAGCAGAGTAGTAGTGACAACTTGACTTGAGAAAGTAGGTGAGTGTGTCAAGCACCATACCAATCCTTATTTCCTTCCATTCCTCACAGAAAAAGCGAGTTGGGAATTGTTGCGGAAAAAAGTGTTTCAAATGGAAGCTTGCCCATCTGAATTACACGATGTGAGTCTAGAAGTTGCAAGAAGATGCAAAGGATTGCCCCTAGTGATCATCCTGGTGGCTGGAATAATAAAAAAGAAGACGGAAGAATCTTGGTGGCATGAGGTTAAAGATGCTCTATATTCCTATCTTGGTGAATCTGAAGACTATAGTTGGGAGACTATGCATTTGAGTCATGATAACTTACCGGATTATTTAAAGCCTTGCCTTCTTTACATGGGGATGTTTCCAGAGGACCATAGCATTTCAGCATCTCAATTGACAAATTTATGGATTGCAGAAGGTTTCGTACAAAACGTCAAATCTGGAGGATTGGAAGAAGCAGCTGAAGGTTACTTGATGGATCTCATAAGCAGTAATATGGTAATGGTTTCAAAGAGAAGCAGATACGATGGTAAAGTTAAATACTGCCGCGTTCATGATATAGTACTTCACTTCTGCATGGAGAGGAGTAGAAAAGAAAAGTTTATGCTGGCAGTGAAGGGGAACTATGGAAAATTCAAACTTCCTGATTGGAAAGAAACTCGAGTGAGTTTCAGTTTTAGTAATGAGCTTTCTGAGATTGTATCCAAAATGCAGAAGCCTTTCCATCAACACGTGAGGTCATTAAGAATGACAATTATTAGAGGTGAAGTTTCTAGTTGGAATTCCGTCAGCAAGTTTAGTAAATTGAGACTTCTCAAGGTCTTGAATTTGAGTTCCCATAGAGTGGGTCACTTGTCGTCAGCTACATTGCGACCATTAATTCACCTGAAGTACATAGCAGTTTGTGCAAAGAAATTTAGTTTTCATCCTGAATCACATCTTCCCCATCTAGAAACCTTAATTGTGTTGTGTCCGTTTAGTCGTACAGTGTTACCACTGACTTTTTGGAAAATGAAAGCATTAAGGCATGTTCAGATTAATGACGCTGTTTTTGATTTGAAAAACAACAAAAAGTGGATCTCTGAAGAATCTTCTAAATTGGGAAATTTGAGGATATTAAGGCAAGTTGTGATTAAAATTGGTGGTGATGATAATGTCGATATATTATTACGGAGGTGTCCTAATCTTCAAGAACTTGAGATCGGAATCTTGTGCGATGATGATTCTGTAGAGATTTTTCAATTGGAAAGTCTTACCCAGCTTCAAATACTTTGCCTTTCCATGGAGTCGTTCCGGTTAAATGTATCCAAGTTACACGTGCCTTCAAATTTAAAGAAGTTAGTACTACGGGGGACTCGTATAGAAAGCATAATTTCTTCCATTGGGGGACTATCAAGTCTGGAGTATCTCCATTTAGTTTTTCCAACTTCTATTCAATTAAAAGAGTGGTGCCTTGGAGATGTCACATTTCATAAACTTAGGTTCTTGAAGTTGGAATCCTTAAACATCTCAAAGTGGGATGCCTCAGAGGAATCTTTTCCCCTACTTGAAAGGCTCATTATAAAAGAGTGTTACGAGCTCGAGGAGATCCCCCTTAGCTTTGCTGATATTCCAACACTGAAACAGATTAAGTTGGTTCATTGCAAAAACAAATCTCTGAAGGATTCAGCTTTGAAAATTAAGGAAGAAGTCGAAGCTATTGGAGGAAGCGACATAATTGACCTCATTGTGAAAGTAAGTAGAAACAATCTCTTATCTGCATCACTTAAGGTACCAAGCTAGGACAACTAATATGCAAATAATGTTTTTGATACAGTATTAATGGATCTAATTATCGTAGCTGAGCCATGTTCTTGTTACAGCTACAAGGTACTGTTTTCAGAGATTAATTTCTTATTTTTGTTCATTCTTCTTGATTAGATTGTTTCTTTCTGTTAATTGCTCTATGTTGGTCTTAAATTAAGGAGGATTTTTAAATTTGACAATTGCTTAGAATCTTCGACAACTGCAGCAAAAGCAGAGGCAGAGTGCATAGAATTCATTCATCTTGCAATGAGACCCTACTTGAGGCTGAATTGAAGGCTTTACTGAGGATGTCAACTAGCTGATGATTAGTGCCAACATGGTCTAGAGCAATGAGACCCTCTTGTAGCTTGTTTCGAACAAAGTGACTATGTATCTTGATGTGTTTAGTACGTTCATGGAAGACAAGATTTCTTGCAATGTGTAATGCAGATTGACTTTCAAAAAACACCTGAAATGGACCAGTGGTAGGAATTGGTAGTTCACTAATTACCCGCTGTAACCATACTAGCTCACCAACCACCTTCCTAGGGGATCTGTATTCTGCCTCAGCTGAAGATAAGGAAATGGTTTCTTGCTTCTTGGAGTTCCAGCTCAAAGGACTGTTACCAAGTTAAACAACATAACCAGTATCGGACTTTCTAAAGTTAGAGCATGAAGCCCAGTCTGAATAACAAAAAGATCTTACTGTGCAGTCATCTAAATTGTACATGAAGATGTCCAATGCTGGATCTTGCTTCAGGTATCCCAACATGTGGAAGACTGCCTGTAGATGACGCTCTCTGGGTTCATGCATGAACTGACTTAAGTGTTGAACACCATAAGCAATGTCAAGCCTAGTGTTTGTGTGAAAGTCTAGCTTGCCAACAAGCTTCCTGTAATCGGCAGGATCTGAGGGTAATGGACCTTCTTCAGCTCTGAGTTTGACCTAGGGATCAAGAGGGGAAGAAAAAGATGTGAACTGACTACAATTATATTCCTTGAGTAAGTTAAGGACAAACTTTCTTTGAGAGATAAGGATTCCATCCTATTTATGCAGAACTTCTAAGCCTAGGAAATGGTGCAGCTTCCCCAAATCCTTTATCTTGAGTTTCATTGCAAAAGGACTTCATATTAGTGATTTCAACTGTTATTTGGTGAATACAAAAAAACAAAAAAAAAAAGATTAAGATATCTCTTTTTCATTCATTTATGTGTTTTGTGTTTGTAATAAGTCCATGCTTTTGTTCTTCCTTTAAGCATCATCTTTGCTCTTCCAGTGAAGTTTTTGCTTTGCTTCACTTCAAACAATCCTTTCAAATTTCCAATTACTTCAGCTGTTGGGAATATGATTACCCAAACACAACATCTTGGAATGAGAGTAAGTAATGTTGTACAAACTTAGAACAAATTTGAGCCACAAATAAACTAGAGTGACACAAATAGGCCATGAATTTAAAAAGAGAACTAAAATAAGCTTAGTATAAAAAATTTTTGCACTTTCCCAAAATTTTTATAATGGACTGTTAGCCATGTGTTATTTTTTTTTTACACTTTTAAAGTGTAAAAAATTCTTAAACTTTATGAAGTGTACTTTTCTTTTACACTTAGTAAACTTTACAGTTTTTGCAGTCTTTCTTAATTTTGATTTGATGCATCATAAAATGTAAGTTTTTTTACACTTTGTAAAGTTAAATTTTTTTTACATGCAGTTTTTGTAGCCTTTCTCATACAACTGTATTAATTGGATGCATCATAAAAACGTGAAAAATTAGTACGTTTAAAAATACTCAAACATGGCATTTTCACAACTATAATCCTCTGTTTTTTTTCTATCACAAATAATGTCTTCTGAATCAAAAGTTAAAGTTTCAATTTATTGGGATGATGAAATTATACATGATGGAAATACTATTCACTAGTTAACGTGTTCATGCTTCGCGCGACAATTCAGATCAACATATTAAATTAATGATAGAAAGATCTATGTAAATGTAGTCTACATAACACATAACATGGATTAAATTTCAATACATATAAATAAAAAGTTAATTCTATTAAAATAATAAATATAAATCAAGAATAAAGTAGAATGACGCGAAAACCTATTTAGCATTCACATTTTAAGTTAACTAGTCTGGGGCACGTACGTTGCATGTGTGTCTCATTGTAAGTTAGATTAACGATGTAGTAGAACAGCAACATTTTAATTTATGGAAATAATATTTGTACAAGCTATAAGTTCATTAATTTGAATCTCCATTTGAAGAGTAGTGTGGATCGTTGTTGCGTCGATTATGTTTGTATAGGTGAGTTGGTATCTTGTAGTCCAGCCGTAAGAACTGCAGAAAGAACAGAAAACAAAGTGTTTAATATCACTTATTCGCGATGCTGTAGCAAATAGCTTAATTTGCAGATAATTGTAACTACCAAAGATATACTTAAGAAGAGTTATCACATGGCTATTTAATATTTAAATGCTGAGATCGTTATTATTTCGATATAGCTTCAGTTAACACCTTACACACCCTATACCAAACACCATTTTGGGCCTTTGAGATATCTAAGAATGCGGTTGATATTAAAAAAATTGGAATAATAGTAGCATTGGAGTAAATGATGATATTGGAAACCATACCTTCAATTTTGTAAGCCTCACCATAAGCAGTACAGGTACTTCTCAAGGAACTTAGAGGAGACAACATTTTTTGTAACTGCATTTGCAAATATTCCAAAGTGGAAAATGGTCGAATTAGAAGGATAGCAGTTGCTGAAAACTTGGGTGCTGTTTACCCATGTTATCCTGTCAGCTTGGTCTATAGTACCACGGTCAAGAAATTGGCTGGAGCATTGTAAAGGATTAAGCTCATTTTCACAAGCTATTTTCCAGCATGTAGCATACCTTTCGATTGACAATAAATACCAGGAAGCACCAAGGACCTACAATAAAAGCACCCTGATTCACTATCCAAGAGTAACAAAAGACTAAACATGTTTCTATTGATATAAATTGCAAGTACCTAAATATAAAGACAGGACTAAACTTACATGGCTTGCTAACATGTAGAGTAGCAAATTGTAAGCAGCCCCTGCCCAAGCTGTTTTTGTGACAACCCCTGCAGCTTTAATAATTTGAGAACTCAATGGGAAAATCAGATAAGAGTCTTGGCAGATATTGCAGCAGAACTATTAGTATAATATATTGTAAGGATAATGGCACATAGGAGTTCTATTTGTATATATTTACTGGTTAGGAGTCGTGTAATTGTGTAAGACTAGGAGTCCTTAACAGTGGCAACTTGGAATCCTATTTGAAGTCCTACTCTCCAAGAAACTCATGTATATATTAATGTATTCACACAATAAATTTAAGTATGATTGCGAAGCATCTTTCACATGGTATCAAGAGCCATTAGAGATTAAACCAACCAAAAATCTTCCTTCACATTAAGAATGATGTGACAAATCCACTGATTTTTGATGGAAGCAACCAGCAGTTCTTCCATGACGCCCTCTTCTTCTCCAAACCTCGCACATCAATTGAGTAGCTCTTCCCTGATAGCCTCATCTTCCCCAAACCTCGCCCATCACTTGCCTGTGAAACTTACATCTCCAAATTTTTTATTGTGGAAGACACAGTTTATGCCTTTATGATATATGCATGTGGCTCGAATCATCATATTGATGGTACTGCACAGATGCCAGCACAATTTCTGGACGATAATAGTTCCAAACCAAATCCAGCGTACCCAGTTTGGTTGTGCGAATATCAACTTGTTTTAAGTTGGATTGTTGCTTCTGTTTCGGAAAGTATCCTGCCACAGTTGGTTGGAGTAGCGACTGCTCGAGCAGCTTGGGACAAACTTGTTGCTGCATATGCTTGAGGATCAAGGCCATACATTCGGGAACTCAAATCGCAGTTGCGCACTTTGCGACATGACAATGTCAGTATTGAGTCATACATACAAAAGGCTAAAGGAATAGCGGATAAGTTGGCTGCACTGCAACATCCAGTTTCTAATGATGATCTGGTAGAATTTGTTCTTGCGGAACTAGAATCTTCCTATCGCCCTTTTGCCAGGTCACTTGAATCACATTAAGAGGAAATTACTTTCGATGCATTGTACGGATTGTTGTTGAATGAAGAATGACAATTAAAAAGGGATGAAGCCCTTACGGTCATTGCACCCATTGCATAGTATACTCAAAGCTCCTTTTCTACCACTCGTGGACGTGGTAGAGGCCGAGGTCGTGGGCGCTCCTCAAATCAAGGATTTCAACCATCTCAAAATCGTGTGTTTCATAACTCTACTCATACCAATTCTACTACATCTCAAGCTTCAGATATGTCTGCAATTATTTGCCATAACTGTGAAGGTAAAGCTCATATAGTGCCTGTGTGTCCATCTCCTAGAAGTAACAATGGCACTAAAGTTTCTGCACAGCCTTTTTCCAATTTAGCATGCACTCCATCTCCACAAAATTGGTTAATGGATAGCAGCACCACACACCACCTTACAACTGATCTTAATAACTTGGGTA
Organism: Solanum ossicruentum; assembly: GCA_025774065.1. Classification (NCBI taxonomy): domain Eukaryota; kingdom Viridiplantae; phylum Streptophyta; class Magnoliopsida; order Solanales; family Solanaceae; genus Solanum; species Solanum ossicruentum. The sequence continues at coordinate 16,695,510 of JAOTQR010000109.1, read as the reverse complement.
TTCATTCTGAAATACTAAGGTCCTGAGGAAGTAACTATAGGTAATGGCTCTAAAATTCCTGTTTCTCATATTGGTAAGAGTTCAGTTGTTATATCTGGAAAAAAATTCAATCTTGATGACATCCTACATGTTCCAACTGCTGCACAAAACTTATTATCTATTAGTTCTTTTGCTAAGTCTAACCAAGTTTCAATTGAATTCTTTCCTCAACATTTTTTGATTAAGGACTTGGCGACGAGGAACATACTGCACACAGGCCAGAGTGAAGAAGGATTGTATTCTCTTCCTGTGTCAAAGTCATTGAAGCTATCTGCACCTGCATCTTATGCTGCATCCCTGGGGGTTTGGCATGCTCGTTTGGCTCATACGTGCTTTTCCACTGTCCGTCAAGCATTATCATCTAACCTCATTGTCCCTTCCTCTAAATCCTCTACTTTATGTTCTACATGTGCTGTTAGTAAGACTCACAAAGTTCCTTTTAGTGCGTCTAGTTTTCAAGTCTCTGGGCCTTTAGATTTAGTTTGTCCAGTTGTTTGGGGTCCTGCTCCAATCATCTCAAATGAAGGGTATTGATATTATGTGATTTTCTTTGATCACTTTAGCAAATATACATGGATTTATTTCTTTCGTTTTAAATCTAAAGTCCTTTCAATATTTATGCAATTTCGCACCATTGTTGCAAAGTATTTTGGTCGTCCTATTAAAAGCATTCAAGTAGATTGAGGAGGTGAATATCAAGCATTGACAAATTACTTGAGAGATAATGGAGTTGTGCAATGTTCCTGTTAAGAAATGGGAGTTGGTGGCTCCCAAATTCTCCATATGTTGCACATGTTCTTTTATTTTTGGTCCAAAGTAG
>JAOTQR010000109.1:16635408-16650750 GCA_025774065.1 Solanum ossicruentum | reverse complement strand
TAGCCCCTTTTTGCTGGGCACTTTCTCATGGAACAGTGTTCACTCAACAGTTTTAAAGAGGAGGCATGCCCCTTTGCCGTCTACTTTGTGAAAAGAATGTATAGGATGCTAATCATGTATGCCAAGGACTATCAGGCAGCTTCACCAATGTTGGATAGAAAAGGCATTGGGAAACATAAGAGGAGAATCTGGGATATTATCCCACCTTGCATTTGAGAGGTGATAGGTAAGAAAAGAATCTAAAGATGCTTTGAGAGCAAATACGAGAACATTCATATCTTAATATACAAATGTATCTCCTTTTTGGCTTTTTGTTTAGACTAAAAGATGTAAACATAAGGGTGGACAGAGTGTAAGCATTTTGCAGCTTCCCACAACAATGTAAGGAACTTAGTTTCCTTGTATGTTCTTTGGCATGATCTTTGTCCTCATTTTAAATATATAAAAAAAATTAACCTTTCAACAGATATTACTCATTTCAATCAATACAAAAGACAGTAATCATCTTGATGAGGGAAGAGAAATCTTCCAATATGTTTAAATACTCAACTTTTAGATGTAAAGCTGATAACCACTAAACTGCTAATCCAGACAAGCAAAGAGAAATAATTTGTCAAAATGAAAATATCTATCAAGCATATGATTCAGAAACTGAACCCCCTAAAACAAAAAGAATCTCATGATGAAGAGACCACATATAGTACAAGGAGGAAATTTTTGGAAATTTATGAGATTTTACCTTGACAAACACTTGCGTGGCACGAGCAAGGGCATTATCGGCAAGATCCAAAATTCCACTTGTTTCCATACAAGAAACATACCGAATCCAATATTCAGGATAATTGGCACACGCAATCAGACATCTCTCATACAGCTTGACCACCTGACTTGCACAAGTAACAAATGGCTTAATACATAGTAACACTCTGCCACAATAAAGAAATTCCACAAAATACTGAAAGGACTAAGGATGATAAACAAGGAGTACTCCGCTGGTGGAACAGGGCCCCTCCAATACAAAAGGGGGGACCCATCTAGCCTGACATGGTTAGGAAGATAAGAACACACCTGCATGCATAACATTGGAACTTCAAAACAAATATTCCACTATACAACAGATCATGAACCCAGAACGTCGACTCACAAATAAGGGTTTGAAGTACTTAGCCTTATAGAAAGCAAATTGATGGCCCATGCTTTAGTCCAAGTTCAATATCCCATTTAAATAGATGCTTCATCCGATGGTTTAGCCAATATAGCATATGAGGCAGCAGATATTACTTTAACTGTAAATAAACGTATAGCAAGGCAACTAAAGCTACAAATAAGGAAAAACTGAAAATCCACAAAATAACCAAACCCAAGTACCTTATTGAAGTCATCTCCTCCTTCTATAAAGTCAAGATAATTGTGCCAATTTTCAAGCTCTGCGACATTCAGAGGCCGCACATGAAAATATGGCCTCCTTATAGCTGTTTCAAAACCAATGATCTTAGAATCGAACTCTTTAGCTTTCTTATACATCTCTTCTCTAATGGCAATATACTTCTCCAACTCCTCGGCATCTTTTAAGCTTGCACTAACAGGTTTAGAAGGGTCAGAACCAGGATTAACCTCTCCCTCAATCTGTTCATCCCTGGCTTCTGCTGCAGCTGCAGCTTCTTCAGGAGTTCGTAACTCAGATAGAGGCCTACTAGCTACCAGCTCCTTGAAACTGCAGATAAAATTTCACCAGGAAAGGAACATTGTCATGTCAAGTGCTTATCATGTATCAGCAAAAAGATTCACTAAACTGAAACTGTATATGATTGAACCCTTCAAATAACACATGTTGACTTGTCTGAAATATATTTCAAGACCAGCAGCTGAATTAACTAGCATCTTTACGCCTACAGGTTGATTCTTTAAAACAGGCATGGAACAATAGTTCTCCACAATTTCTGACGAGCAGTAACAGCAGGCCCAGGTCAGCATTAAATACGATAAAGTAATCACTTTCTAGAGCCTTAATTATTAGCGGTTGACAATTTGATAATATCGCCTTCACCCAGACCAAAACTTATAGCCATACTTAAACACGTAAGTTTTCAAAAGCAATATGCTTTAACAAGCAAAACCAATGAAAGATACTGCCAAGGATTAAGCTTCTTTATAATTAAATAAGTAATGGGGTATTTTCCACAAATTAAGTAATGGATTATTTTCCACAAATAAAATAAGTAATGGTGTATTTTCCACTGGACAAACAGAATGGTACTGCCAGAGATAATCTGAAGGTCTTGAATGAATATGAAAATGCAAAATAAGCCTCCAGGAAGATAATCACCCTTCAAAATAGCGATCAAGCTGCTGATTTGGATTCTGCAATATCTGTGTGTAGATGGCAGCAACATTTGACCAAGCCTGCTGTGTGTACTCATATTCCAGGTACTTGTCCCAAAGTGGAAAGGACAGGTAGTCTGTCCCAACATACACTAATCCTCTTTCAAATAACCTAACAAACCAACAGAGCAATGTACTATAAGATTAACAACACAGGCATGCCTTTGCATGGGCTCTAGAAAATGCAGTACACGAGAGTTCAAGCTAAAGTACTAATTCACTCAAAGAGCAGACACTCCCACAAATATGCTGCATTTACCTTCCTCGAAACAATCTTACAATGTCCATGGAAGGTGCAGTGAGAGGGCATCTTAGCCTTACTGGACGACATCTTCTCAGCAGCAATGTGTTTATTGATGCATCTCATGTGCGACGGTTAATAACAGCAAAATATCATGGAGAACTACAAGGACTATACACAGCCCTAAAGGGAAAATAGAAGGGGGAGAATAAGGCCATAAAATAAAATTGAATCCAGAAAAAAATTCATATGGCTGCCAAGCAGACCATTGAATCTCGTGGATTGCACATCAGTTATACAATTCTGAAGTGCAATCCAAACAAACCTTACGCCATGTAGATGAATAAGAGCTGTTGCAGACATGCTGAAATCAGGTCAGAGAGCATTGAAAGATCATATAGTTTGGCACAAAGAAAATTTATAAGCATCTTGGGCCAATGATCTCCCATACAAAACAAATTCAAATCAAATCAGCAATAGCATTACCTTCTAATGGTGTCAGGATCTCCATAAGTGCTTATAGCAAAAACACAATAGTGCAACCACATATCTACCGAATATGTCACGCCTTGAACAGCTCGTTCATAAACCTCCACTACTTTGTCACCAGAGCCAAGACGTGCCTCATGATCTGCATATTTCTTCCAATAACCGTAACACAGAGGAAATTCTGCCAAGAATGCATCATAAGCCTTCCGAATCTTCAAAATGTTCCCCTACACATTTTCACAATGCATAACGAATCCGGCATTGAGGAATTTTATATCCACAAGTTATGCCATATCGACAAACATAAACTTAAAATAGCAAGAAAATTGACCCATAAAAAATTTATTTACGAAAGAACAATTCAAAATGTTCCCCTACACATTTTCACAATGCATAACAAATCCAGCATTGAGGAATTATGTTTCCACAAGTTATGGAATATCGACAAACATAAACTTATAATAGCAAGAAAATTGACCCATAAAAAATTTATTTACGAAAGAACAATACGCACTCCACTTTGTAAATGAGCTTGTTTGCTTAACATAATGATAATGAAATTAGATCTGACTTTCACTATGAGTCTATGAATAAGTTGTGCAAGATCTTAGGCAAATCATCCAAGATATACCATATTAAAACCAATCATATAAATGTGTATTAGTTTGACTTCATGGAAATAGGAAGCTCTTTAATCAAAGAAAATGGATGAAATCTTATGGGACCCAAGCAAGGACAGTGCATAAAGTAACGCGGATGAGAGCATCAACACTACAACCATTCTTGTACTGTTTAATCTCTTGCTAATGAAAAAATGGTGTCTTCTGACTTGAATACATAACTGCTTACAATCCTGGCAACACTGGTAATTTTAGCTGAAGACATGGACAACACCAAAAATTCCCAAGTAGATTAACACATTGTATGTATGGGAAGATAGACGGTTAGAATACCACCAACATTATAGTGCCCCATGTCTCAGAGAACAGGAGATTCAGCTAAGCTAACGAAAAGCTATAAGCATAAAAAGATATAAAGGCAAGAAAGTGCATTGTGGGTGCTCCTGAAATAATCGGCATATGCAATTAATTTATAGCTTGGAAACTAGTTTCCAAGAATAGTATCCAAATTTAATGTGCTTGAGAAATTTTGTGCCACACCATCCTTATCCCTAACATGAAAGTGAGATATATTTCTTGCAAAAGATCAGAAAAGACAGTACCTCCATGAATAGGTTCTCACCAGTTGGACAGAAAGCAAAGCAAATTGAAATATAAACAATAAGAAACTCTCTTCTCTCAATAAACAAAAAGGAGGACCAGAAAATGAAGAATGCCAAGACGACAAATCCACTTTACAGAAGGTCAGTTAAAGTACCTCTGACATCTTCTCGGTCTCCTCAATAAGGGCAGTCCAGGCATTGAAGTCTAAAGAATTCGTCCTTACTATGCTCCATAATCTTTCCTCTTCAGGCGATAAAGCTGCCAACAGAAAATATAGCTAGTAAGCATGATACCTGTTGATGCAACTGACATTCAGGAGAACGGGACCAAAAAAAAGGAAATTTCATACTTACAAATGAAAAAATTAAGAAAGACAACAAATTTGATTAAGTAGACAACATGCTGCAGGAAGAAGTAAAAGGAAATCGAATGGGGAACGCAGATGGTTACAATGTGAAAGATTACCGAGAAAAACAAATAACTACCAACCACCAACGACATTCACATAGAGCCGAGCTATGGCAGCATCCTAGCATAAATTTACTGTTTATGCAGATTTTGTTTAGGAAATGAAAAAGTAACTCCAAATGTCTACTAAAGAAATTTATATCATCATCATGTATTTGTATTATGATTCTTGTGACTAATTAAACTGATAATCAGCATCCCTTAATATCTAATGAAGTTCTTATTAATTAATTGCAGGAGTAGCAACAGATGATGAAACAAGGACACTGAACAGTTAAAATTATACCTAAGCCATCCTCTGCCTGATGCAAGTTGGAACTTCCATGAACATCCGATGCAATCCCATTTTCAGCAATTCCAGCTGCTGCATTGTCTTTTGCTTCAGCAGTGTTGTTTCCATTTGCAGAAGATTCATAATCAGCAACATGCGATGAACCTACAGGTGCATCTGCTAGAGCTGCAAGATCCTGGCTAGCATCGTATGCCATCGTAGTTGCAGCTTCTTGCTGGGTAGACACTTCATCAGTAGTATAAGTGTCTCCAGCTTCTACATTAGCAGATGCTGACTCCCCTGTGCCACTTGGACATGAAGTGGCCAGATCCCCAGCATTTCCAGCATCAGAAGAAGCATGGGCACCAGCAGCATCAGGATTTATTGATGAATAACCAGATATATAATCAGTGACTGATGAGGTTTGAGCTACCACAGTTTCACTTTCGCCCATAGTTTGAAAACTGTCTACACCACAGGCAAAACTGATTAGTGCAGCAGCTAATATTAGAAAAACTAAGGAAAAATTAATATTATACACATTTGTTCACTATCACATACATAAAAATAGATTGTAGAATGAGTATGACAATTAATCAAACATAATAAGATCACAAAATCTATAGAGTAAAGCGCTAAGGCCCTATCTATAGTAAGGGGCCCTTTCTTGCTCGTTAGCGCTGTTTTTTAATTGCACCTAGGGCGTCCCTTTTCTTTCTCAAAGTCAACTTTCTCCCTTCTTAGTCAAGCTTTGAAGTCCCTACTTTATTTAGATTTATGGGATATTTGAAGAAGTGCAGGTTTGGAACACTATACCTATACAAGGGGCTGGTCTCGATCTCGCTTGGTGGTTATAGTTATGAACTAACCATAAATATCAGGTGGCTGGTAAAGGGCATCAGGCAGGCTCTATCTAGTCAGTAGACGCTAGTTTGTTACTCATGAAAAAAAAACTCCCTTGCAGCACAATCTCAACCCTCTCTAAGTCACTTCCAACAAAAAGAAAAAACAACAGAGACAGAGGGCAAGAGGACAAAGAGCTGAAATATTTATATTCTATACCTAGTCAAAGCAAAAAGTTACTTCCCCCTTCTTATCCTACTATTAGGGCAAGCAATTTAACATATCTTATGCTCCTAACAGGACTTTGGATAAACAATCTGAAATTTAAAGATAGTTACAGCTTGGCAATGAAAAAATATCCACATCCGCCATGAAATTGCACCAATTGGTACTCAGCACCACAAACGTATAATCCTGAATCCGAATTTATAGGCCGGAATATTGAAATTTCAGAATACAAATCTATACTATGAACTCGACAAAAGCCGGAAAATTATAAAACTTAACAAATCCCGGCAAATTCAAGCCAATGAAGTACTGTTTTGGTGCAAACCCTAAAGCCCCATAAAATTAACCAAAACCCCTCAAAATTCAGTTCGCTCAAACATACACAAACGCAGAACCAAAAGCAGATAAATGAGATACATACATATACACAGAAAAAGAGACAACTAGATCTGATGAAAGCTCCTGTAAAATGTTAGTAATTGTTGTTTGTGAGAAGAAGCAACAACAGCACACTTGAAAGAAACAAAATACCCTAGGGGCCGTTTGGCAGTGGATAACAATTATGCACTATGTATTGTATAAGCTATATATGTGTTAGTTATGTAGATATTTAATTAGTTATTTAAGTATTAGTTACTTAGTTATGAAAAGTTTATTTATATAAAATTCGGCGAAATCAGTCAGTGCAAGCACGGGTCCAACACTTTTTATTATAGCAAAAAAAATTGTTTGGTAATAAAAGATTTACTATATTATTAAATAATATGTATCATTACAATAGAATGACAGAATAGATTGTCTTTTTAGGGGAGGGGATATTTACAGTAGTATTACCAAAACTAGAGTAGTCGATAGATGATTTTTTTGCCTGACAAAAATAGTTTCTTTTTGTCTGTTTCAATATCTTGGTGACAAACATCGATGGAACTTTTAGTCACAAAAATACATTTTCCTTTTTTAGTTTTGCTCTCTCATTTGTTAGTATGTTTGTCATTCGATTTGTCTCCCTGTAACTATGCTAAATGGGAGGACTCTCCAACTGTCTGAGAAGTTTCCTACAGTCAAAAATTCATGTTAGTATAAGAAGGGTGATGTAAACTGATGATATCGATGAGTTTCTTGAAATCAGTAGTAATCTCTAGTGGCATGAGGTTTTTTATCAAAGCTATATGTAGTCCTTGTATTAAGGCTAGAAGTTCAGTCATGATTGAATTGACTTTGTACACATTCCCTATGTATCCAATTACCCATTCTCCATACTTATTACGGATGACTCCTCTCATTCCTTTTCTATTAAGTTCTTTTATGTGAAGCCATCGCTATTCAATTTGTATCATTCTTTAGGGGATAACCATTTAACTTGGTGAAGTACTGAGTTGTTTTCCTGTGGTACATAGCTTGTTAGTGTGAGACATTCAATAGCATGGCTGAGAGTTATCCTAGAGCATATATTGTTGGTTGTCTGTTTATATATGTTTTCATTTCATTTGAGCCAAATGTCTTATATGAATAAGGGGTAGACCTCCTTCCAAGTAAAAGGACTATAATAAGGTTGGATTTTGAGATTTTTTACTATGCTTAACCAACCATTTTCATCGGTACATGGGTTTTTGTTTGTGGCATGTAGGTCATCCCATAGCCTTTTGACAATTTTACAATCTAAATATATATATATATATATATACACATACTTAATAGTTTCAGTTTGCCTACATATTTGACATGCTTCACTATTAAGGATCCTTATTTTATGTAAGTAGTTTATGATTGGTTGTTTGTTATGTTAACACAATCATAAAAAGTATTTGATTTTATTTGGATACTGAAAGGTTCATTTTTAGTTGAAGGTTTTGGGTGATTCCTGTTTGCATTAATTTGTTGGAAGCTTGCATATTGAGGATGTGGTGAATAAACCTTTTTTGCTAGGTTTTCACGTCACGGAATTCTTTTTGTTTGGGGTTCCATAGGTACTGTTAATTTTGTGAACAATGTCTTGAGGTAGATTGGAAGATATGGCAGGTGGGTTAATTAAATTTTGTTCCGTGAAAATTTCTCCCACTGTAACTAATGAATCTTTTTTCCCCTGATGGGCCATGTATTTGTTCTCGAAGGATTTTACCATCTGACATTCATTTATGGAAACAGAAAGAGGTGGTTTTTCCATCCCCTCGGATCCATTTTATCCTTTTTTGGCAGATTTTCATCCTAGAAGCAGGTCTTTCCAGGTCTTGCTACGATAGATTGCAGCTTTTGTGTTAATATCGAGTTTATTCCTTTCAATGTATTTGCTTAGAAGGGTGGATGCCCATAGTAAGGAGGGATTTTTTATGGGCTTTCTACTCTAGTTTTGCTACCAGGGTCATATTTTTTATTTGTGTTTGTTTAGCTCTAATCGTCCTTTATTTTTGTTTTTTGTAACGATTGTTCATTTTACAAGGTGAAGTTTTCTTTATGGTTTGTGGAACCCAACACAAAATTTCACTGAATTTAATTTGTTACGTTCCTGGGGAGTTTAGTAATTACTTAGATTTATATGCGTAAGGATGCTATTTAGACAAGCCTTCGTCAAGATTGTTCGTCCAGTTATATTTAGAAATTTGATTTTTCATCTGATTAGTTTTTTCCTCATATTATCTATTAAGAATTGAAATTGTTTAATGGAGCCTCTTTCATAGGAGAATGGAGAAATCCAAATATTTTTCAAAATGTTGTCCAATTCGAATATTTAATTTCCCTGAGATCTTATTTTCAAGGCTTCCTGGGCAATTTTTTGAGAAGATTAATTTAAATTTATTAGTGTTGATAATTCGTCCAGAGACTTGCTAAAAGTTTTGACCACTTCTATTATACAATCTCAGTTTGATACAGAGGATCAACTCATGAGTATTAAGTCATGATCAAAAAATAGATGAGAATTTTTTGGACCCTTTTTAGAGATTTTAATCGGAGACTCGTGGTCAATTTTTCTTAAGAGAACCTCCTTAAACATTATGAATAGATAGGGGGAATATGGGGTCTCCTTATCGTAATCCTCTGGTTGACTGGAAATAGATTATTTTTTCGCCATTAAGGAGGATTGAAATCCGACTTGTGGTAATGCAAGACATGATAAGTTTGATGAGGTTATAGATAAACTAAAGAGTCGGAGAGTTTCTAAAATAAAAGAACATTCAATTTTATCGAATGCTTTTTCGAGATCTAATTTGAGAATTATATTGGTGAATTTTTCTTTTATTTTTTATAGTGGTTTATGATTTTCTGAACAATTATCACATTATCAGAAGCTTGCCTATTTTCCAAGAAGCTAGTCTGGCATGGTTCGATTAATTTATTCATGAAGGGTCTAAAGCGTCGCGAGATAATTGTTGTTATTGTTTTATAAGTAGTATTACATAGCTAATCGGGCGAAAATCGCTTATGCTGCTAGGGTTGGAATTTGTCGGTGTAAAACACAAGTAAGTATCGTTTATCTCAATAGGAATACGACCTTTTGTGAAGGCATTTTTATATAATTTGATCACTGAATTGCTCACAATGTCCTAATATTTTTGGTAAAAAAACTGATGCAGTCTATCTAGTCCAAGGGCCTTTAAAGGTTTGAAGGATTGTATGGTGCTTAGGATTTCCTCATCTATCAGAATATCACAAGTATTTGGGTATTCCATGTCATATGAGTCCATCGGGCTTCGCAGGAGATCTTTCAGAGTGAGTCCTATTAGTGGTGAAGAGATCTTTAAAATATACTAAAGTGATATTTTTTATTTCCTCTGGGTTGGAGACCCAGGATCCATCATGCGTTTTGAGGGCAGTGATTCTATTGTATCTTCTTCTATTTAGAGTTGTGGTGTGAAAAAAGCTAGTGTTAACGTCTCCTTCATTTAACCAATTTTGTTCTAGATTTTAATTTTCAAAATTCTTCCTCGATTTGTAGTAAGTAGTTGAATCCTTGAAAAGAGTTTCTTCAAAGTTTAATAAGACGGGGCTATGGGTGTAGTGAGGAAATTTTTGAATACCTTTCATTCTTCTAATAATTTCTCCTTTTTTATAAAAATATATTATCAAATAACGTACGATTCCATTTCGTCATGTTTTCCTGAAATCTGGATTTTCCTTCGAAAATATTGTCAGAGTTTTTCCATGATTCCTTAATGATTTGGTATAGGTCGGGGTGAAAGGACCACATAATTTCAAATCTAAAAGGCTCATTGAGTAGTTGGAGAATTATTGCGAACGGGGACAAAAGGAGGGGACAGTGATCAGAATGAGTATGGGGGAGATATTGCACCGTGACATCTGAAAAATTATGGAACCAGTTGCCATTTGATAACAATCTATCTAATCTTTCCAAAATGAGTTGCAATTTATTTTTAAAGCCTTTGTTAAGCCATATGTGGCGGCTACCCTTAAATTAACAGTTTGCCGCCTGACTTTTCAGTTGTACTTAGTAATTCATTAAAATCACCTCGTAGGAACGAGCTATCATTAAAATTATTTTTATTGTTTTTAAGTTCTGCCAAAGTATTTTCCTTGAGCTTACATAGTTTCCTGTGTAAATTAGACTAAAAAGTCATGAGATATTTGTAATGCGTACCTTTACCATTGCATGGATTTTCTGTCCTGATGTAGATATATCGTCTAGTTCCAGGATATTGTCATCCTAGAGTACTGCCAGACCTCCTGATCTACCATGATTAGTACTTGGATCATATTATTAAAAGGAAAATTTTCCAGCAAGGTGTGATGATCGCTCATTTTTGTTTCAACCAAGGCTACCAAGGGAGGTTTGTGCCAGTCAATTACAGCTCTAAAATTTCTTCTAAAGTCCTTCACATTACACCGTACATTTTTAAACTATCAGGTTCATGGATCTGTTCAGGGGTGTGGGTTGGATACTATGAGGTCCCCTTTCAGACATCTGTCTCCTCAGAAATGGATTCACTATCACTACAAAGCTCCCTACTATACGGTTGGTGGGTAATCCTATGTCTAACAAGCTTTTGAATAGACTTAGGGACAGATAAGTATGAATTTTTTTTGTATCTCTCTTTAAATATTACTATTTTTATGTTCCTTAGTATGGTTATTTCCATCCGAGTCTCTCGCATTATTTCCATGGCGTCTTCTATTTCTTGTGTGTTCACTTCTTCTCTTAATGGAGTTGCTAAATGGGGAGGGAAGAGACTATACATGGGAAGTACCTGATTGGTCGAGGCTGGGTTGTTGGGGACTACTTAAGGTGGACTTTCCCTTACCTCGCTGCTCACCATTGTTTAGAAAATAGAAGTTATCCCGAAATCTATGGAGAGATCACGTCTTCTAGCATCTGGTAGGGGTGGTAGAATGGGGGAGGGGTGGATAGAGGTTCTAAGTTAATCAGAGAGCTAAGTGGTTGAAAAGAGGACTTTCCCAAGTTAGGTTGTGGTAGAATGGAAGCTGAGGAAATGAAAAATTCATAGGGAGTTGGAGGACTGTGAACAGCTAGAGATAATTATTGTGCGTCTGTACCGCTAATCTCATGCCCTTTGACACCACTTGGGCTAGGAAAATTGGATTTTAGACTAGTATTACTACATACCTTCCTTCTACCTTCACACTGAAGGAGAGTGCTTATCCTTGGAGACTCATTTCTAGCCATGAATATGGATTTTGATTGGGTTCCGGAGCTAGCATCGCATAAAAATGCTCTCCCCTAGGGTGACCGAGAATGTTTGGAATGCCATTTTGGAAGAAGGGGGATTCAGAAGTGATATGGTTTGAGAAAGGTGAGTTCCTGAGGTTGAAAGGGCGTGGTGAATGCCTTTGATGCGATCTCCTTCTCTAAGCAGATAGGGGAATTCTCAGCATACTGAGGGATTGAGTAGAGGTCTGAGATTGTTTGGTATGGAAGTCTTTGAGTTTTTGTTTGGTATGAGAGTGCTTGAGTTTCTAGTTGTGGTAGAGTATAGCAAGGGAGTTGACGATTGTATCTTCAAAGGCACTTTGATTTTTTTCATTTTTTGATTGGTCACTAGTGTTGACTAGTTGTGCACCTCTTGTCTCTAAATTAGTAGGATTAGAGGTTGATGATTGTTCGAACAAGTCATAGTCAGAAATTAAATGACTATTAAAGATTTTTGTGGCACTAACTTTCGAATGATGTGCTAATTTGTGTGATTTTGAGAGTCTTCTATGGGGGAAGGGGTAGGGGTCACCTTAGATGTAACTAGAGTAGTTTCGTCATCATTAGAAATATGTGGCCCCTCACAAGTGATAAGATGTTTTTCCTGATACTTTTTATTATTTATTATTTGATTTATCTTTTTAGCTGTCACTTTTTGCAGTTGTCATGATGCGGACCTAGGGCCTAGTCGTGACCCACAAATGGGGAACTCGAAGGAATCCCAAATAAGACTCTTTGCATATCATTACACATCCTTAGTCGCAGAAGCAATTAAAATAACAATAAGAGAAGATATATAAAAAGGTGAAAAAGGGGCTAAAGGACATCTGTAATACAATAAAAATAATAAGCAAGAGAGTCAAAGCTCATAGCATAATTACACCATATGTCCAACAACACCTGTACTACATAGATAAGAGCGGGGGTCAAGACAAGCAACCGACCCACCCTTATAGTCATAAGTATACGATAAAGTAAAGAGAATTTTAGTACATAGTATAAGAGAATAGTCATCATCCCCAGAATGGAGGACTCACCAAAGGCTAATTTGAATAATCCGTCTAGCCACAATAAGAAACAATAGGAGCTCCGATTCCTACATGGTAACATCATGTAGGATAGAGTATACATTAGTACGTTTGAATGTACTAAGCATGTAGGATGCAATGCTACAAGAGATAGGCAACAAAGTCAAAATGCATAAGTATAAGCAAATAGATAGCATAATAACAATATGACATGTATGATCAATGCTTAAGTAAATCATGCTTTGCAAATCATCCATCTTACATAGACATACTCTTTAAGTGTGGGAAGAAACCTCAACCGATATAAAATAAGACCAAGTGAGCTACAACTTGGAATCCCGATGTCAACCCTACACCGGAGGAAAGGGGGAAGTTACTTGCCAAAGTGAACCTCCTAATGACTAAGTGGATCAACTAAGCCTTATGTGAACCAGGTACTCGTCTCTAGTTCTTGGACTCGAGTACTCGACTCACGTCCTTATATTTAGGGTACTCGCCTCTTAGGGATTTGGGGACTCGCCTCTAAACCTTTCACCTACGGTGGCACGTAGTTTTGGGACTTGGGGACTCGCCTCTAGTCCACTCGGTGCTAAGTCTAATCCCACGGAATGTATAAGATAATCATATTTTAATAACTTGTAATAAACATAGAGACATGGCACGAGTAGCTCTTAACATCATTGACCTCAAATGGTGAGCCTAATCATCAATCATAAGAATGGGTCATCATCAACATCACCCTTGCATTAACATCAACATCAAAGGCTCATGAGAGGTAAAATCTTTGAGAAAAGGGGGCTTAATCCGACCCTGCAACATCATCAACATTTCCATGAATTAGACGTATCTTTAGAAATCTTAAAATCACCATGAAATAATTCAATTCATAAGATATGTATTGGACTTTCAATTCCTCAAGAAATCATAATCGGACATTTTATCAAACACTTGGCGAGTGTGTAGTACTAGTGTAAAATCATGAAATTCAAGAGTGAAAACATGTAAGTAGATCCCATGTAAAACCATTAATCAACACTTTGTAACACCCTCAAGCGACATACATCAAAACCCTTCATCAAATTTCACATTAAATCTAAGATTTATAGCTCAAAACATGTTAAAACAATCATATATACTTCCATGAAACCCCAATTCACTATGCAGTGAAATTTATAATAATCAAGACCCATGAGTAAATCAACTTTAAATCATACAATGTAAGTAGAAAAGGAGATTGGGCACCATAAGTGAAAGGACCTAATGGTTAAACCCACATACCTTAGCTTTGGAGAATTTCTTGAAGGAGACTTTAATGGAGACTTGAAGCTTGAGTGAAATCCTTAAGATCCGGAAGAGGGTTTGAGTCTTCAATTTCAGAGTGAAATGTTTGGCTAAGTGTTTTGGTGAGTATTGGGGAATGTTTTGAATAATATGAGGGTGAATATGGCTAAGTATAGATATTTTAACAGAATCCTTGTTTTTGTCAATTGCTTTCAAGTGGAATGAATTACTTGCTTTATTAAATCCAATAGAAAATTGAGAATATTGGTATCTTTAGTTCCTAGGTCTACGACATTTCTAGGGCGTGTGCCTACCCAGTAGTGAATGAGAACAATTAGGTCCAAGACTTAAAAGTTTGGGACCAAAGTAAAAAATCAGGGAAATTTTAACACTAGTGCGTGTCGTGGAAGGAAAGTGCACTTACACTATTTTTCAGCTATCTTTGAGAATTCAGATTTTGCTATGGTTGCTCTAAAATTCGGGTTAGACACATTTCCCACTCAATTTTTCCCCTTGAACAAGAATATAAAGTCGAATTTTCGAAATAACGAATGAATTTTTAGATATATAAAAATTACAATTTCGAGCACTTCCGAGGCACATTTTCGAACACTTTTTAGGTCATTTCAACAGTGATATCAATTGATATTATATCACCATTAATACTTGGGTTGATGAGTTGGATACTTTATTGAGGGAGTCCCTTTGGTTCCCTTGACATTTGTCTTCGTCGGTGTCGTACAGCCTCCTTCCTGGCGTTTGTTTTGATTGTCGTTTTGTAATGAAAGTATTTTGATTCGAGATACTTATCTATGATAGCATGAATGTTAGACCCCGTAATTATTTTAAATTAACGATAACTATCTAATTGGAAAATTTTATTGTGGACGCCGGTTAAGTTAAACTTAATTATATTTCTGGTATTTGGTTAGAATATTAAGTGAGCATGGTGTTCAAAAGTAAATTGGAGTTGGAAGTCCTCAATTGGATCAAAATAGAAAAGTTTGGGACCAAATTGGTCAATAGGCAAAGGGGGATCCCTTATGATGCAATTTTAGAAAATTTCATTTCTATATATACCCCCTTCTTGCTTCTCTGATAAGAACATAATATGTTCTTGCACACTTAGTCAACAAAAAAAAAAGATAAGAAAGTAAGAAGAGAAGAAGAAGAAGAGAAGAGGAGGAAGAAGAAGAGAGAAATCAAGTAAGTAATCTTCCTTATGTTCT
>JAOTQR010000109.1:16592764-16624216 GCA_025774065.1 Solanum ossicruentum | reverse complement strand
TTTCCCATGGTTTCTCCGCAATGGGTAATGGCTCCAATAGACCAGCTGTTGGACGTTGTTCTACCTTGTCTTGCTGGCACACAAGACAAGTCTTCACTTAGACCTCAACATCATCCCTCATTTGGGGCCAATAGTAAGCTTGCTCAATGAGTGCCATAGTCCTTTGCACTCCAGGGT
The DNA here is from genome assembly GCA_025774065.1 of Solanum ossicruentum. Classification (NCBI taxonomy): domain Eukaryota; kingdom Viridiplantae; phylum Streptophyta; class Magnoliopsida; order Solanales; family Solanaceae; genus Solanum; species Solanum ossicruentum. Next base: position 16,624,039 of record JAOTQR010000109.1, on the reverse strand, counting down.
GACCTGCCCACCTTGAGTCATGGCACTCTTTCATGATTTCCTTCCTTAAGTCTCCCCATTTTGGCACATACACCCGGTTTCCCTTGGTGAGAAGCACCTCGTCCTCAAGCCAGAACTAGCATGTCTTCCCTTGACTTGCCAGGCCCAACAAATTTTTGGCTTGCGGGTCTTGCTCCAACCCCTCCTTTATACGGTGAACCATTGGGAAATCTGGGCTTGTGATGGAGGCAAGTTCGACCTTCCTGCTTAGGGCGTCTGCCACGACATTCCCTTTGCCTGGCTTATACTCCATCACAAAGTCGAACTCGGCTAAGAAGTCCTGCCACCTGACCTGCTTAGGTGTCAGCTTCTTCTGCTTAAGGAAGTAACTGGTGGTAACATTATCTGTCTTCACCACAAACTTGGTGCCTAGCAGATAATGTCTCCTCGTTCTCAGGCAATGCACCACAGCGGTCATCTCCTTCTCTTGGACCGTGTAGCGCTTCTCCACATCATTTAGCTTACGACTCTCGTAAGCCATCGGATGCCCTTCTTGCGTAAGGACGCCTCCCAGGGCAAAATCCGAGGCGTCCGTTTGCACCTCATAAGGTTTGGTGTGGTCGGGCAAGACCAACACCGACTCCTTGATCATGGCTTCTTTCAGCGCCTCAAATGGTGCTTGGCACTTCTCGTCCCACTCCCAGGTCCGGTTCTTCTTCAACAGATCGTGAGGGGAGCGGCTATAGCAGAGTAGCCTTTGATGAACATCCGATAATAGTTGGCCAATCCAAGGAAAGATCGAAGCTCAGGCACCTTCCTTGGGACCTCCCATTCTTGTATGGCGCGGACCTTGGACTTGTCCATCTTAAGTTTGCCCCCTCCGACAATGTGTCCCAAGAAGGAGACCTCTCGTTGGGTAAATGTGCACTTCTCCTTCTTGACAAACAACTCGTTCTCCCGAAGTACTTAGAAGACTTGCCTCAAATAATTTACATGACCCTTCAAGGTGTCGCTATATATGACAATGTCATCCAAGTACACCACCACGAACTTGTCTAAGAACGGTTGTAGGACACAGTTCATGAGGGTGCAAAACGTTGCTGGCGCATTTGTGAGTCCAAAGTGCATCACGAGGAATTCATATGAACCATACCTCGTGATGCAAGTGGTCTTCTGTTCATCTCCCTCGGCGATTCTGACCTGGTAGTACCCGGACCACAGATCCAACTTGGCGAACCATCGTGCTTGGCCAAGTTGATCAAAGAGATCAACAATGAGTGGGATTGGATACTTGTTCTTCACCGTGATCTTGTTGAGTGCCCGGTAGTCGATGCACAACCGAAGTGATCCGTCATGCTTTTTCTGGGACAGGACCGGGGATCCATATGGCGCTTTTGATGGACGAATGTACCCCATGTCCATCAATCACTTCAACTGCCTTCGTAATTCCTCAAGCTCCGGAGGCGCCATGCGGTATGGTACTGTCACAGGCGGAGTGGCACCTGGTACCAGCTCTATCTTTGTGGTCCACCTCTCTCTTTGGTGGTAACCTCTTCGGCAGCTCGGGCGGCTCAACTCCTTTGGGCAGTTTTGCGGTTGGAGGAACGACGGCTTCTTCCTTCAAGGCTACGAGGTAGGTTGGCTCCTCCTTCTTTACCCCTTTGGCGAGTTGCATGGCTGAAATTTGCTTTTCTTGGAGTCAGGTTTCCCTCTCAAGTGGAACTAGATGAGTGTTACCTTCCTCCAAGATACACAGTGAGTTCGCAAAGGGAATTGGGACGACCTTAACTTGGTCTATGAACTCAATACCCAAGACAGTGGATAATCGTCCATGGTCACGATGGAAAAGTTGATGTGGCCATTCCAATTTCCTAAGCTTACCCTTACGTTCCGGGCAACTCCAAAGATCTCGGTTGGAGCAGAGTTGACTCCCTTGAGCCAACCACGGCTTGTCTTTAACGGATGCCCATCTTCTTGGCCTTCTGAAGGGTGAGGAAGTTGTCGTCTCCCATGTCAACTAATGCCTTCACGGTGTGTCCTCCGATCTTTGCCTCAGCGAACAACCTGCCCTTCTTCTCGTTCTTAGGCACCTCCACCTTTGCCTCGATTGCACTGAGGAGTCGTAGGGCCCCTATCTTCGCCTCCTCTTGCTCACATTCCTCAATCAAGGCCGAGAGTTTGTTCTTCTTGGGGCATTCTCTCGCCTTGTATGGCCCCTCACAAAAGAAGCAGCTAATCCGGGGTCTTGCTTTGGCTTGGTACTCCTTGAATCCCTTTGCCCTTTCCGTTGCCTCCTTGCCTCGATGTGGGTGTCCCCCACTCTTTCCCTTGCAGCCCTTTGTCCTGGGGTTTAGATTTCTCCACTTTCCTAAACTCAATAAGGGACTCGGCGATGGAAATAGCAGTGGTCAAGTCTTGAGCTCCTCTCCTTTGGACCTCAAGCCTAGTCCACTGTTGTAACCCATCCATGAAGTCAACGAAAGCTTCCTTGTTAGGATAGTCGGGGATCTCAAGTAGTACCTCAGTGAACTCCTTCACGTACTCCCGTATGCTTCCTTTATGTTGACGTCGCCTCAGCTTGCCACGAGCCTCTTCTTCCACATTGCTGGGGTAGAACTGCTTCTTGAGTTCTGCCCTGAATTTCGCCCATGTGCTGATGGAGCAAGTGCCTTTTTCTATATCCCCCTGTCTCCTCCTCCACAACACCATCACAGTGTCTTCAAGGTAGAGATTGGCCATATCTACCTTTAGGGCTTCGTCAGTCATGGCGAGTACCCTAAAGTATTGTTCCATGCTCCAGATGAAGTTGTCTAGTTCCTTGGCATTTCTGGACCCTTTGTAAGATTTGGGTCGTGTAACATCCAACTTGGAAGGTGCAGTCCTTACCTCAGACGTACTTGCATCCGCTTGGGCAAGAGCCCTTTTGCACAGGCTAAGCTCCTCCTCTGTGCTTTCCAGTATGCGCAAAAGCCTCCCAAGCTCTTCCCGTATTGGAGAAATCTCTGCCCTGTGTGTCTCTTCCACGGCCTTCACACTGTCGAGACATTGGGCCAGGACTTGGTTCATGGCGGATTGCATCTCCTCCCGCAATCCATCTAAGCTGTGTTCGACCTCCTCGAACTTCTGGTCGGCCTCTTCGAACTTCTCCTGCCCATCAGCTATGGCCAATTCCACTTTGGATAGCCGTGTCTTAAACTCCACGACGGCCTCCCTGGATCGAGACCTCTGGCTTCTGGATTTCTCCTTGCCAACTTGGGTGATCTCGCTTCCACTTTCCATTCCTCTAGATGTTCTTCGAACCTTCGCTCTGATACCAACTGTCACGAACTTAGTCGTAATTCCAATGAACCGTGCGGCCTAGCAAACTTGCAACACTCAAGTTGCGAGTCAACCTGACTCTAATACTTAGCAGAACTTTGAAAGACTAAGCAAAAGACTATGAAGGAAGTTGAATATCTGGAGGAACAAAGAAAGAACTCTTTATTAAATAATATGAAAGCTATACAATGCTTTGCTTGCTAATGTTTTGTATGCTTTTCTTGATGATCCTAACAAATGAAATGACACTCCTATTTATACAATTTCCTAAGGGCCTTTTCTAGCCGTTGTTACAGTGCCTGCTACAGTACCCTAGCCGTTGCTGCAGTGCCATAACCGTTGCTGCAGTGTCCTAGCCGTTGCTACAGTGCCCTGACCGTTGCTACAGTCTAGAGAGTTCTTGGAGCCTTCCGGGGCAGGTCGGACTCGTTTCTTGAGCACTGTTTTGTGGCGAAATTTAGGCGGGACGTGTCAGTAAGCATGGACACCTGAGCCTTCCATTGCTAAAAGTTATGGCTACCAGCGAGTTTGATGGGGACTTGAGTAACTGGATTGAACTGGACAACAGTCTTGGTACCAGAGATGTTATTGGCATTGACAACACTTATATTGAGGGCCATTTATGCTTGAGGTGGGTGGGCTGGGAGAAAAACAAAGGATCGAACTTATTAAAACAATAGAGCTCTGATTATCATGAAGAGAATAAAAGAACTGGTAGCAGATGAACTTATGTTTATTGATTACTGTACTGGCCCTTATATAGCCAGTGTATTACATATGAGGCTGAAAATAAAGTAACAACTTAGAGAAAATCTAAGTAAAACCTATATAACTACAATCCGAAAGACAAGAAAGCAGTTTAGTACAACTTAGTAAGAGTCAAATGACAAGAGTACTGGAGATCTGCTAGCCATTATCAATTTCTAGTCAAATACTACTTTGCAAAAACCCTTAGAAACCAGAAGGATGTTAGCTTGTTTTTTTATTTTTAATACGAACAATGGCAAGCTTCTTGCTAGAAGATTGGGGGTTTTGCAGGACAGATTCTTTTCATAGATTTGGTTTTCCTTCTCGTTTCCATTAAATGGTGAATGGGTGATGGAGTACTTTTTACTACTTGATAGAAACTGTCTAATCTCTTCTAACAATATAATACAATTCCGAGCATCCTGTTTTCAGCAGAGCAGTATTTCGGATGTTTAGAAAGTCATGATTTAGAGTAGTTCTTTTTTTTTAAGAGTTTACATACCAAATCAAGTGGGTGATGAAAAAAGTAGTTTGTAGGTTTCCCTAAAAAGTTCAAGCCAACAATCTAATAATAGCATGAAATTTTGTTTTAACAAACATAAAAGAGGGAAAAATGAAAGAACAACTGAACCAAGAGAGAATTTTTGACATTTAGTATAAACTTCTCGAGTTCATCAAATGTTCTTCTATTCCTCTTGCAATAGTAGCCAAAAATATATGTTAGGATGGTTTTCGACTTGTTTCTTCTTTTAGCATCCAGTATTTTTACACTCCTGCTTGCCACACAGTCTCCACCATTGCTTTAGGAAGCACCTATGGAACGCCAAAGATGGAGCATACCATGGTCAATAGTCCCAAGACATAACTGTAATGGAGTAGGAAACATCCATGATCCCTTTGTGGATTTTGCTCATGCAATGCGAACTAACAACAATTCATCCTCTTCTTACTCGTAAATTGTTTATTATTAATATGGCCTCCCTGCTGTTGATGTCGAGATAATGTTCTTCATACCATATGTCATTTTAGATCAAACTATTTTTCTGAACCTTTTTGCATAATGAGTCCATTATAGTATTTTAGACACTAGGATAAGATGAAGTGTTGTGAGAGAGATTTCCATCTCCAGGATGATAAATTTGAGAGAGAATTAGATATACATCAAAATAAGGTGGCTCCTTCACTGTTGGAAGTTTTATGAATGATTTTAGCTGTAGTTCAGCGAACATGAAATGGTTCCTTGGCAGAACAATTGTCTATGTCCAATATAAAAGAGAAAAAAGAAAAAGTTTTATCCTTTATTCAACTACCATTCAAGAGCATTTTGGAAGTAGAAAACTAACTCAATTTCCTTGGAAAATAAGGGATGCTCTTTTGAATGTTGAGCTGATTTTCAATTTGGAGGATTGATGATTGCCAGCGACTGCATTTTGTATGAAACTTCCTTAGGTGGATTGTGACATTGATTTCCTGCCAAATTTGGCATCTCTGTGTACAGTTGTCATAGCTCACTCTTTGTGCTAGTTTATCCATAAAATTATCTTATCTTTTATATTTTCTAAAAAGAAGTTGCATCTTTGTGTGTTAACATTCTTTACGGTTAGATCCAATAACTTATGGTCTCATGGAGCCGATTTATAGGTTTATGGCTAGTTATTCATTAAAGAGTGTGATTACATAATTTTGGTGCCATTCTTTAGTTGTGTTTTCCTTGAAGTGTTTCACTTCTAATATGTCTAGGGTTGGAGATAATGGTGATCTTTTCAGGCAACTTATTCTATGTAAAATATACAAATTTTACACGGAGTAATTTTTAACTTATGGCTTATGTGTTTGGAATCTAATGTGGTATTGTTCCATATCATTATTACTTGTGTGAGTATGACAAGTATACATCTTTTAATTAAACATGCGATTTCATATTGACTTCAGACAAAGGGATACCTTCTGGAAATGTAAAATGCTGCTTCAGGATTCTAATTGATCATGCTTTTTATTTAAAAAGTAACAACGTGCTACATTATTATTATGTTCTATATGAATATAGTTCCTTTAAATGACAAATTTATATCTCTTCTATGTAAACTCGACGAATAACATGCATGATGTAGAAAAAAATCTGGTTTAGACATGGCTTTGACACTTGACAGAGATGGTATTCTAATTGTGGAGCTTAGGATGTTTGTCTGGTCACTTACTCTTAACTGTATCTCTCAACTTTAGTTTTAGCATGTTCCATCCATAGGCAATCTCAGATCTGACATTATTTTCATGTATGATTCTTTTGATTGTTCTGCTACTTGGCATCCCTGAAAAAACTGATGTCGTACTTATGACTAAACTATGCCATCACTGTTATTGCATACATATCATGACATTCGAAATTTCTGCTAAATCATAGGAAAATATATCTTATATTTCTTCCTTATAAATGTAGGTAATGCATATATTTAGTGAGTAGACTGTAATAAGCTGCTAAAAACACATTTGAGATTTATACATTTCTTTCTTTTTGACTTTTTTTCTTTTATTTGTTACTTAACTTTTGCTTGAATCCAACAATGCAGTCAGGTTGTTGGATGGCCTCCAATAAGAACTTATAGGATGAACACCCTAGTTAACCAGACAAAATCACCACTCCCAGAAGAATTTTCCAGGATAGCCGAGAAATGCAAAAGTAAAAATAATATCACTAATGTTGGGAGCAGCAAGATCAACAATTTTGCTAAGGAGAAAGGGTCTGTCAAGGCTTCCCTATTTGTGAAGGTCAATATGGATGGAGTTACAATTGGAAGGAAGGTAGATCTGAATGCTCATAGTAGCTATGAGAACTTGGCACGGACTCTAGACAATATGTTCTTAAGACCCAGCACGACTGTTTGTGCAAGATGTGAGTAGTTCTTCTCCCTAGTACATTAATCTTAAAATGGCGAACTTGTTACCATGTCCCCTGATATCCCCCATAAGGAAGGATAATGAACTCAACTACTTGAGTTCCTTTACATGTTGAATGAATTTTACACCGAGTATTGCAGGATACAATGTTCATGGTTGTAATAAGTTATTATTTTTGCTGGAAATGTTTGATGTCCCATATGTTCTGAGCTTGACACCTGGACATATGTCATTCTTGCTAAATTCTGTTTTTCTTCAAACAAATCTTTGGAGTTCTGCCCTACTATTTAAGGTTCGTTTTCCATGGTTCCTAACATTAGCAGTTTTTGTCTGCTGCCAGCATCAAATGCACAGGAGCTAGGTGTCATGTCAGAAACAACGTCATCTTCCAGATTATTGGATGGATCATCTGAATTTGTGCTGACTTATGAAGACAAAGAAGGAGACTGGATGCTTGTTGGAGATGTTCCATGGGAGTATGTCCTGCATCTGTTACTTTGCTCCTCCTGCACAATGGCAACTGAAATAAACTTAATGATTGTTTATAAAATAAGTTGCAAAACTTCAACAGATACATCGTACTTTATCTCTGAATCTTTGTTTTCTCAAAAGTGAATATGAATGGAGAAGATGCTCTATAAGTAATAGGGGGATTATTTTCAACATGAGTTGGGAAATTTGATTCTTATAGTATATGCATCCTATTTTGTTTTTTTTTTTTTGCTCGTTTAAATACTTATTATGTTCTAATAAAATGGTTGGGGATGGTTGGATGCGATTTCAAAGCTTTGTAGAGATTAGTGATTACCAAAATTCTGTTTCCCTCTGGTTTCTGGCTTATTTGGAAAACAAACAACATTCTGCTGTATGGAAATCTAACCATGTTTATCATATGGTTGTCTTACTTGCTTCCTTGGTTGTTTCAGGATGTTTATTAGCTCAGTCAAGAGACTAAGAATCATGAGAACATCTGATGCCAATGGGCTAGGTACATGTAAGTGTTGAATCTCATATATGATGCACATGCACCTCAATTAAAACTGGCATAACTTCATGCTGACCATATTATTTGTTGAAATTTCAGCTCCAAGTTTCATGGAACGAAATGGTGGACGACAGAGGAATAAGCCTATATAGGTCAGATAAAGAAGACCCCCTTTTGAAGGATGAAGTCTAGAAGGAAATTATAGTGGATAGCAAAATAATTTTCTGAGTCACAAATTGGTCCTATGTGACCTTATTGGTTGTTTTCTTTTTCGGGTCACTTTTCTTGCTTTTTTACCACACGGTCTACCCCACTCTCTGGGAGGAGATCCCTTTTGCTGGATTACAGAAGATGCCTGTATATGTCATACACCACGCAATCTTCAGCGGAGGTTGCATTCCCCCCTTGTGTAGCATGTGGATGTGTCTACTTATCCTATACTATGATGATGAGCTTGCCGCTCCCTGAAACAGATGAACACTGATGCTGTTGAAAGGAAAGTTTGCAAGGTTCATACTGGGAACCTTTATGTTGGTTTTTATACAAGCTTTCATTGCTTCATGTTTGTATTTCAAGTTCTTGCCTTCTCTTATTCTGCAACTATTTCTTGGAGCAAAATGGCGTTGCCTATAAAACTTAAAAATTATTTGATTGTAAGAACTGGGAAGAAAGTATATATATTGTATGTTAAAACGCCGTAATTCGATCAATAACTTGTTCTCACATGATCAAAAAATTAGTAAACATCACTTACAGCAGGAAGGTTGCTGCCTGTACTACCTTAATTCTACACATACAAGAATGAATGTATGAACCTCTAAATACATGAAATGTACTCAAATAGGGAAAGGGACATGACCTTGTCATCTTACAGAAGGCCATTTACAGGTGATGTACTGAATATTGGCTTGTCTTTGTTATTTGTAGCAGCATGGCTACCTCCACTGTTGCTACTGCTTTTTCTCCGAGGCTTTGCCTCTTCAAGCATTGTCAAAACATCCCTCATGGATGGTCTGTCCTTGGGGAGTTTGGCTATACAAAGAATTGCTATCCTTAAAACTAACATCATTTCTTCTTGAACATGTTGTGTTGCTCCTACATTCGGGTCGAGTGCTTCTTCTAAAGGCTTGTTGTCTCTGATCTTCATCCGAAACCACTCTACAATGTCAATAGACTCCCCAAATTCAGGATCTAGAGGACGTTTTCCCGTTAAGAGCTCCATGAGAACAACTCCATAGCTGTAAATATCACTCTTCTCATCCACTTTCAATGTGTACCCATACTCTGTAAAGTGAAAATCCAGATAAATGATTAACAAAGATCACTCTAGAGTAAAAATTAATGGAAAAATTTGAAGCAGGGACTGACCGGGGGCTATGTATCCATAAGATCCAGCAACCATGGAAACTGTTTCATTCTTCTTGAGCATCATTCTTGCCAAACCAAAATCTGCAATTCTTGCCTCTAGATTTGCATCAAGAAGTATGTTATTTGACTTGACATCCCGGTGAATAACAGGTGGATGACAATAATGATGGAGATAAGCCAGGCCTTGTGCCACTCCAAGTGCTATGTTGTATCGAGTGACCCAATCGACAAGCAGTCTCCTTGCTGCTTGTTTACCATGTAAAACTTCTCCAAGGCTGCCATTTTGCATGTACTCATATATTATTATTGCTTCACGTTTGTTGTGAAGGAACCCCAGAAGCCTGACAATATTTCTATGCCTCAATTTTCCAAGAACGTTCACCTCACCTACGAGATCATCACTGTCCCCCATCTCAATATCAGTTCCAGATTTCCACAGCTTCTTTACTGCAACAACCATATTCTGGCGTTGCATTTCAGCTTTGTATACAATCCCTGTTGCTCCCATTCCAATGACATTTGACTCTTTAAGGCAAGCCAAGATGTCATTACTAGTGAATCCAAGTCTCTGGAATGCCATCAACCTCCATGGCCATTCACCACTGCTCATTTCAAAGCTTGGTTCAAAGCAGCTTCCATTTTCATGCCATCTCTTGTATAGAGATCTGGCTCCTAGACCTGCTATGACAAGAAGCAGAAGAGCTGCCACACCAGTTAGCCATCCTGCGATGATGTGCTTCGCATGCAAGCTCTTCTGCTTTGATGTGTATGCGGCACTGTGAGCACATGGAGGAAGCACTCCACCACATAGACCAGCATTTCCAATCAGGTCATCTGGATTGATTGTTCTCAGCATGCCATTTTCCGGAACAGGACCCTCCAGTTTGTTATGAGAAACATTCAGCATCTCTAGTGCTGGGGAATTGCCAAAGTTCTCAGGTATCCCACCAGTTAATGAATTGTTGGATAGATCTAGAACAGCTAATGTGGGCATCATAGAAATTGCTCTTGGAATTGGACCGTCTAATTGGTTATTTCGAAGGTTCAAAGTTACTAACTTCTCGCAGGAAGCAATGCTAGCTGGAAGATCTCCGGTGAGATGGTTTGCGGATAGATCTAGAACAGTAAGAAAAGGGCAATCCTGGAATTGATCTGGTATTTCCCCTACCAGGTTATTGTCTGAGGCAATGAAATTCTGAAGAGATGGAATTGCAAGAATGTATGAAGGAATAGAAGACTGAAGGTGGTTTCTAGAGAAATCAATAAAAGAAAGAGAGGTGGAAGCAGCAAGATCACTTGGAATTTGGCCTGTCAGACTATTGTTTGCCAGTTCCAGCCTCTGGAGTTTCTTAAGTGTACCAAAACCTGCTGGAATCGTCCCCGAAAGAAGATTGTTCTGCATTCTTACGCGAACGAGGGATGTGCAGGTTGATAAACCTGCTGGAATTGGACCAGAGAAAGCATTGTTGAACAGGATTAGCTTAGTGAGGTTACCCTTGGTGCATAATCCTGCTGGAATTGGACCAGTAAATGAGTTGGATGAAATATCCACCCATTGCAATGGTGAATTTCTGCCAAGATCACTCGGCAAAGTACCTGATAAGCTGTTATTCCACAGCTCAAATACTTCCAACTGAGGTAAACCTCCAATCCCGGAGGGAACTGAGCCTGATAATTTGTTGGACATCAAATTCAAAAGCTGCAAATTCTTAAGATCAGCAATCTCATCTGGGATTTCACCCGTAAGCATGTTATCGGAGAGATCAAGCAGCAGCAGTGAGGTCATGTTGCCAATCTCTGATGGAATCTTGCCTTCAAGCTTGTTCTTGTACAAGAAAATCGTGTCGAGCAGCTTCAGCTTTCCTAGTTCAGAAGGAATTGAACCTCCAAGATTGCCAATAGCAAGATCAAGATACTTGAGATTCGTCAGATTTCCAAACTCAGCTGGAATTCCACCTTCGAAGACATTGTATCCCAGAACTACAGTCTCAAGCGACGAAAGCTGCCCCAGCTCTCCTGGAATGTGGCCAGTCAAATTGTTCCCTGAAAGGCCTAAGAACTTCAACTTCCCCAAATTCCCATAAGATTTAGGAATTGAACCTTGGAAGAAATTCCCTCGAAAATCCAAAGTCTCGAGCATTGTTGCATTTCCAATATCCTCAGGGAGATTACCGGAGAAGTTATTACTCGAAGCATTCAAATACATAAGCCCTTGTGACATTCCAAGACCTATAGGGAAGCCATCGACAAAATAGTTCTGGCTCACATCAATGCTTTTCAATGCAGTGAGATTCGAGAAACTTTTGGGCAGTGGTGAAGAGAACCCATTGCAGCATATATTGAGAGAAGTCAAACTCTTCAGCTTTTGGATATCATCAGACACTTTGCCAGTGAGATTCATGTGAGACAGATCAAGCTTCTCGACTTGACCATCGGAGTTGCACTCAACTCCCTTCCAGCTGCATGGAACAATCCCTGCAGCTGCATTATCGGGCACTGCCCAATCGCGAAGTTGATCCAATGGATCGACTAAACTTTCTTTAATAGAAAGCAATACTGACACTTGATCCCCGTTAGCAAAAGCAATGAAAGAGTAGAACAAGAAGAGTATGAAAATGGATAGCAAATTCATTACTACTTCTTTTCCTGTGCTTACACTGTCTCTTTTGGTAGTGCTACTAGCATTGGATCAATGATTGTGAAGGAGATGATGGGGCCAACAAGAAGGTAAGAAAAAAAGGAGTATTAGTATTATTATATAAGTGCAGCAGAATATTATTAATGGAGTTAGTAAAATATTCCGTTCGTCCTGATTTAAAATTTCTCTTATTCAAAACGTCATAAAATATCTATGACTTATTTTAGAGTTTAAACTTTGTGTCAAGGAGCTGGATTAATAGGTCGTGAGATGTTGGGTTCTGCAAAAAACAGCTGTATTAATAATATATTGAATGGGGAAATATTTGGACTTAATTGTAAGTGACTCCGACATTGAACATGGAGAGAATGTGTTCTTCTTCTTATATTGTGTCTACAAGTTCTTTTTTGCTTATAAATTTAGATTGGTTTGATATTTATACAACAGTAAAAAATATAATTGTAACAGATTTAAATAGAACAATATGGATGGTAATCATTCACCTACTATCTTTACTTGTTTGAAATCAACATGTAGTTTTGCATTTGACTTGGTGCTAACGAATTTATTAAAATCCTAGATCTAACTTTGTTGGTGAGAGAATTTAGGGAAAGGCAGCTTTTCTTAGGGACAAAGGTATATGGTTAACTCATGTGAATGACAAAGATTTCAAGATTAATTACTCTACTCCATTCTTAATCTTTCACTTACCCTTTTTTAATTATAAAGTTTAACAACAGAATATGAATTAATGACATACATAATTTAACTGCCCAAAAAATATATGTAAATCTTATCACTATCCATAAAAATACAGAGCTGTTTCTAGAAGACCCTCAGCCAACTTCCCAAAAAAACATACCTACTTCTGTATAACTTCTTCCTTTTGGGGGATCTGTAAATTCAGTGCCCTAGTTACAATGTTACAAGGATATTGATTAATATTTTACTTGTATTAGTATTTAATGTGAAAATAATTATTAATGCATGTATCAAAATAAATAATCTATTCAGGTCTTTATGCACCGAACTATTTTTTTTTCTATTTAGTATTTGTAATATGAATTAAAAAGTTTTTTACTTTTCTTTTTACTGTGTTGAAGAAGTTGAGACAAAGTATAAAGTAGCAGTAGATGACTTTCCAAAATTATTTCTTTTCTTAAAGACCTCGTTTTCTGTTTCATTTTTTAATCTGGATCCAAGAAACTTCTATTTAATGAGGTTACATCAACAATCAACACAACAGAAAAATTTGTAACCAAGTGACTAACAACCTTCTTCACACACACACAAATAAATGAAATGGCATAATTATATCTGTTTGGAATTGAAACTACACTATTATTATTATTACGTAAAAAGGACTGATATTCTATTCAACTTTGCGATTTAGAACTGATATATACCATATCTAATAAGAGTGGCTTATAGATGTTAGGGCCGCACACTAACAATACCTACTCCTATTGTTACACAAATGATCAAGATATACCTTTTTGATCTAGTAGAAATGAAAAAAAAAATTAAATTAATTTGTTATTTTTTATTTTAAAAAGTTCACGTGTAGAGATATATTTGACCATTCTGATATGTGAATTTTTTTACTTCTTTAATTCAACAGTTAATTTGAATTTATTATTTTGATGGTCAAAAATTTATTTTTCACTTATTTTCTTGTAAAATTTAACATAGATGCCCAATTTATTTAATTTTTTACTAGAGACAAAAATATTATAATATAGCTGCAGAAAATGTATTTTTGATTTTTTCCTTACTTTTTTTCTTTTTTTTCTACTCACACTTCTTTTTTTTATTTCTCATATTTTTCACAAAGACGGAAAGAAAAAATAAAATAAAAATATATATACACACACACCCAAACACAAAATTTTAAAAAATAATAAATGAAGTAAATAAATTTAAAATTATTTTTTTCACTTTCATTAGAAGAAAAGTATATATGAGCCACTTTTGTAATGATAGAAATATATGAGAGTCACTTTTATAACAATAAAAATATATGTGATCCATTTTATCATATTTAAACCAAAAAATTGAGAAATATATGAAGACATTTTCCCCTACTATTATCATAACAAGAATCATTCAAATTAGATGTCTTTTTCGTTTATATATAAGAAATTTAGAAACTCTTTTTTACGTGAATGTGAATAAGACGACCCTTCCCTGATATTGGAGGGTAGTCAAATGAATAGGAAGTTGTTAAATTAAAATTTATAACATAGAATATGGAGGAAAGAACAGGGTTGGGTGATCAGATGAACATCCTTTATCGAAATTTTTTTTCGAGTATATAAGTTAATTTGATATAAATCAATTATTGAACATCCTTGATACAAAAATCAATCCATCCATATTTTAAAAATATGAACATCCTCGATAAAAATATTGGCTCAGCCACGAGGAAAGGAGGGGGATGTGTGAGGGCACCAACTCATGTACCTATTCATTTAATTAAAAATAGAGTAAAAAACAAAGGGAAAAACATGGAAAAATTTCACATGGAATCATGTGAAGTTTTTAAGGTTATAAAAATAGTAGTGAGTGGTGTGTGACTTTGTTAGGTGCTATTTTTTGCCTTGTATGGATTGGATGTCATGTGATACATGCACCTTCCTTGTCTGTTTTCTTCTTTCCCAATTATTAGACACAGAAATTGCATCTTAAAACCTTTAACATGTATTTTTTCCCCCTCCTTTATACTATAAGGTTACGGGCACTATATAGATTTTTCTTAATTATTAATTATTGTAATTTAAAGTTCTTTTTTTTTTATATAATTTTCTGTCGCAAATAAAATTCAAGAGTCAATCAATTTTTCATATATTTTTTAATTATTATAATTTATAAAAAGAAATTGACATAATTTTCACGAAGTATATGATATTCTCTCTGTCACGTAATAAAAATGAGAATTTGAGAGTTAATCGAATTTTGTTATTTTGATAGGCATTCCAAGTTGTTAATTATAGTGATTCGTATACCTTTGATGTAATTATCAAATATATAATCGACTAAAAATAAATAAATAAAATTCTTTAAGATAACTGGGGACGAGAAGTATTAAATTGTGTTATTATAACAAATGAATGGGTATTATTCTAGGGAAATAAATTATTCTAGCATTTTATAAATATTTTGAATTTTTAACAAATTATGGTTAAAATTGAGTTTCATTGAAACTTGTATGGAGTAAATTTGATTTGATTTTACTTGATTTCTTTAATATGGACGGACGGATTGTTAAGCTTTGCATAAGAGATTTATTTTTGTAGTCTATTAAAAAAATAATCCTGTGATTATTTTTATAGAAGACTAAATAATCCTGTGATTATTTTTATAGAAGTCTAATAATTTTTTAAATTTAGGTTGTACGTAAATTTTGAAAATTATGTCATAGCTTTGCTCTTTTGAGTATGGAATTAATCTACCATAGTTAGAGGTAAACATGATTCTAATAAAAAGTTTTTATAGTTAAAGAAAATAGTTATTTAAAAAAGATTAAATTAAGAATTTCATGAAATATTTTTATGAACCTCAAAGCAGATAGTTCAAAATAGAAATGTCGACGACGAACTATCTGATTAGTTGTCCCAACTCTCACTTGTGAGATAAAAAAAAATAAAAAATAGAGGCAATTATTGGACATTCAGATTCGGTGATCCAATGTGTTTAGATAAAGATAAATTGTGAATGATTTGACGTGGGATAGATGGGAGTGGGAGCAAACCACATGGGCTTAATTGTACTTTCCAAAGGTTTTTAATTTTTCTTAATTATAAAGAATTGAATGATTGATGAAAAACAAAACCAAAAATCACATGCTTCACAAATAGACTTACTAACATGATCCCTACAACAATCCACTTGATCTTATTTTCAAGAAAATAATTTTTTGTAAAAGTGTGGAACCACATAATTAAAGAGATGCTTGACGCTATAATAAATAATAATTCAAAGTGTGTAATGACAACAAATGCATGTTTGTCTAAGTTTTCATGAAAAAAATTATCTAATACCTATGCTGACCAAAAATCACATCTTTGAGGCAAGCTCAAATTAGTCTAATTAACTTGTTATTTTTTCAAAATTTTACTTCAATATAAGTGGTGTTTTAGAATTTCAAGGAGGATCTGATCTTGTTCCAAAATTATCTTTGTTATACATAGTGTCTCAACACCATAAAAATATCAATTCTTTCTAAACACTTGCTAATTTCTAGAAATGAACAGTTACTTAAAAAGTCGTAAGCAAACTAAAAATACTACATTTCTTATATATTATATGCCACTAAGTTGAGCAGCTTCAACTACTTCAAACAGACAACTGACTGTTGAGTTGCTTAACTTAATGATTCAAGTCTAATATCTTAAATCTAACATTTCAAAGATCGAACCTCAACAACGTCAACAAAATTACGATATTTCTATTAATTATTTCTTCATCAATTTCAACTATGAAATTAAAATAACATATCTACTTAATTTTGCAGTAGCTATTAAAGTATTTACCTAATTCTACTATGTCATATCTATTATGTAAATACTACTTAAAAATATTAAAATTATTGATTTTTCAAATTTTATCTAGATCACAAAAATTAAGAAAAACTTTTTCTTCCTTGGAAGGCTTTTCTTTCTTTTAATCGTTGACGTAGAGCCAAGACTGTCTAGAGTAAAATTTGGCTGAGGAAAATACATCCAATTACTAGAAACCTCCAATGAGGTACACATTTAGCAAATGAGAAGATATAACATTCCATCATTAGTTCACAACTCCAGCAAAAAATAACAGTTCAAACCAATTTGATCATTTTACAAGTAAATGAACTTTATAAAACAATTGACATTTCCATGTTGCCTCACTAAAATATATGTGAAGCAACAATTTCTGAAAATGAGATTCCTAATAAAATCACCTCACATTCAGGATTTACACAACAAATTCACTGTAAGCACTCCCTCAATGTGTCTCATACTTCTCTCTTAAAAGCTCGAGAAAGTAATCAGCCTGCTACTGGACTAGAGGTGAGTAGCACAAAGAAAACAAACTATAATTGACTTGGGCCCTAAAAACCACCCACTTAAGTACAACTTGACACAGGTTACTAGTCATCGTCGAGAAAATGACCAAGAACTGACACATGGGAATCTACTCCGATTAGCCACATGTTAGACTATATAACCTATCTAAATGATTGTTATTGAATTTACCAACCCCCAGATCCCTGCTACATATGTTTTAGGCAGGAATCAAAAGGCTGGGGGGCTTGGAACTCTATAATCCCAAAATGAATGCATGTATCTCAGCCCAACTGGAGACAGTGTAAAGAATACCGGTCATTCCCTTCCAACCAGAACAGACACCTTCAGCTAGTTCTCTCTGTTTTGTTACCAAACCAGAGAACAATGGAACAAAAGAAATACCAAACTGTTCGCCTAGTTTCTTGAGGCTAGCACTCGGACCAATCACAATGCCCACATCTGCATTGAGTAGGCAAAGAAAGTCGCCAACTGAACCTCCAACATAAACTGTAGTATGTTTGCCATTACTCCCATGGGACTTCAGGATGTCGTTAAAGGCTTGAAGCTTGTCCATAGGAGATTCCATCTTCTTAATCATGTCACCAGTGGTAACAGATCCTTCATAAGGTAACTCGTTTGAGTGCACACTTAACACTGGTAAGGCCCCTGTTAATAAGAGAATATCAACCAACAGCTTAAAGTTGAAGAAATCAATCCATATCTAACAAAAAAAGAATTCCCGACATCATGATTTTTGCTTTGACCATAGGAGTATGATGGAATCTCAATTCCTAATCACTCTCCCAAAGCTAAACGTTTTTACCCAACCTTTTTTGCTGGATCACGTTAAACTGACCAATTTAGGATTTTATTTGCTCCCTAGTCACAGATTGATACATTGTAAAGGGGTTATCAAACTCGTTTTCCGCACTTTAGTACTTCTGCCTAATAATTTGCAATTATGCATCTTCTCGATGCTTTCCAATTAAATACCATTACTTCATCCAAAAAAAAAAAAAGAAGAGAATATCCACATCTATAGGTACACGACCTAGTTCCATTCGCAAGTACTTTTATATCTCAATAGTACTCAAATCTACACTATCTGATTAAACTATAGAATGCCAGTCAAAATTTGTCAACTAACCCTGTGTGCATTTTTGTACAATTTTTGGGTTGGTACAAAAAATGAGCTTAAATTTCCTGCTTTGATCACATAGACCAGTTAGTTTATTACATACTGGAGACATTTTCTTGCTTTGTGTTCTACAGTAATCTATTTGATGGAGTGCATTGATACTCGCTAGCTATTCTTGGTGATCAACCTTAGAAAATTCCTAATAGTCTCTTCTCGTGACTTTCTCCTCCAATGAAATGAATAATAATCTTCTCTTGTGAGTGCCCTATCTAACTATCTTCATTGGGATCTCTTGTGTGAATCATCTTAATTACTATCTTATAACTCAAGATATACACTATTTCAGCCATCAAAAACGTTTCACATTGGTGACTTCTATGATATAATGCCTAATCTGAAAATGTAGAACTCAATGAAGTGCATGATCAGTCAATGAGCTGAAACAAGCATACCTGATGAAAAAGCTGATCTGATGAGATCCCCAGACCAGCAATATGACAGTATATGAACATCTGCATGCACGTTTTCACTTCCCAAAATTTCTTGCAAAACGTTTTTGCAACCGTTTTGGAAGATGAGGCGTTCCCCAACCCGTTTTATGTCTTCTTGGCTCAACCCTCTTAATACGCCAGAATGAACCACCATATCATTTGCTCTACTTTCAAAATCAGATAGCTGTACTAGTGCTTTACACAGACCCTCATAATCAAATCTCTCAACTGCAATAAATTGGAGATGTCTTAGGGGTTCTCATTGTTGTAATATTATGCTAAAAAGAGGAATCTACAGAAAGAACGGCCAAAGACTATATACCTTTTTCACTACGCATGATGCTTTCTATGCATTGCTCATATTCCTCAATATACTTGCTGGAAAGATTGCTCCAAGTGGCCCGAAGATCAGCTGCAGAAATATGAGCATATGGGGATTCACAATCATCCAGGTCACTCTTTGATGCTGTAATGATGGCAACATCTGCCAAAAGGGCAGAGGAATCAACAGCACTGCATGTCATGTCAAAATCACAAAATAGAGTAAGATTGCATCCTGCTGGCTCTTGGACTTGAGAAATGGGGGTTATAGTGGACTGAGTAATTGGCTGAGCAGAGATGAATTCCAATTCAAGTTTCATGGCTTGGTGATACAGCTTTTCCACAACATCAAGTTCTTCGCCAGTCAAGGTAACACTTAATTTATCCAACAAGTCCTCAATCCTTGAAGCATTTGCCTAAGTACAGAATCATTACAAGAGGGCAGTTAGACGAATTTTGACTAGAGTTTACTAGCCATTTTGGTTAAGAGATTCCTACACAAATGAAAATACATCTCTTAAGAATAAAACACACCTCAAAACTTTCTGAACATAGACAATCAATCCATCTCTCATAGATGTTATTGCTCTCTTCAGGGACTAGAACAGCCTTAATTTCCTTGCTAAGAAAGCTATAAAGCCTCATACAGGGTGCAATTGCACTAAGTGCATAGGCAGCAAGCCTTGTCTTCTCAAAAGGAGTCACAATTTTACCACGACATTTTTCCCCTTCAACTTTTCCTGCTGCTGTGGCCAGCAAAAAGTCGGTGTATCTAACTGTGGCACTGTCACAAGTGCTAACTTTTGGAAGTTCAAAGCCCCACTCCTGCATTATGATAAATCCTTTAAAATTAAAGGTGAACATCACCAATAAATACTGGTAATATGGACTCGGACAGCTGTAGCTGATATGAGTAATGCAAGGATAGCCGCTCTTTAGACTATATCCATCTTCTACAAAAATAAATCTGAACTTGTTGAAGATGTTACACTAAGATTGCAATAGCCCATCAAACCACTGGACTCTTATCTTTCTTCTCTTTGTCATATGTCACAATAAGATTGCAATAGCCCATCAAACCACTGGACTCTTTATCTTTCTTCTCTTTGTCATATTTCACTTCACAACTTATGGACATAAACTTTTGAAAAATCTTCTAGCAGTAACCCAAATTAGCACCGAGAGTAAACTACTCAATCAACAGTTTATCCATCAAAATTAATGTCCAATTAAACTACCCTTTGCAATTAGCACAAGATGAGATAAGATTGGGGGATTGAGGATTTTTAACCTTGACCTTTCCCAAATGTGAAAATGGAATAGAAGGATACCTAATCACTAGGGCTTGAGCCAGAAAAAAAAAACACATGGCCCTCTAGAGTTCACTAAAAGAATCTTACATTTATTTATGATTCTAGATTACCAATCAATATCATATGCCCAAGTAGAAAATACAAGAAGAGATCTGGTCAATGTTACATTGAAATGGTTAGACTGAAGAACAATATGATAAATCAATCAATTAAGGGTATAACAACAACAAAAAAAAAAAAATTACCCTGTGAAATCCGGCAAAGTAGGATTTGCGGAGGGTAGACTGTACGTAGACCTAACCACTACCTCAATGAAATAGAGAGGCTATTTCCAAAAGACCCTCGGCTCAAATGTATCCGCTCCAAGTAAAAGAACAAACCAATTATGGGTATGCTTGAAAAATGTTTTTTCATGTTTCGTCATTCAAAAATTTTGGAAAACATTTTCTATTGGAAATGAGAAAAATGTTTGATTATCTCCTTTCCATCTGCCTCCATCTCCATAGTTCCCATCCCACCATCATCGCCAAGCCCTTCCCCAACCCTACCTCTATAGAGTTTGAATAGATGCTACACGAATGTTAATAGGACAATATGCTATGCTTACTTAGCAACACTAGAAAATAAGTAAAAAAAAAAAAAACATTTATTTTCTAAGAAAACATTTACCTTCATACCAAACACACCCTATACTCAATTCCAGATCTCACACTTACCCCAATATTAACCTAAAATACAAATCTCTAACAAGACCAATTGAGACTTAATCCTAACAAGCTCATCATTTGCTAAGTGTTAGTCTCAACTAGTTGGTGACATCATTTGCTTTCATCCTAGTAGTTCTATCAATTTCAATATGAGAGAGATAAATCAACCAGATATTTTTTAGGGCGGGAACTGGGGAAATTCTTACCCGTACAAGATCATCCTGATCTTTAAGTTTCCTTAGCACACGCTTTCTCATTCCACGAATAGCTTCCTTATCGTCATCGTCATCAGCATAATCCTCAGCCAATTCATATCTGTAAGTAAACATCCAGATAATTAATCAATTTCAACCAAACGCAACAGCAACTACAAATTCGGGGAAAAGGGGGCTTACGCCTGTGCAAAAGCTTGAAGGAAATAGACATCTTGAGAGATACAGTGAAGAAATGATTTGGAATCCAAAGTCCCAGATGCCAAAGAGACGACAAAAGGAGTATAAAGAGCAGATAAAGATTCGTTCTTGAACTTGACCCAAAGCCTTTTGGCTATCCCAGCATCATCTGGGGCTGCTTGGAATCCTTCCATTATGGTCTCCAACTAATCTGAGCAGCAGTAAACTTGAAGATTGGGGAAAGGGTGTGTAAGAGACGTGAGGAGAAGTCGATAGATTTGTAGTAAAAGAAGAAATGGGGAATGCGCGTGTAAAGAAGACTAAGTCTGATTTGAATGGTCGTCGTGTCTGACCAAAGAAAGAAGAAGAGGATGTTGGTGAAAGGAAGAAATCAAAGAGTTGAAAAAGAGAAGGGGGTTGGTGCTGGGGGCCTGGGAAAATGGAGAAAAGGAGCGCTAAATGCGGTGGAAACAACGAAGCAAGCAAGCTGCAGGTACACCATACGGAAAGGTCTACCTATATTTCAATTCAAACTACCCACCGCTCCCACACCTCTTCCTTGTGAATCCAAACTTACTACTGTCCTCATTCTTTACCTACGTACTTATTCACTTCTTAATTTTATATATATTTTTTTTATTGACATTTAAAGTATTCGAATTAGTTTATATTTATCATTTAATTATTTTTCGGTTCAAATATATCCTTATCGTCAAATTATTGGGATGAACAAAATGGGAGGGACGAACTAATTAGATCCCCTTTTAAGTTGGGGATTTTTGAACGGGTCGAATTTTTTATTTTTTTTATTTACTAATTAATTGTTTAATCTAACATATGAAAGGGATTATACAAATTTTAAATCCCAACTTTATATCTTTAATATCTGAAAATCGTCAAAAGAGTAAAACTAAGACATATGATATACTAGGGATGGAGAAGCCACAAATAGCCAAATTGACTTACTAGGTGATGAAGAAGATTAGGTCTTTTAGTGATGAAAAAGCCAAATTGATAAAATTGGGGAGGAAATGAAATTGGGATACAAAGTTTGGGTTTAACATTTGTATAATCTTTTCATATGTTAGATTAAACAGTTAGATACCAAATTAAAAAAATCAAAAATTCGACCCGTTCAAAAATCTCGAACTTAAAAGTGGATCTTATTAATTCATCCCTCCTATTTTGTTCATCCCAATAGTTTACCGGTAAGGGTATATTTGAGTCCAAAAATAGTTAAAGAGTAAATATGAGCTAATTCGGATACTTTAAGGGTAAAAATGATCCTTTTCCATTTTTTTAATTTGGTATCCTAAATGGAATGCTTACGTGGACGTCCATGTGGCAAAATCAATCACACATCGGATGCCGCATGTGAGGCCAAACAGAAATTTGGATGTGGAGGGTCGAAGTCGCTCAAGAGTTACTAAAACAAATCGATTGATTGATTTGTTCCCTTTTTTGAGGGGAAAAACCTAAGTTTGTATCGTCTTATATTAAACTATTACATTCATTGTATCCCTTTATATTTTGTACCTCCGATACTATTAAAATTTTACCCCTCTAATATTAAAATGTGCACGCTGTCGTCATGCTGACGTTAGCACTTACTTGTATGATATACCAATATGGTATACATATACCAATAGGATATCGCAGATGATTAAACTCAATCTTATATGATACTTGTAACACCCCGTGAAATTACTAAAACGCCCAATTATCATGTGTACAACATGTCTTCCCGAAGCCTGATGGAAAATTTGAGACTGGATTTGCGATCAGTGCGAAAAACTGAGTTAGAAAATGGTCTGGACTCGGCGTTAAACGTGAAAAAACGTGAATTATTTTTTTCAAAGTGAGCTTATAATAGTGAGTTTTCTGCGCCCCTTCCGGGATGCTAAGAGGACGGGGGACCACACTTTGATTCTTTCAAAAATTGGACAGAAATAAAAAAATCGCAAAAAAGTGTATAAATACACTAGTGCACGTCGCGCATTAGTGCATGGAGGACCTAGTTTTTTTTCTTTTAGTTCGAGAAAGGCAATTTCATCCTTCCAGATATATTTTACACCCCAGGTCAATTTTTAAACATTTTTTCGTACAAAAGGGTTTTAAAACCAAAAACTATCCTAAGTCTATTAATTTTACACTAAGTCTAAGAGAGAAAGAAAGAAAAGAGGAAGGGTTTCAGAGGAGGATTCAAGGTTCTTCAAAGATTCGTCATTCCCAGGTATGTAAAGGCTACCCAAAAGCATGAAATTGATTTTCGATGTGCCAGTGTAGAGTTAGGATGACAAATTCTTGATTTATGAGTTCTTGGAAGTTCTTGAATGACTACTTTAAATTCTTGAGCAGTTGCTTTAAATTCTTGTACACTATCTTGAATTCTTGTTTTAAATCTTTCAACTATAATTTTATATCATGAACTGATGATCATCATGTTTAAAGTCTACTGTATATTTATTTCATTATGTGATTGTGACTTAACCTTTAGAATCTACCCTATAAAGACTTAAATAATGAACCTAGGGGGATGTCTAGAGCCTTGAATGTTTGAAAGTGATGCTTGATTGAGTCTGAGTCCTGACGTGAGTGTGTTGGAGACTGTGATAGCTGAAATTATTGTTGATAGAGTTAAAAGGGTATAACTCCCTTAGAGTGGATAGATAATCTTGCCCGTAGAGGTTGGATGATGAGAGTTCTTGATGGATTTATGAGCATGTTGAGTCCTGGGAGGAGTATTAGCACCGAAATGGGTAAGGGTGAGTCCTACTCGAACCCATTAACTACGTGGCCAGCGTAGGAGAGGATTGGATTGTGAAAGCGATTGTTTCCTTTGTCCCGAAAGGGGTCTTAACAGACTTTTGGATCCATTGACAGACTCGTCCTTTACCCCGGCAAGGTACTGGATGGATGTGGCAACGACATCTCTTCGTTGTATCACTACCGACTCATAGGTAGTGGTTGTCGATTACAGAAATTCCTAGATAGGTTTCATGATGCTAGAACTCTGATGTGATGTGAATGTTTGTTGTTTGATAGTTATTGAGGTGATAGAGCCTAATGTTTGATGTTTGATAGTTATTGAGGTGATAGAGCCTTGTCCTTTATATCTGCGGTGAGTCTGAGTGGTGGATGGGTAATGATTAAATTGTTTCCTTTTTCTTTATCCTGTTTTACATACAGTATTTTCCATGTACTAACGCCCCTCTGGCGCTGCATCGTTTTATGATGTATATTCGATAGACCGAGGACTTCAGCAGCCCGATCGTTGAGTTTCAGAGCCCGCTATTCTAGACAATGGTGAGTCCTCCCATGCATTCAGAGGATGTTTATTTTCTTTTGATTTCTAGTGTTTTATTTTATCTTGGTAGCCATGGCTTTTCATGGTGCTATCTCAGACTATAGCATAGAGGCTTCATAGAAATAGATATTGATGTTGATGTCGAGGGTTCTTTTCCCTCTTTCTTTCTTTATATTGACACTGTTGATTTTCCTATTCCATTTTCTTATAATAGACTAATGTTGATAGTATGAGCCCACTGATAGGATAACATTTATATTCATTATATCACTTCTTTTCTGCTGATGAATTGACTGAACGATGACAAAGAGATTGAGTGGTCTGCTTGGGGGCTAGCAATAGTCTCCAAGTGCCAGTCGCGTCTAGGGTACCCTCTCGGGGTATGACAAACTTGATATCAGAGCCCAGAGTTCGAGTGTCCTAGGGAGTCTATGAAGCCGTGTCTAGTAGAGTCATGTTTATGGGTGTATTGTGCACCACACTTCATAAGCACGAGGCTATAGGGCATTAGGAAGTGTTACCCTTCTCCTATAATCTAAAATCGTGCTAAGAGTTGACTTATGAAAATCCTACTTTTAACGCGTGCTTTTTATGCTTACAGAAAATGTCGCCCAAGAGAATTGCCGCTCAGAGAGATGCCCCAGCTCCCATTGCTGAGAACACCCAATCGAAGGTTCCAATTCAGACTGAGACTAGAAGATGGGGATGCCCCGCTAGACTACTGAGGTCCCTCAAGCGCCCCCTACTCAGCCCCAGCCAGCTCCCACTACTGAGGCAGAATTCAGGGGAGCCATCACCATGCTAACTCAGTTGGTGGTCTCCCAAGGAAATAGCCATGGTTCTCAGGCTCCTAGTTCTAGTTCACAGGAGCCCTCAGCTGCACCGCAGCTCAGGGACTTTTTGAGGATGAACCCGCCAGTATACACGGGGTCGAAGGTGGAGGAGGACCCGCAGAACTTCATTGACGAGATGTACAAAGTTCTGAGGGCCATGCATACGACCGAGATTGAAGGAGTTGAGCTTGCATCCTACCAGCTGAAGGACGTGGATAATGTATGGTACACTCAGTGGGAGGAGAGTAGAGGTGAGGATGTGGAGCCTACAGCCTGGGAGGAGTTTGAGTCCACCTTTCTTGATCACTTCTTTCCTCTAGAGTTGAGGGAGGTAAGGACGGATGAGTTTGTGAATCTGAAGCAGGGAGGGATGACTGTGAAGGAGTACAACCTTAAGTTCATCAAACTATCAAGGTATGATCCTGAGATGGTGAAAGATATGAGGCAGAAGATAAAGAGATTTGTGTCTGGCCTAGCTAGGCATGTGCAGAAAGAGTGCAAGGCTGCTTTGCTGATTCCTGGCATGGACATCTCCAGACTTATAGTGTATGCCCAACAGACAGAGGAAGATAAGAGAAGGGATAGAGAGGAACACTTTAGCAAAAAGGCGAAGTCAGCGAGACATGATTCTAACCCGCAGAGGCAGAACAGAGGTGACAAATCTTATTTCCAGAAGAGATCATCACATCCTGCACCATCTACAGCCAGTGCGCCCATGCAACCAACCAGGTATGATAAAAAATCTCAGGGTCATCAGAATTTCAGGACCCCAGGCGCTCAATCTTAGGCCAGTGTGACTCAGGGTATACGGGGAAAGCCACCTTGCAGCAAGTGTGGTAAGCTTCATCTGGGTGAGTGCCTTGTGGGCAAAGACGTGTGTTATGCTTGCGATTAGGCTGGTCATTTCAGTTATGAGTGTCCGAAAAGGAGGCAAGGTGAGGGGAGCGGCAGAGATCAGTCTTCGACAACACCTCCAATAGGTAATCCGCAGAGGGGTACTACTACTACTACTACAGGTACAGGAAGCGGGACAAACTGTCTTTATGCTATGGGTAACCAATGGGAGTTGAAGGCTACAACAGACATTGTCATGGGTATGCTTCGTGTCTTTACTTATGATTGTTATGCATTGATTGATCCGGGTGCCATGTTGTCTTTTGTGACCCCTTATATGGCTAGTAAGTTTGGGGTCCTTCCGGAGTGTATGCATGAACCCTTTTCTGTCTCTACTCCTACTGGTGAGTCTATCTTAGTTGAGAGAGTTTACAGGGACTATGTAGTGTCTATTTATCATAGAGACACTTCAGCTGATTTGTTAGAGTTGGAGATGGTGATTTTGATGTAATAATGGGCATGGATTGGCTGCATGCTTGTTATGCTTCTATTGACTGTAGAACCTGGATTGTCAAGTTTCAAATTCCTAATGAGCCTGTCTTAGAGCGGAAAGGGAGTTATGTTGCCCTTGAGGGTAAATTCATATCCTATCTTAGAGCTACGAAGTTGATATCTAAGGTTGTATTTACCACCTCGTGCGAGTGAAGTCTGATGATGTTGAGTCTCTTACTCTTGAGTTAGTCCCGATAGTGAATGGGTTTCTCGAGGTCTTTCCTGATGACCATCCTAGAGTCCCTCCTGATAGAGAGATTGACTTTGGAATTGACGCTCTTCCCGAGACCAAATCTATCTCAATTCCACCCTATAGAATGGCTACCGCAGAGTTGAAAGAATTGAAAGAGCAATTGAAAGACTTGTTAGAGAAAGGTTTCAGAAGGCCTAGTGTCTCACCTTGGGGTGCTCTTATCCTATTCGTGCACAAGAAAAATGGGTCTTTGAGGATGTGCATAGACTACCGATAGTTGAACAAGGTGACCATAAAGAATAAATACCATATATCCCAAATAGATGACCTCTTCGACCAACTTCAAGGTGCTACCTGTTTCTCTAAGATAGACTTCAGATCAGTTTACCATAAGTTGAAGGTGAGGAAAAGTGATATTCCAAAGAAAGTCTTTAGGACACGCTATGGCCACTTTGAGTTCTTGGTCATGTCCTTCGGGTTGACAAATGCACCTACAGCTTTCATGGACTTGATGAACAGGGTATTCAGACCATATCTTGACATGTTCATGATCATGTTTATTGATGACATCCTATTGTATTCAAGGAATGAAGAGGAGCATGCAAATCACCTTAGAGTGGTTTTGCAAACACTCAAAGATCATGAGTTGTATGCAAAATTCTCCAAATATGAGTTTTGGCTTAAGTTAGTGGCCTTCTTGAGCCATGTTGTTTCGGGAGATGGTATTTGGTTGGATACACAGAAGATTGAGGCAGTTAAGAATTGGCCAAGACCTATGTCCCCAACAGAAATAAGAAGTTTCTTGGGTTTGGTCGGGCACTATCGCAGATTTGTGGAGGGCTTCTCTTTTTTGTCAGCCCCTTTAACAAAGCTGACTCAGAAGAAGGCCAAGTTTCAGTGGTCTGAGGCATGTGAGAAGAGTTTTCAGGAGTTGAATAGTAGATTGACTACAATACTGCTGTTGACCTTGCCAAATGGGACAAGTGATTTCATGATATATTGTGATGCATCCAGAGTCGGATTGGGGTGTACTTATGCAACGGGGGGAAGTGATAGCTTATGTTTCCACACAGCTTAAGATTCATGAGAAAATTATTCGATCCAAAAAGAGCTCAACTTGCAGCAGAGGAGGTGGCTGGAGTTGCTCAAGGATTATGATGTGAGGATTCTCTACCACCCAGGTAAGGCTAACATTGTTGGATGCTCTTAGCAGGATGTCCATGGGCAGTACCACCCATGTGGAGGAGGGAAAGAGAGAATTAGCCAAGGAAGTGCATAGATTGGCTCGATTGGGAATGCAATTTGAGGAGAATAATGAAGGCGGGGTCAATGTTCAGAATAGTTCTGCTTCATCCTTAGTGTATGAAGTGAAGGAAAAGCAAGACCAAGACTCAGTCTTACTCCAGTTGAAAGAAGCGGTTCACAAGCATAAGGTAATGGTTTTCTCCAAAGGGGGAGATAGGGTATTGAGATATCAAGGGAGATTGTGTGTACCCGATGTTGATGGTGTTCGAGACAAAATCATGGCCGAAGCTCATAGCACGAGGTATTCCATTCATCCTGGCTCCACCAAGATGTACCACAACTTGAGGGAAGTCTATTGGTGGAATGGGATGAAGAAAGACATTGCGAAGTTCATTTTCAAGTGTCCCTGTTGCCAACAGGTTAAGATTGAACATCAGAAACCTTGTGGGTTAGCTCAGAACTTCGAGATTCCGGAGTGGAAATGAGAAGTGATCAACATGGATTTCATTACCGGCTTACCAAGATCCAGAAAGCAGCATGATTCAATATGGGTGATTGGAGACAGGATGACTAAATCAGCCCACTCTTTGGCGGTAAACACAACCCATACTGCTGAGGAGTATACTCGACTTTACATTCAGGAGATTGTGAGGTTGCATGGGGTTCCCTTATTCATCATCTCAGACAGAGGAGCTCAATTCACCTCTCAATTTTGGAGATCTTTCCAGAAGAGATTGGGTACGAAGGAGAATTTGAGTATCGCTTTTCACCCCCAAACAGATGGGCAGGCAGAACACACTATTCAGACTTTGGAGGATATGTTGAGGGCATGTATGATTGATTTCAAAGGAAACTGGGATGATCACTTACCATTGATTGAGTTCGCATATAATAATAGCTACCATGTCAGCATCCAGATGACCCTGTATGAGGCATTTGTACGGGAGGAGATGTAGATCCCCGATTGGTTGGTTTGAGGTGGGTGAAGCTGAGTTGATTCAGCCTGACCTCGTACACCAGTCTATGGAGAAGGTGAAAGTCATCAGGGAAAGGTTGAAGACAACCTAGAGTCGCTAGAAATCATATACGAACGTGAGAAGTAGAGACTTGGAGTTTGAGGTAGATTATTGGGTGTACTTGAATGTGTCACCCATGAAGGGTGTCATGGGATTTGGCAAGAAAGGGAAGCTGAGCCCCTGGTATATCGGGCCATACCAGATTGTAAGAAGGATTGGAAAGGTTGTCTACGAGTTAGACTTGCCTTTCGAGCTAGATAGAGTTCACCCAGTGTTCTACATGTCTATATTAAAGAAGTGTTTGGGGGATCAAGCCTTAGAAATTCCTGTGGAGAGTATGGGTTTGAAGGACAGCTTAGCATACGAGAAAGTTCTAGTCCAGATCCTTGATCGATAGGTTCGTAAGTTGAAGAACAAAGAGATAGCCTCTATTAAAGTCTTATGGATTAATCAATTTGTTGAGGAAGCTACGTGGCAAGCTGAAGAAGCGATGAAACTCAAACACCCATATCTATTCATGCCATGTAATGATGACGTCGAAGGTAAATATTCTTATTCTTACTAATTTCGAATATTCTTTTCCATTATGTGATGCCTTGTGTTATTCCATTCCCGAGTCTAAGACAAAGATAGATAGACGATGGATAGAGAGAGTTCGAGTGTTTCCGAGTCAAGAATAAAATAAATTTTGAGTTTATTCGAGTCCCCGTTCGACCTCTACTCATCATTCGAGGACGAATGATTCTAAGGGGGAGATGATGTAACACCCCGTGAAATTACTGAAATGCCTCTTAAACTTTATAGTGCGCACAATGTGTCTTTCCAAGGTCTGATGGAAAATCCGAGACCAAATTTGTGATTATTGCAAAAAATTAACTCGGAAAATGGTCTCGACTTGGCGTTAACACGAATTATTTTTTCAATGTGAGCTTAAAACAATGAGTTTTTCGTGCCCCTTCCGTGATGTGGAGAAAAGGCAGAATCACACTTTGGTTTTTTTCAAAATTGGATGGAAATTGAAAATTCGACAAAATGTGTATAAATACACTAGTGCGCGTCGTACACTAGTGCATGGAGGACCTAATTTTTTCTCTTAGTTTGAGAAGGGCAATTTCATCCTTCCTGATATATTTTTACACCCCCAGGTCGGTTTTTAAACATATTTTAGTACAAAAGGGTTTTAAAACCAAAAACTATCATAAGTGTATTAATTTTACGTTAAGTCTAAGAGAGAAAAAGAGAAGAGAGGAAGGGTTTCAGAGGAGGATTCAAGGTTATTCAAAGATTCGTCATTCTCAGATATGTAAAGGCTACACAAAAGCATGAAATTGATCTTTCATGTGTTAGTGTAGAGTTAGGATGACAAATTCATGAATAGAAATCTTGATTTATGAGTTCTTGGGAGCTTTTGAATGACTACTTTAAATTCTTGAGAAGTTGCTTTAAATTCTTGTAAACTATCTTGAATTCTTCTTTTAAATCTTTAAACTATAATTTTATATCATGAACTGATGATCATCATGTTTAAAGTCTACTGTATATTTATTTCATTATGTGATTGTAACTTAACCTTTAGAATTCCGCTCTGTAAAGACTTGAATAATGAACTTAGGGGGATGTCTAAATTGAATGTCTGAAAGAGATGTTTGACTAAGTCTGAGTCCTGAGGTGAGTGTGTTCGGGACTGTGATATATGAAATTATTGTTGATAGAGTTAAATGGGTATAATTCCCTTAGACTGGATAGATAATCTTGCCTGTAGAGGTTGAGTGATGAGAGTTCTTAATGGATTGATAGATTTATGAGCATGTTGAGTCTTGGGAGGAGTATTAGCACCGAAATGGGTAAGGGTGAGTCACATTTGAACCCATTAACTATGTGGCCAGTGTAGGAGAGTGTTAGAACCCGTAAGTTAGAACCCGTAAGTCCTTAATTGGTTCAATTTAGTAAAGTTTGGG
>JAOTQR010000109.1:16562173-16582714 GCA_025774065.1 Solanum ossicruentum | reverse complement strand
TCGTGGTATCCTTGGTTTGGTGGAAAAACGCTTAGAAATTCATAATTGAAGCAAGTCTCCTTGTCTAATAGATAAGAGCTCATTCTCTAGCCGTTGTAGCTTGGCATCATTCTTTCTTGTAAAGAGGGTTGCCAAGGTATTCCATGCCTCCTTCGGGGTTATCGAATCCTTAATCTAGTGCAGGAACTCGTCCTCCACGGTGCGCGACAACACGTACATGGCTTTGCCAGCCTTCACTTCGCACTCCTTCATTTCGTCCTTGTCGGTAGGCGATGTAGTCTTCTTGCCACCAACAATGCTCCATAAATCTTGTCTTACCAAATAGTACTTGATCCGAGTAAAACAAGTACTGTAGTTGTTCCCATTGAGCTTCTCAAGTGAGCTAGTCGATGATGGTAGATCCATCATGACAATTTGGTTAGCACTCGACACTCAACCAATAGAGTTTGGTCCTCGGCCAAAGAATTCTCACACTCCCAGAGTGTATATCGATAAAATCGCCAGCTCGAACATAACGGTCCCCGACCGCCCGCTTTGATACCACTTGTTGAAGATGGAAAGGACACAACTGAAAAAAGGAGAAGACTTATGGAGAAAATGTTACGCACTCAAAATGCTCTTAAGTATTTTTTGGGAGAATGTTCTCAAACTTGCTTCATTGTTTGTTGCTTGCTTGATGCTCAAAATGACAAGCCTAAGGGATATTTGTACTAGCCCCTTCTCTAAATGGACAGCTAGGATCATTTTGATCCAACGGTTACAAATGATGGCCTAGAATCTTCCTACCAAATATCCAAGATATTTCCTACTAAATATCTAGATATTTACATGTCAAGACTTGCCTAGAGACTTCTAGAATGTCCCAGGGTCTTTTGCAAGATCACACATTTTCAGGGAATTTTAGAGAGTTCTAGAGTCTTCTAGACTGTTCTAGATAACTCCACACATCTTTAGAACCTTCTAGACTATTCTAGAGAACTTCACACGTCTCTAGAAAACTTCTAGACTATTCTAGATAATTAGAGAAAGTAGGAGATGATAATTTTAACAGTACATTATTGGTGCATACCTGAATCACGTTTTATTTCTCTTCGTTTCGATCTCGTCACACAGTCCTTTACGCAGATTCCCTTCTTCTACTTTATTTCTTTTTTTCCTTACTTATTATATATTAAAAGTGAAAAATTCTACTATTTATTATTTTAATTCACTAACTAAACTAATTATCTAAAATTATTCCTTAACTAAATAATGAAAATGATTAAATAGTCCAAAAAGTCCCTTTAAAATTCACAAGATAAATATTTTATAATATACGAAACACTATATCTCAAAACGGCTTAAGGATCGTTACATTTAATTTTAAAGTAATTTGAATTTATGTTTTTACAGGGTTTATTGGATGTTGTTAGCAACGTATGTCCAGAAGCTAGTCATATATGGTGTGTGAGGCATATTTAAGCTAATTGGAACAAAAATTATAAAAGTGGGGAGTTGAAAAAACTTATCCAATGGTGTAGAGCGTATTTAGACCCCAAATGCAAGAATTTTATGGTGGACAAACAACTTAACATAGTTCTTCAGTGACTTGTAGAGGCCAGACAAATTAATTATGAAGATGCTTGAAGATATAATTCATTTTTGTACGACATTTTAAGTTTAGCAGACATAGCATTAATTTAGAATTATAAAATTAAAAAAAAATATTTTCTTAAATTTTGTGCTTAATCAATTCAAGTCTTTCTTTTTTAAACGGAGAAAGTACTATCTTAAATTATGTACTGGTTGATATGAACTAGTGTTAGTTCTTTTAGTTTTCTGTTTTATATTCTCTTATTCAAGTTTTGGGAAACAAGTGCTATAACCTACTGATTATTTTTTTTAAAGAAAAAGAAACTTGAGTCGTACTTGTTTTGAAGTAAACATTACTTTCTTCGGTCATTTTTATTTGGCATATTTGGACTCAATATATTTATTAAGAAAATAATGATAAACATGACTATTTACCATACAATTCATATTAATTGATGTTTAGTATTAAATCTTGATAACGAAAGGTTGGAGACCTGGAGACACGCCTTGGAGTCCAAAGGATTCAGATTGAGTAGGATCAAAACTGAGTACTTGGAATGCAAATTCAGCATGGTGAGGGAGGAAGCAAACTTGGAGGTGAGGCTAGACACTCAACCTATCCCCTAAAGGAAAAGGTTTAAGTATCTGGGGTCCATCATCTAAAGTAGCGGTGATATCGACGATGATATCACACACCGTATTGGGGCAACTTGGATAAAATGAAGGCTTGCATCTGGGGTGTTGTGCGACAAAAAAATACCACCTAAACTTAAAGGTCAGTTCTATAGAGTGGTGGTTAGACCAACGTTGCTGTATGGGGCGGAGTGTTGGCCAATTAAAAATATTCATGTTCAGAAGATGCATGTCGCATAGATGAGAATACTGAGATGGATGTGCGGACACACCAGGAGAGACAAGGTTAGGAATGAGACTATTCGGGAGAAACTAGAGGTGGCTTCATGGGCGAAAAGATGAGAGAAGTGAGACTGCAATGGTTTGGACACGTGCAGAGAAGGAGTATTGATACTCCTGTTAGGAGGTGCGAGACGTTGGTTGTGGAAGCTATTAGGAGGGGTAGAGGTAGATCGAAGAAGTACTGGGGGAAGGTGATCAAACAGGACATGGCGGAGCTCGACTTCACTGAGGACATGACCTTAGCTAGAAAGAAATGGAGGTCGCAAATTAGAGTAGCAGGTTAAGTTTTTCTTCTTCCTCTCTCTTCTTTTCCTTCGTCTTCTTCCCCTGCTTTTCCTGCGTCTTCTACTTAGTATTAATAGCAGTATTTGTATTACTATTACTATTACTAGTAGTAGTATTATTACCTTTATTATCGTTCCCTTTCTTTTCATTATCTGGCGTCTAGGTGTTGGTCATATCATCTTTACATACTATCACGTGTTATTCATTGTTAGTTACGCCTGCTATTCCTTCCCTTTACATTTTATTTTGTCATATCTAGTCCTTTCTACTTACGGGTTTTGAGCTGAGGTTTTGGGAAACAACCTCTCTACTTCTATGAGGTAGCAGTAAGGTCTGCGTACAATCTACCCTCCCCAGACCCCACTTGTGGATTTCACTAGGTATGTTGTTGTTGTTGTAGTATTAAATCTTGAAAAATAATTTGGAGAATGAGCAATTAATGCTAAGGATAAAATATGAAAAATAATCTTTTCTTGACATGTTAAAAATGACAAGTAAAGTGAAAGAAAAATTATTTTCAAAATAATATTGGACTAATAAAAATGAACTGAGAGTAAGAAATAATTTTCTAACCCTTTTAGGACATGTTTGGTAGGATATATTATATAAAAATAGACCATAGATAAAAATAGGCATTGTATAATTTAACTAAGGAATTGTTTGGTTACTTTATTTGATTTAACCCATGGATTAGTTATACCACATTCATGGTATTATTTTATCCCTAGAAAATGGAGGGATAGCTAATCCAAGGTCTAACAATCCTTGGATAAGCCCCCTAGATGACCAAACCATCACTCAATCCCCTCAAATTCTTTTAATCATTTTTTTATTTTCTTGATGTTATGCTTTATATTTGTAGTTTTATACTAATAAATTTATTTAAATAAATTAATTATAATTTTTTTTAATTTTTGGATTCACATTTACATAATATAAAATAATTTTTTTGTTGTATCGAATTTTTAAATTTTATTTATTTATGGGTCCATATTTACATAATATAAAAAATAAAATTGGCATGTCAAAAATTTATTTCGATAATTAATTTAGTTGAATTATTTTGTTGATACAAATGCTTTATTGAGTGATTTTATTATACAAAACAAAGTTCAATAGATAAATTCTCAAAGTTGAGTGATTTAAGATATTAACTCCATTTAAAACTACAACTTGCAATTTTTATCTGTAAATACAAATGATTTATTCAATCTTATTATTATTCATGGTCTTTTCGATTGTAAAAGTAGATGTTTTATTTTTATTAAATTAAAATTTGATATTTTGTGAATAATTAATTTATTAAAATGACAATTATTTATCTTCAAGTAACTCAAGTGAGAAATTAAGTAGAAAACATGACAACAAATTTGTTCTTCTCCAAGCTAGTTAGAAGGCTACAAAAGAAATAAAATCTCCTGTAATTATCTACTTGACCTAATTACATGAAATATAATATCCCATAATAATTCAAGGATATAATTGGAAAAGAATGTTTTTGAAAAATTTTAAATCAACCACAAGATTAGTTGTGAAGTAATGAACGGGATAAAAAATAATCCCTGTATACTAATTCGTGCATTATTAATTCCTGCATAACTAATTCATGTATTACTAATTTCTGCATTATTCATTTTTATACTAAACGACGCTAAGTAATTTGATTTTTTTTTGTTATTCTTGCATTTTACTTGTATTCGGGCACACAAACAATTGGTAACACTTTTGCTTTTTTTTTTTACTAGGATAAATAGTTAAAGACATTAGTCACATGCATGTTTTGTGTTGTTTCTATTTGATTTTTTTTTCATAATTTTCATTAAATTTAATAGCTAAAATTATTAAATATTTGACGAAAAAAAGGAATGGTCACTTTCAACAAACTTAATGACCAAAGCTACTTAGGAGCCTAAAATAAATGGATCCTCAAACATAAATGACCATTTTTTAATGAGTTAATTACCTTTTTAATCCTTTTTATAAAATATTTACTATTTTAAATATATTATTTATTTATTATCTAGGTATTCAAATTTAAAAAATTATTTACTATTTATAGCAATTGTATTATGTATTAAAAGTGAATTATATATGTTACAAATATGTATTAAAATGCATTCTAATTATTTTGATTAAAAACCTAGATATTAAAAATGAATTATATATGTAATATAAATGAGTTATACTATGTATAAAAGATGTATTAAAATTATAAAGATGTATCATAAGTATCTTAAAATATATTAAACTTATATTTTGATTAAAAAAATATGTATTATGTATTAAATATATTAAAATTATATTACTATAAATAATAACTATTTTCTAAACATCGTATATAGGTAAGTTTCCTTTTTTTATTTTTAGTTGATATCTTCTTAAAAAAGAAAAAAGCACAAAGAGATTATTTTTCCTTATGTTCCTTGGACTATGTAATAAGGGAAGAATTAAAAAACACAAAACTAGTGTGTCTATATATATATATATATATATATATATAAATTGAAATCAAATTTTGAATTCAAATTATGCCAATATACGATCTAATTTTTTTTAAAAAAAAAGATATATTGTCAACAGAAGATGTTCATGTTAAATTTCATGTCGTATTAAATTAAGACAAAATAAATTAAAATGGATAAAGTATTATTTATTTCACGATATCTTTTTAACGTTTATTAAATGATACCTTTTAAAAATCATTTCACTAACCATTAATATTTTTATCCCCTGTACTGAAATATTTTTACACATGAAAAATAAAATTCTTTACCTAAATTGGATAAATTTAAAACAGAAGATACGGAGATTCAAAAATTAAAAAAAAATAGGCACGGAAGGAAATGGACTTTATGTGTTGGCTATTAGATAGGCATATGCTCCTTTTATATGTTAATTTTTTATTCTTAAACAAAAGGTATATAAGTACTCTACATTTTGAGTTCAGGGGTTCCAAAACATTCTATTATGATTATCATTGTTATTTAATATAATCAATAATTTGAAATTATTTTCAAAATTGGCACTTCATATTCCTTTGGACTTTGTTCTCAAAAGTGCGATAGAGTTAACAATATGTTGGAGGTTTGAGAATAAGCCCCCTAGAGTATGGAAGTTTTAAGTTTAAGTTGAATTAAAATAGAGTATTATTAGGAATTCAAGTTTTGTGATGTAATGTTGAAGCGTAGATAGAAGCGAGGATTGATATGCAAATCATATTCAAGAAAAAATGTTTTAAGTAATTTGAGTTTATAATATAATGAGACAAAAATGTATGAGAATGTTGTGTATCATACTAGATTGGACTCGATTAAATAAATACTTACTTTTAGGGTACTGTGTGATAACAATGTGCCAAGATTTTAAAGATAATTCTACATAGTAGTGGTTAGATTGATATTATTGTATGGGACACCACTTTCCTATTAAAAACGTGCAGGTCCATAAGGTGAATATATCATATGCGCAAATTCTCAGATGTATATGGGGGCATACGAAAAAATAAATGATTAGGAATGAAGTTATACACGTAAGTGGGAGTGCATT
This sequence comes from Solanum ossicruentum, assembly GCA_025774065.1. Lineage (NCBI taxonomy): Eukaryota > Viridiplantae > Streptophyta > Magnoliopsida > Solanales > Solanaceae > Solanum > Solanum ossicruentum. Next base: position 16,576,396 of record JAOTQR010000109.1, on the reverse strand, counting down.
AATAGCTAGCATGACAAGGGAAGTAAGATTAAGATTAGACATCTGAAGAGGCGTTGTGAGAGGTTGATTGTAACCTGAATTAGGAAAGGTAGAGATATGTCAAAAAATCATAAAAAGAAGTGTGAGGGAAGGGGGTGGGTGTCGACATGAATCTAAATAGAAAAGTACTGTGGATAACAATGATTATGCTAGAAGGTTAGTAGGTAACAGAGTGTTGTGACACTTTGTATGGAAGGGTAAAAGGCCACCTTCCTCTCCATTTTTCCTTATTAGGATTATTATTTAGTATGACGTATTTGCTTTACTTCAATACGTAAAGCCAATTTGATTATTTTTTAAAGTTAAATTAGATTAAATTAATTTAATATTTTAAAATTAAAATTTAGATATTCAAAAACTATAATACAATTATTATTGGATACAATTTTTTTCATATTAATATGATAAAAAAGTATACCTTAAAATGTTAGTTAAAGTCTACATAGTTTGACTCTATAAATGAAAATTATGACAAATAAATTGAGATCAGGAGGAGGGGGGCAGGGGAGGGAGGTATCTAATTATCTTGATTTCGTGATTCGGTATTGACGTGCAATGCACGTTTCGAGAAACTAGTTAAAAAAAGTGAGAATACTAACTGAGCATTTAAGTTGATAATGTTCGATAATAAAATTAAATTAGAGTTAGTCATTCAAACTATTAAAGTTTCTCTCTCTAGTGCTCTCGGCCCACGTTAGTATACAACGCTGGAAGAGTGACAACAATGGCAAGAGGAAGAGGACGAGGAAGAGGTCGATCAAAAAAAATCCCAATAGTTACTTTTAGAAGCTCAGTGGGAACAGGGAAGAAAGCTAATCAACAGAATGATACATCAATACCAGAAACACAGGATGCAGGCAAAGGAACAGTGGATAAAGATGAAAAGCAGGACATTAACTTGAATAAGCAAGATAATGTTGGATTTGAAGTAGTTCAGCTAGATCTTTCTCTTGAAAAGAGTAGCAAGCAGAACACTACTCAAGAAACCAATGGAACAGTGACTAAATCAACTGAATCTAAAGATGCTGAAATGATTGATGAACGAGCTGTTGAATCTTAGGTCAAGTTGTTTACCAAAAATAGGGCTGCTAAGAATGGTATGATTCTAGACTACGTAGCTCCTAATCTAGTTAATGGCCAACAAGTTGTAGATCTAGTTCAAGATGAGGTAGAAAATGAACTGCAAAAATGGAGAGCATCACTGATAGCATATTTCATAGGTGAAACCCCAGGGTTTAAAGTTATGCAAAGATATGTAATGCAATATTGGACATCAGTGAAACAACCTGAACTGTACCGACATGATGAGGGTTACTATATCATTAGGTTTCAGAATAAGGATGATATGGAGGAGATATTCTATAATGGCCCATACACAATCAACAATAAGCCCATCATCCTAAAGCCTTGGATAGCTGAATTTAACCTACAGAAAAAGTTCCCATCTGCTATACCATTGTGGGTTAAATTCCCTAATCTATCAATGGCTTGTTGGAGCAAAGATTCTTTGAGTAGGATTGTAAGTGTTGCGGGCAGGCCTATCTATGCAGATGAATGTACTGCTAACCACACAAGAATATCATTTGCAAGGATGTTGATAGAGGTGAACATAACAAATCCATTGCCCAATGAGATAATATTCAAAGAGCCAAATGGGAGGCAGAGGCAATAGGCTATCATTTATGATTGGAAACCAAAGTTTTGTGTAAAATGCTCAGCGGTTGGGCATAGTTGTCCTACAAAAAGTCAAGAACAAGCAGTACTAAAAAAGCAACAACAGAAGAGGGTAGTACAAGAATGGAGAAACAAAAGATAATGATAAGAAGGTTGCAGAGGAAAAGATTGAGGAAATCAATAGGCCACAGCAACAAGTGTTAAAAGTACTCCTCAGAAAACTCAAATGGTGGAAATAAGACAGAGTCCAAAGTACAACTTGGCTGAATTTCCTATGCTTACTTCCATGCCTCTGAAGAACAAGTTGGGAAGTCTAATTAGGAAAACAGGAGAAAAGAGTGACCTAGGATCCATGCCTCCTGAAAAAAGAGGACCCTCAAGACTATTTTATGAGTTGGTTAGTGTGGAACATTAGGGGAATAAATAAATGACATAAACAAAAGAAGCTTAAACTCTTTTTGAAGAATAGGAGAATAAAATTGGCTGGACTGGTTGAAACAAGAGTTAAGCAACATAACCACCAAAAAATCATCAAGAACATGATGGATGGGAAGTAATCACAAATTACCAACATAGTAATAATGAAAGAATATGGATAACTTGGAATCCTAATTCATAGAGTCATTGTTATTAATAGCTCCAGCCAAACCATTCACTTCAGTGTAGAAGAAATGTCAGGGAACTTGAAGTATGAACTTACTGTGGTATATGGCTTTAATACTGTAGATCAGAGAAAAAGCCTTTGGGAGAATCTGAGGAGAATAGGTCAACACATTCAGAATGCTTGGTTAGTCTGTGGGGACTTCAACGCAGTGTTACATTCAAGTGACAGAGCTTTTGGTAGCCCAATAATAGTAGTTGAGATTAAAGACTATACTAAATACATTCAAGATGTGATGATTAGTGAACTGCCATAGAAAGGGGAATACTACACTTGGACTAACGAACAAATAGGAGATGCTAGGATATGTAGTAGGATTGATAGAGCATTTGGCAATCATGAGTGGTTGAAGGTATGGGAGAATGTTCAAGCTGAATATGCACTTCCACAACTATCAGACCACACTCCAATGCTCTTCAAACTCATACAGTTCCAGAATATAGTTCCTTTCAGATTTTTCAATGTATGGGATGATTATCAAGATCTCAATGAGATAGTGGAGCACATATGGAGACGAAGGCAAGGTGATCCTATCTCACCCTATCTATTTGTTGTGGCTATGGAGTACTTGAGTAGATTGCTTAACACTCTCAGGGACAACAAAGAGTTTTCCTACCATCCAAGATGTGCTAAGCTGGGAATAACACACCTATGTTTTGCTGATGATTTATTATTACTTGCTAGAGGTGATCTACAATCAATGATTACACTAATGAAGTGTTTTGATATTTTTGCTCAAGCATCAGAATATAAGCAAACAGAGATAAGAGCTCTATTTACTTTGGAGGTATCTTAAAGAAGGATCAGGCCTTTAAGTATCTAGGCATTCCCCTATCTACAAAAAAGCTTAGTTTGAATCAATGGATGCCTCTAATGGACAGAATTGTTGCAATAGTCAATACATGGTCAACAAGGAAATTGTCTTATGCTGGGAGAGTACAACTGATACAATCTGTGCTATTTGGGATGCAATCATATCGGTCTCAATATTTCTCACTCCAACAAAGGTGATTAAATTTATAGAGTCTCACTGCAGAAGTAACCTACGGTAAGGAACTGCTACAATCACTAAGAGGGCATTGATTGCTTCGGAGAAAATTTGCACCCCTAAAGCAGCTGGATGGATGAATTTGATCAACATATGGTTGTGGAGCAGGGCTACAATAGCTAAAACTAATTGGGATTTAGCTCACAAATAGGACAAACTGTGGATAAGATGGATACATACTTACTATATCGAGGGAGGTCTAACAAGTACAATTAACATTCCCACTCAAGCATCCTGGATAATAAGAAAAATAATAGCAGCAAGAGAAACATTGAACCAAATTCAGATGAATAAACCAATGTGCATTAGAGATATATATCACAAGATGGTTGAGGAAAAGTCAAGGATTACATGGAAAACTTTGATGTTAAGAAATGAGGTCAGACCAAAGGCAATATTCATACTATGGCTACAAATGCAAGATAGGCTGATGACAACATATAAGCTTAATAATTGGGGGTTTGACATCGATCAAACCTGTAAGCTATGCCAACAACAACAAGAATCCAGAGATAACTTATATGTGCACTGCCCCTTCACTTGTACCCTGTGGAGAAGGATCATGAGATGACTAAAATGGCAATGGAATCAGGCAACAAATTAGGGGGATCACTTGGCATGAGTGATAACTTCTTCCAAAGGCAGATCAATCAAAGCACAAGTCTTTAAAATGATCTATGCTGAAACAGTCTACATGATATGGAGTGAAAGGAACCAAAGAATTTTTAAGAACAGAAGCTCACAAAGTGAAGACTTAGCTAAACAAATTGTTTGTATCTGTAATGTGAGGGCTAAGGCTAGAACTAGAAGCAAATTGCACCAATTAGTATTTTGAGATATAGATGGGAATGGTGGTATAAATAATTGTCTAACTAGAGTTTTCACTGGGATAGCAATTGAGGGATATGGTAATGTAATGACATTTGGTGGTTAATAAAATATCAGTTACCAAAAAAAAATTAAATTAGCAAAATTAAATTTTAATTTGATCAATAATAATTAATTTCTAATATCTTACTCAAAAAAATTATTATACATTGCATACAAATGTGTGTCTATATTATATAAATTGTACAAATATTATATGCATTGTATAAATTGTGCATAAGTATGTATCAATATTATATAAACAATTTGTGAAGGTGTATTAACATTGTATAAATTGTATACAAATGTGTGTCGGTATTATATAAATGAGTATGTAATATATTGACATTATATAAATGGTGCATAATTGTGTATCAATAAGTAATTATGAAATATATCGATGTCGATATTTATTTGACTATCATGCATTTCCACCTTAATAAATTGAAAATAAACAAAAAATAATAAAACGACATATTAATTTTTTTGCACAAAAGAAGTGAAACGATTAAAAAAGAGAAAAGACTTTAAAAAAAAGAGCAACAAAAAAATTTGAACATTGAATTTTTTTATTTTTAAAAAAAATCAAAAAGAAAAAAAGGCCAAATGGCCAAAATAAAAAAGAAAAAAGTGCACAAAATAAATCTAATTTGAAATTATTTACACTAATAAATTCAATTTAAACTATTTATTCTTAATGGATTCATGACCAACACTATTTATCTTTCTACCAACTTACCCTTTTTTATTTTGTGCGTTGACATCAGCATAATACTATGAAATATACTCCGAATGTATATATATACCATAGCGATATCATATAGAATGAACTCAATCTTTTGTGATTCTCTGACGGTATATTGATACCCAATTGATATATAGGATTATATTTTTTTAAGAAATAAATAAAAAAAATTATTAAATTCTAAATTAATAGAAAATATATTCGTTATGATACTCTGTCGGTATATTTATACCATATCGGTATCGTATAAGACTAGAAATTATTAAAGTTACAAATTATTTATTAAACTCTAACTTAGTAGAAAATATATTGTTGTGATACTCCTTCAGTATATTGATATCCTATCAGTATCATATAATTTTAAGTTCTTTTTTTAATAAATAAAATAATTACGAGAAAATTATTCAAATTATAAACTTATTGATTAAATTTTAAATGAATAGAAAATATATTCTTTGCAGTACTCTATCGATATATTGATACCATATAAGTATCATATAGGGTTGAGTTTAATCATCTATGATATTCTGTTGGTATATGTATACCTTATTGACATATCATACAAGTAGGTGCTGACGTTAGCATGCGAATTTTAATATTAGGGAGGATACATTTTAATAGTATGAGATATAAAATGTAAAGGGGCATATGAATATAAATAGTTTGATTTAAAAAGATACAAGTTTAGTTTTCTCAATAAAAAATGTGTGAACCCAATCCACAACCCAAAAAACGAAGGAAAAGAAGTAGGAGGAGGAGAATGACGTCGTGAACCAAATAGCCGAATGGCTATATTTGATACATTTAATGTCCCAAAGGCAATTTAAAGTAAAACAAAAAAAAAGGAAATAAAAAGTGGATTATTTGTCATGTAAATAAGTTTTTCTAAATGGCCTATGGATGTAATTACCCATATTATTTAGTACTGTATTTGGTAGAAATTTTGGGCTTATGTATAATTAATCCATATATTACCTTAGTTACATTCTACATGGTATTATAAAACATATAATTAATATCTTCTATTTGGTGGTGTTAATAGTATATTAAATTTATATCATGGTATTATATACTGACGAAATATCATAGAGTAGTGATGCTGACGTTATATGCGAAATAAGAAAAGAAAAAGTGGAATAAACAGATAAATAATTAGAATGAATCTATTTCTGATAAACAATTTTACAATTTGATCCATTTATAGCTTTCCCATTTAAATTTTACAAAATTCAATTTTCACCTCACCCATACCCCTAATCCCTTACAATCCTCCCTACCCAAGAAAAATTAAAATTTTAAAAATTTATCTTGTCAAAGATTTTAATCTTTTTTCTTACCCTATTTTATGGCCCTCTTTTTCCACACAATTTATACCAGGCATAAATTAAAAGTTTGTTGTCACTCCGCTATAAAAGATTATTTTCTAAAAAATAATTTTGATTTATTAATCAAACATCAAAAGATATTTTGAAAAGAACACTTCAATTAAACATGAAAAAATAAATGAGATATTAATTTATTTTCCATGAAAGCATTTTCCCCAAACACACCTTAAGGTACACAACATGTAAATGCATATCTTTGAGTTGCGTCATAGATTGAGAATTATGAGGAAGAGTACTGTTCCTAGTACTTAAATGTTGCACATGGACCGACTTACATTTGTCCCTTTATTTCCACCACTCTTTCATAGTTCTAAATTTATGAATTTTGAATTTGATATTGATGATTTTTAAGTTTAATTTTTATATATATTTAATGAAAAACTTTAACGAAAATATACTATTTGAACAAAAATAATTGCGTTTAACTAAATATGTACCTGGCTTCTGTTTCGGCCCCTACTTAGGTGAGTAATATTTGTTTATGCAATTTGTGCATCATTTTCAGGAAATAGCCTCTTTACTTATAATGGTTGCGTACATTCTACCCTTCTCCAGTATATTATTGTTGTTGCGCGACATAGTAATGGCACGTTGACAGCTGCTTCAGTGGACCTTTGCAAGTTGGAAATAGTCCCATGTCATGGAAAAACTATAAATGAGAGAGAGAGCATGAGAAACAAATGTCAATCTTAGGATACAAGTGCGCACACAAATTTCTCCCACAGACAAAAGTACCAAGTCACTTCAATACTACTCGCAGACATTGAGTTAAATAGGAGCATGGCACAGGGAGGAGAAATACAGACTATCACAACTTCAGCTGCAAGATGCCAACAAATCTCAGTAAAATTCTTCGACATTTCTGTAATTCCAATGCTTGCGATATATTGGACAGAAGCTAAAATGAAGCTTTATTAACCTGGCACTCACGATTATCGATACAACGCATGACTGAAATAATACAAAAATCATCCTACCCTGAGAAAACATCATTCGGTGATCAAAAGTATTGACATGGATTTTATTGACTGACTAATAAATAACATAGAATTGGAAAAACAACTACTGCAAAAGGATTATGTATTACTATATGTTCCCTTCATATGAACAAAATTCTTATATTTTCACCGAGACCAGCTTTTATACCCGGATGCTAGCTTTCACGTGTAATCAGTACCAGTAGTTATCTCATTCTAACTTGTGACGATGGTGGTCGATGTTGAAGGGGAAAAAACACATCATTACTGTTGTCCCTGTTCATTCTTCCATGATTTTTTAGCAGCTTCCGCTGATGAATTATCAGATTCTGCACTTCCATCTTTTGGTTTTTCGAAAAATGGATCCCATTCATGAGCTCTAATCTCAGTTTCTCCTTCATCCAGCAAAGAATATTTCCAGCTCAGCTCTTCAATGAAGTTATCATATTTACGATCTTCAATGATGTCTTTCCTTAGTCTTGTAACTCTGTTTATAATTGCCTCAACTGCTACATCAAATGCATCTTTGAGAGTCTCCAATTTAGAGCGAGGATCAGCATAAATCAGCCTCGGAATCAAACTTATAACGGCCTCCCGCATTTCCTTCACCTTCTCAGGAGGAATTTGATTTAGCCTTTCCTCTATGCTTATATTCTTCTTACGAACATCATTCTCAGAAATGAAAACAGAGTAGGATGAGTAGTTTTTCGGAAGATGCCATGTGTACTGAGTGTAGGCAGAAGCAGGGTGGAAAAAGACAGGTATACAACCAGCCAACATAGCATCAAAAGCCGACCTTCTCGTATATGAATCACCTTGAGGTTGCAGGCAGAAAAGGGAGCTCTGAAACATCTTCATGATACTGCTGGGAGAATGACATTTGCTCTCCCCCGATTGACCACATTTCAATAACTTGCACGCTTTAGACTTCTTGCATTGATCAATGATCTGCCCCCTGATTGATTTGGGGTCCCCAGGTCGTGGTCCACCAGCAAAACAATATAGCCACTTCCTCTCCAGCTTCCTCATCCGGTCCTGCCAAGTGAACACTTCAGCATCCTTTGCTGGATGGAAATATGTCGGATATGGGATGCCAAAATCATTTGCATTCCATGGACTTGATTCAACCACAAGCATGGACATATTTCTCCCAGCAGGTAAGAAAAGAAGCTTGTTGCCCCAATCTGAATCTGAATCAGACAATCGTCTGAAGTCCCATGTTATCCTACCAGCCACAAGAAAGTGATCCTTCCCCCCCATAATTCTCCACTCTGGCCTCTTTTCGAGCCAATCAACTAAATCAAGAGAAGCAGCATCCCTCGTAGACACATTATAACCCCAAAGATACCTTGCAATGTCAAACCCTGCATAAAACGGCACAAAAATGGCAGCAGCCAGAGAGGAATCATTCGTGAGGCACTCGTACTGTTTCATCCGGTTGCCAAAGATCACATCCACAGCAAACTGATTAGTTGCATACCATCCAGTATTAGAGAACACTCCTTCGGCATTCTCCATTTGTGGCCCAAGCCCCACATTCGCGGTAAACTTACACATATTAGTCCAAGGACTAAGAGTTCTACACTCCTTAAGCATATCTTCATTGAATCTAGGAGGAAGATCATGCACATAAATGTACCTTCCACCACAGGGATCACTTTTATTCTCTACCGTTCTCAATGCTCTCATAAACGAATAACTCTCAGGATCTGGACGAGAACGATTATTGCTAATCACAGCCCTAACAACAGGTGGTTGTGCATTCTTTTCAAGTGGTTTGGATGTTACTTCTAACTCATGATCAATTTCAACTTTTGCAGTACGTATAGTGGCACGATTAAGGGGATTTGATTGAGGGGTGATGACTGGTTGATTATAGAGGGGAAGTGGATCCAAAGCAGGTGAATCGTGAGCAGGATTACTCCCAAGAATCACAAAATGGAAATATAATAGTAAAAACCAAAACAAACCTGACAATGAAGCTAACAAACAAACCCTAGGGTGATGATTTTTGCCTTGCTCTTTCTCCATTGAATCATCAGCAGATTGGGATGTCGGAGAACGGCGCCTCATTCAGATCATAACAAACTCACATCGATAAATAAATCACCAACAATTCTAAACAACCTTAAAAAACCCAAAGGCTCAAAAATGAAGGTACTTCGACAGAACCCTAAAACCCAAGTCCAGAAAAAACTCAAAAATTAGTGCTGTCTATTTCAGAGGAAAGAAAAGGGGTTAGTCATAAACTATCAGAGAGGGAAAAGGAGTGAATTGCGGAGGATTTAGCACGTCATGAGATGGAGAAAATCAAGACCTTGACTGAATTATGAAGCGAATATTCAGGAAAACACTGGCATATATTTATATATACTATATATAGAGAGAGAATTCCAATTAAGGAAGAAGTTGTTACCAAAAGAAGACACCGGAGTTTAACACCACACGAATATTGATTGATGAAGAACAAGTTAAGCGGTCAAGATAGAAAGAGAACGCTTTCTATGGGTATTCACTCTTATATGCATAGAGTCTAGAAGAAAGAGGAGGATGGGAAGTAGTAGGTGTTTCGTGTATCATCTTTTCGTGTTTCCTCTGTCGGTGGACACCTAAAAATATTTACTACTACCACTAATTAAACCTTTTTTTTTTTTCTTTTTAGGCCTATCTATACCTTTCCATACATTCTTTGTATCTAGCCTCTCGCATCTCGGAGATTTTTTTTACACATATCTAAATTAATTTGATTTTCTTATTTATCTGTCATAAAAATCATCTTTCACCTTTTTGTCACTCATATTATATCCATACATCCATCTCAATATTCTTATTTTTGCTATATATTTTGAACATATTACTTCTTAACTGGGCAGCATTCTAATCACTACTCCGTAAAATATCGTAAATAATTATCTCAATTATTATTTTCTCAATGAATGAGTCAAATCCAAAATATGACAAATAAAAATAAACAAAAAAACTAATAACAATTATTATGTGAAGGTCAAGTTTATTTTCACTAGATCCCTACTCATAAATAACACTTTTATATTATTAGTTTGTTACTTTATATAGCGATAAGTGATATGTCTTTATATTTATTTGTGGAATTTCATCGATGATATTGTTATTACGATTGTTATAATTTGTTTCAAAAAATATATAGTTTCTTTTTATCAATTTTTTAATTTTAACATGTCATATGATATATTTAAAAATTATAAAAAATTAAATATATTTTAACATATTTTATATGTTTTACTTAAAGTTAAAAACTTAACTTAACATTGCAAAAAATAAAAATCATGTTTCAATAAAAAAAAAAATTAAACCAGAGGAAGTATATGCTTGTAAGTTGTAACTGAACAAATGATTGACATCACTTTACTAAAAATAATATTAAAGTGGTAAAAAAAAGTAGTATTAAATTGAGATAAAAATAAATAAGAATAATTTATTGGTTTCACCATTTTAGTTACTCCTTATTTAAAGAGACTTGTAAGTAAAAAAACTATAACAAATAAAATGGATACGACAATTAAACAAAGTTTTTCTTTTTATTCTTTAAATTAAGTATAAGCTTTAAAATGAGACGACTTAATTAGGTTGGTAATCCCATTTATTTTACTCGTTTTACACGTGGCTAGGTATGAATGTTAGAAGGCAAAGTCGGCCGATTAATTAAGGTGGGCCCAGCTGCGAATATTATTCCTTAAAAGGGAATTAGGCTTAAACTTTATTAATTAAATCCAGCTTTGGCATATGTTTAATTATATTATATTATGTATTCAGACCATAGATCTCGGACAATGATTAATATTCTTGTACTAAATTTCTTGGTTTTTTCCTCTAAACGGATGTCCCGCAAGGAATTACTTAACTAATTGTTTGTTCAGTTACATGTTTACTACTCCTTTTGTCATTTCATGTTTACTTTTTTATTTTTTTAATTTCCCATCTTGTGTTGAGCCCGTGGAACCCCGATTAAATTTAGATTGCACATTGTAGAGCTCATTCAGAGGTGACTCTCCAAACAAAACTTTTTTCATTCTCAGGACTCGAACTCGAGACCTATAATTAAGACTGAAGCACTCTCACTACTGCATCATAACCCATGTTGATTCATGTTTACTTGTTATGCTTATAATTTGATGCACCTCTTAAAAATGCTTAATGAATATATATTTATTATGTAGTTTATAATTATAACAATAAGTTATTTCAATATTAGAAAATAAACAATATTTAATAATCACGATAAAGATAATATATTATTTCAAAAAAAATTAAAAATAAATATCTATTTATTATAATAAAGAAATAAAAATAAGTTGATCGGAGGAAAATAAAGAATGAAAATGTGGTTATTCATTCAGGAATGACCTATTGAGCTTGAAATACCCTGTTTTGCCTTCGTAATTCAAAGAGGAAATTTAAATTGGAAAAAATATTTACATGCAGATGATGTTCCATGAAACCACATGAGTTTACTGCGACTTGTTAAATTCTACACCTAATACACAGAACAATGGAACAGGAACTACATCTTTATTGAAAAAAAAACTTTGAGACTACATTTTAAGCTCTATTAGAAGAGTTGTATTTCTTATTCACCACTGAGCAATGACTCTATCACACCTTTTAAAGATGACCACTAGACTAGCTAACCACCTTTAATAAACTAGTCACATTTTACAATAACAAACTTTCTAACTAACTCTGGACGCACACTTGCACACATTCACTGCACAATTCATCCATGTGATCCTTTCCTTAATAATCCCCCTCAAACTAGTGGTTGTAATACATCTAACACACCTAGCTTGGATAGGAGAGACTCATGCTGATCTTTTCCAAGTCCCTTTGTCAATACATCAGCCAACTGCATTGAAGAGTATAGATACTGTGGATCTATGAAACCTGACTTCACTTTGTCTCTAACGAAATAACAGTCTATTTCTATATATTTGGTCCGCTCATAGAAAATGGGATTTGATGCAATCTGTATGCTGATTTACTATCTGAATAGAGCTTGATAGGAAATGTAATTGACACATTTAACTCCTTTAACAAGCCTGCAATCCAAACTAACTCTGAAAGTACTCCTGCCATACTCCTCTACTCAACTTCAATTGAACTTCTACTCACAGTTTTGCTGCTTCTTTGCTTTCCATGAGATTAAGGAATCTCCCGTCTTGATTATGTAATCAGTCACTGACCTCCTAGTGTTTGGACATGAGGCTCAATCTGAATCACAACATCATGTTAATTCAGTAACATTAGCACCTTTCTTTAAGTAGACTCTAAGTCTAGGATATTTCGTTATGTATCTTACAATTCTGAGTGTTGCTTCCTAATGTGACACTTTGGGTTGCTGCATGAATTGGCTTAATAACTCCAAAACAAATGTTTGGTCTTGTAACTATCAAATAAAGTAACCTTCCAATCAATTACTGATATGCTGTAACATTCTCCAGCTTAGCACCAGAACTATTTCCTGTGTGTTGATCATAAGTCAGGCTAGTGAACTAGTGATTGAACTCAACAGGGGGTGCTAGATGGTTTTGCATCACTCAAACCAGTATCTGCAATTAGTTGGAGTGCATACTTCTTTTGATTCAACAATACACCACCTTTTGATTGCACTACCTCTATTCCTAAGAAATATCTCAACTTCCCCAAGTCTTTCATCTTAAAGTGTTATTGTAGAATGTCTTTGATTTCATCTATCATTCTAGAGCTTGTTCTAGTGATCAATAGGTCATCTACATTCACCAGGAGGAAAACCATGACACTCCCCCTCTTCCTGGTGAACAAAGAATGATCATGAGCACTTTGAGAAAAATCAATCTATAACAAAACATCAGTGAGCTTAATGTTCCTCTGTTTTGATGCTTGCTTTAATCCATAAAGGAACTTCTGTAGTTTCTGAACTTTGTTCTTTCCTAGACTATGAAATCCAAGAGGCAATTCCATAAAGACCTCTTCATGAAGATCTCTTTGAAGAAATGCATTACTCACATCCATTTAAACATTTCCCAACCATATGAAGAAGCCAAGCTGATGACAATCTTTACTATTACCATTTTAGCTACTGGTGAGAATGTCTCATGATAATTCAATCCTTCCCTTTGAGTGTAACCGTTAGCTACTAACGTTGCCTTGAATCTGTCTACTTCACCATTGGATTTATTGTAATACCCCACATTTTTTCATATATTAATTCTATGTAAATGAATCATGTTATGGTTTGGTCAAATTACCTTCAATTCTTGAAAGTGCTTGTATCTCGTGTTAATGGGCGATATGTGATTTTAAATGCTTAAGAGGGTTGATGGCATATATGTGTTGGTGTTAATTAAGGATATATCTACCCTAAACTAAGTAATAATTGAGGTTATTGTATGACTTACTAATTTAGTAGGAGGATCACCTAGTTATAATTGATAGCCAATCGGAGACAAGGCTCGACACCGAATTTGTTCAAGTTCGATTATGAATAAATTTCTTGTTAAGGTTGTAACGTTGGGCCATGTTTTAGTATCATAAATGGACCTTATCTTCAGTCCAATAAGAGTTTAAAAACGTCCTAAGTACTCTACAAACAACTTGGCCATTTGTACTCAAAACCAACTAAGAAGAAAGCTGAAAATTAACAGCATAGGTCCATCATATTTGAGACTCAATTGAGCCCAATTTTGGAGGATAAGATGTTGCAATAATAGACTATTAATGGATGTCATTATCAGGTCAAAAGTGGAAGACAAAGTTGGCCAATTTGATCCTTAAAAACGGACTAAGTGCAACACTTATTCTTTCCACTAGGA
>JAOTQR010000109.1:16527392-16550567 GCA_025774065.1 Solanum ossicruentum | reverse complement strand
AGCCCTTCTATTCGGTTGATCAGTACAATTCTCAAAGCTTAGACAAAGACTTGCCTATACCTTTTCCTTCTCTGCCACTGCCTACTCCACATCTATATGAGTCCTCAACCTCTGTAGAATCATCTAATCCATTTGTGGATCCATCACTCACTCATCCACAAACTCTTCATCCTATGATCGCCTCTGACCCCTCTCCCGAACCAGACTCCGGTGACTCACCTTCATTGCCAGTAGTTCGTCCTGCCTTCAATCCTGTACATAAACAAAAGAAGGAGTAAAATTTACTGAACACTGTAGTTCTCTAGTAAGTTGAGTGACACAAAGCAAATTGAATGGACTACTAGGATCATAAAGAACTAAATTTAAAGAAAGAGAGGGGATGAGTGAGGCTTTCCTATCCCTTGAACTGGCCTTTTAGTTCCATCAGCAATGGTAATGGCTGGTAGATGATTAGAAAAGGTAAGGATAGAGAAAAGATTTTTATTACCACATATGTGATCGATGGCAGCAGAATCCATAATCCAAGGTCCAAGGAAAGGATGTTGAGCAATACAAGCCATGGGGTTACCAATAGATTGTTGAGAATTCTGAAAAGCCTTGAACTTTAGAAATGCCTCATAATCAGTGATGGGTACAAAATCACTTTGTATGGAATTGGTTGTTCGAGATGAGGTGGTTGCTGGAGATGCAGTGGGTCGCCCATGCTTTTGCCAACATTTATCTTCCTCATGACCCTTCCTCTTACAAAAGGTGCATTGTTTGCAAAGATGATTAGCAGGACGTCCTTGGCCCCCTATATTCTGAGACACAAGAGTTGATGAGTTGGATAACGGAGCAGGAGTAGATGAGGGACCACCTGTCATATTGAGTAGCCTTTTAAAGGAATCTTTCATTGTAGGATCGGTGGAACTGGTTATAATCTGATGTCTCACTGCTTCAAACTCAGGCTTTAGTCTAGATAAGGTAAGAGCCATGAATAACTTTTCTCTTTGATTTTTCTGATCAACCTTACTTTCAGTAATAGGAAGAAAAACATCAAATTCTTGCATAAGAGCTCGTACATGTCCCAAGTAGGACTCCATAGAACCTTCTTGTTGGAGATTTTTTATGCTATAAACTACTGTATAAAAATGTTGAATGCCATTAGTATAACATTCAGATGCTTCTTTACAGACTTCATAGCATGTTTCGAATGGACGAAATATTTGCAAAATAGACGGGTCAATGGAGTTCCATAATATATTACATAATTGGGCATCGACCTGTTCCCCTTTGGGCTTGTCTACTGCTGCAATGTTTTCCACCTTTTTGATAAGATAATCATATTTTCCTTGTCCGTTGAACCACATTTTGACGGAGACTATCCATGGAAGATAATTGACAAATCCATTCAATTTGATAGTGGTGATAACAGGGGTCACTATATTAAATAGGGTAAACGCTTGGGATAATGATGAAACACCGGGAGTAGTGAAAACATCGTCTATAGAAGACATATTGAAGGTTTATACCAAGAATGAGAACAGTGTATCAAATAGATCAGTTCTGGAATTTCTGACGGCGGCAACGGTGCGTGACAATGGTAGTGAAGAAGATCTGACCAAAAAAAAAAAAAGAAAAAAATGGGTTTTGATACTGCTGGACAAGGATACTCAGCAGAAACTTATAATTTTGTCACTGGAAGCTCTGATACCATGTGAGAAATAGAGAAAAGAGTGAGAAAATTAAATTGAGAGATTTTTGTTTAGAGAGATACTTGGATTGAATGCTTAACAAATGAGAATGACCCTCCTATATATACAAGTCCTTAAGGGTCGTTTCTGGCCGTTTATGGCCGTTGCTACAGTGCCTGTTACAGTGCCTCAACCGCTGCTACAGTGCCTAGAGTCGTTGCTACAGTACTGCTATAGTACTATTCTAACACTATTCTAACAATCTTTATGAAATGATAGTACAAACGGAGCATGGCATCTATGTTTTTAATAATTGTGGCATCCGAGGCAGCTTGAGAGCACCTCGACTAATTACATGGGTACCTGCTACCTCCTTCAGATACAAGGTAACTCTGTCCACCAAGACTCGGACATATAGGAAGAAATCACCAAGTGTTCTTACGTTTTTGCTTTTGCTAGGATTTGGACGACCTAGTGGTTCTCAATCCACTTTATTGGCCACCAGGCACACCCTTAGATGTTAGAAAATTTATCTTTCAATTCCTTGTACTGGTTGAGAAAATATTATTCCTTGGGCCTTGAGGTTTAAAAATTATGGCATACTTTAGATTCTGAATGCTTTCATAATTAGGAAGAATTTGTTTCTTACGCATTTTCTAAATGTCATATTTTGGTTGTACTTACAAAGCCTCTTCCATTAAGAAGTAAATCATCTTTATATTCAAATTCTGTTCTGAGACCTTAGTAATTTTGGTTAATCAATTTATTTTACTTTCCTTGGTCCCTAACTTTAAGCTCAAAAACACTTCCCAATAAAATATTATAAGAGAAATAGATTTTCTAATAACTCATAAACCGAATCAACAGCACCAAGACCACATGTTTTGATACTCTTAGTATGGTTTTGGTATGAAGAATCCAAATCTATTACGATTGGTTTGGTCTTGGTCTTAGACAAAAAGGTGGACATTAGTTTGGTCTTGGTCATAGATACATAGTAGACATTGGTTTGATCTTGCTACTAGACACGAAGTGGACCAGCGGAAAGTGAGAACCACATGTTCAATAAAGAGAGACACACATGATACCACCCTCAAAAAAACCACGGAATAAGTTGTAATAACTTTACATATTAACTTTCGAATGTCTTCAGTATCATGAATCTCAAATTGACAAATTGGACAACATTTTAATTATCAAAAGAAAAGAAATAAAATAACCCAAACTATGCTTTGGATGACATTTTCAAGATTGACATAAAGCTTATTTCAGTTTAGATTCAACTAATCTAAGTAAAGCGGAAGGCAATATAACAGCAGAACCTACCATTGCAAGCTGTTCAGCCATATGGTGGTTGACTTCATCAAAGCTGTAATTTCTTGTCTCATAATCCCTTCCTGGAAACCATAAAGTTTTATCGACATAGTTGTAAAGATATCTTTGTGGATCACTGATTAAAACTTGTAGAAGGCATACCAATGAGATTGATCACAACATTAGCTTTTGCCATCACTGCCTTAACTGAATTTTCATCCCCAGGATTGTATTTCATAGGAACAATCTAGGCAAGATAAATGAAGAGAGGCAGTGAGAATGCTTTCATAACTCATGTCTTTTGATTAAGATAAGCTCAAAGACATCACATCAGAAAAAAATAATAAAACGGATCACAATAAAATAGAGATTGTTACGGGAGCACAGCTCTTAACATACCTGCCCTAGGTCACCCATCAACTTAAGATGACGAGGAGAATCCTCGGATCCACGGAAAGGAACCAAGACTTGACTGCCCATTTTAGCTGAGAACCCAAAAAAAGGAAAACAAGCACCATTTACTTCAAGAACTCTTTAACTTCGTCTGTATAGTAAGTACAGGAACAATGTGTAGGTGATTAGAAAGTTACCAAGCTGTTGCACAAGATAACGCCCAAGAAATCCAGTAGCTCCAAAGACTGTAGCAACAATTCCACTGACAAACAACAGATTCAAAGACCAAATAAATCAACAATACATAATTCGAATTGCACACATACAAAAAGAAACAAAAGATGAACAAAAGCTACAAGTCATCATGAAGATATTTGGGAGGAAAAAAAAGAGCACCAGAGGCTCCAGAACAACCAATAAGCGAAAAGAACACAAAATTTTGAATACAGAGAGTGAGTAAAAACAATGACAAAAGTTCCATGGAATTTCAACAGTATTAAGAAACGAAGATGATATATCAAAATTAGAGGAACAGTATAAGATTAAATAACTAGTACCCTACCCTTAATCCCAAACTAGTTAGACAACTATATAAATTCTTTCTACTCATTCAGCTCTATTGTGGCCCATTTAAATCCAAACACTCAAATGATTTGACTTGTAAGACAAGGAATTCTACAAATCTAGAGATCTAATTCCCGAACTAATTGGGAAAATGTAGCAAACGATTATCACAAGGAGTTGGTAATGGAATCATCTCACAAGACTATGAACAAGATTTTTAAGAAAAAAGAACAAGTTTTGAAATAATCCATTTACCTAACGGATGATCTTCCACCAGTTCCCTTGCGAATTAGAGGTCCGGTACCCCCGGTGGCAAGGTTAGATGAGAAGCGCGGAGTAAGATAACCATAGTCTGAAACAACATAAACATAAGCAAATTAAGAACACAATCCAATACGAGAGCACGACGTTGTTGGGGAAAAGTTGAGTTGCCCTAGAAATGCGTAGGATACATACAGTGATCATGATGAGATAGGGGATAGAGGGACTTGAAAGATGAAATGGCAGACGACTGATGCCCTAGTTTTCTCGCAATGACCTGCATCTTCGTTCTCAGCCCAGCTTGAGCTCACACAGATTGATTGATATCGGCGCTGTTGGGGAATTTGGGGAAAACAAGCAAATGCCGTATAAACTCACTTAATAGTAAGTTTTTATTCCTAAAACCAATGTATAGATACATAAAATATATAAATGGCCTTAAAATTAAAATCACGCTTTTTAATTCATACTCACTCCGTTACTTTTTATATATCGTTCTTATTATATATTTATAATCCTTAATATATATCATTTCACAATATCAATGTCTAAATTACACTCCTTGATAGTTAATAACTTTGAAAATATATATTCTTTGACCAACTAAAAAAAGACAATTAAGGGCAAAATATCATCCTAAAAAATGACATGTAAAAAAGATCAGAGGGAGTAAATCCCAAAGGGCAAAAAATACTAATGGTTTATTCATATTAGATTATTGGTTAACCATTTTAAATAATTTTGTAACTTTTTTTTATTGGCTATCGATTCAATTTTTGATTATGTGATTATAATTAATGATTAAATCTCCAAACCAATAAGATTATAATAAAATTATTGTTTTACTCCTAATTATATAGGAATTACTTTGACATTTTATCAATCCTATTTCCTAACTTTTAGTATTATTTTAGGCTATAGACAATATAAATTTGCCTCTCTTCTTAGTTTTAAATCTAATCATGACAAAGATAGACAATTAATATTGTTTCCTCAATTTATTGTTTGAATCTTTGGAAGGAATTCAAATAGTTCTGACTTAAACAAAAGTGATCACTATAGAAATTTTTTCGTACTTAGGTAATAGCTACAATTTTTATTTTATGAAAATCGTGCATGTATAAATATAAGAACTTTCTTTTTTGGATCAAATCGATAATCGAACCATTAAAAATCAAAATTTAATTACCAAAAATTGATAATAAATATCTTATTGTCTTAGTTATCTATTTAGAGTGTTCACACATCATAAATTGAAAGAATAGTATGTAAATGTAAATCATCCCTAGTCTAAAGGCGCGCAAACGAACTATAAGCGAGTTACACAAATAATCCGTGAGTTATATCTAAGCACAAAGTCATTATCAATAGAACCCCAAGTGGTGACAAGGGGGCAGCCAACACAATCAACTTTGTCTACGAATAGTTGATCTATAATATACAAGCCATATCGCTCCAACGCTTTAAGGAAACATGCCGAGAAGAGAGGATAACCTTTATTGTACCTTTTCCAGACACATGAGCAGTCCACTCACTTCTGCCAGCACCATTGCACAAGGCGAGAGCTCAATCAACAATCAAGAATAACAAGAGAAGGGTCTTACCTTGCTGCAGAAGCCCAAGGCTACTGCCATGTGCTCGAAACGCAGCCAAAACTTTGCTGACCACACACAAACGGAACCACACTGAGAAACTATTCGGGAAAATTATACGCAAACAACGTAAGTTACACTTTCCGTCCAAGTCCAACAACACATGAATCTAGAGAGAATTTAGGAGGAGAGGCTCTGTTTTCTCAAGTTCAAACGGTGGAGAATGTATATTAATACACACAAGATCAAAATATATCACACTCCACCGCCACAAACTGCATCACAATGCTAGGCTTACTGCCTCTGCGCCAAAACCAGGGCGAGGTGTTGTCCTCATGGCGCCAACATCATATCGACTAGGCTCGTACGAAGCTGTCGAGCAGTCCGACCTGAAAAATAGGTGCTTGCCTTGTTACAGAGTATCGCTTATTCAATGGCATTGACGATACTTAAGGAATGGTCACTCAAAATTAACAAGGTTCACTTGATAAATAGAAGCTCGTCTATATAAAAAAAAAATAATAATTTACATGGACTGATTTATGCTTCCGTTTAGCAGAATAGAAAGAGAGGAAATAAACTAATTTGCTTCTGCCTAAACTACACAGGTGAACCACTGTGCTGTACCTCGAAAAAAAAATCTGGAAAGGTTACGCATTGCGAAGTAGTCTTTTTCTTAAGGAAAGTAGGCACTAAAAATAAGTTAGTCCTCTACAAGATCAGAAAATACAATCAAAATTTGCTTCCTGCGAAAACTATTTCATGTCAGATACAAATTGCCGTCACATTTCTTCTCTTCCTACTTATTACCAACCTCTTCTGCCTAGCTTATTTTATGTTACAGATTATGCTGGCAATGCATGAATTCCCATCATACCTACAGAAGAATTGAGCATGGCCTCTACCGCAGAAACTAATTTCAACATGTAGCTCCCGTGTGCTGCTTGTACAGCAGATACCCCTTCACCAATTGTTCTTCTAGCCCAATGCAGAAGCAGTAGGGGTGCTAGCCAGTTCATATTTCCTCTGGCATTCTGCTGTTCTTTGCTTCCCATTGAAAATCTTCAGGCTTGCTACCCAAATTAAAAATCAGGTATGCCACTTGATCTTGATGAGTACTCTGACACCAACTTGAGAAACATAGAAGACTTGTCCTCTAGGAGTCGTGCTGGAGTATCATATTCAGCCACCCGACCTGCATATGCATTGAATTTTATCAAGCTCAAGCTATTTCAATGTGATAGGCATTCTTTCATGTTATCAACAAGAAATTAAACATAAGCACAATCTGGGACACACCCTACTCATCCTAAAAACCCCAAAAACAAAATCTTCCCTCGTATATAGTTTTGACACCTATTTCTACCAAGAACAAGTGAAGTACAGAAACGTACCATCACTGAGAACCAGGACAAGATCACTGTCGATAACTGTAGGAATACGATGTGCAATGGTACAAACAGTGCAGTCCTTAAACTCGGTCCTAATAATCTTCTGGATGAGGTTATCTGTTGCTGAGTCAACCGATGCAGTTGCCTCATCAAGTACCAAAATTTTGGCTTGTTTAAGTAAAGCTCTCCCAAGAGATACAAGCTGTCGCTGGCCCACACTCCAATTCTCTCCATTCTCCAAGACTGCCAGGCATTGGTTTGACGAAATATTTATGAGAATTCAAAAGAACCAAATAAGCCCATGGAAGCGGCTCCTATCACTCAGTATTGCATGTTTCAGTCCAATCTAGCAGAAAACATACCTGGTGTATCAAGCTTTTGATCTTTATTCCTGACAACCTCCCCAAGCTGGGACTTCTCAAGTGCCTGAAGAGAAAGAAAGGAATACCAAACTGTGGTCAGTGTGACAAAGTAGACATGATCCACTAATGACTTCAACTTCAACTTACAAAGAAATTTTCTTTTAAAAAAAGAGAATAAATTTTGGTAAGACAAGTTTAGGAGCAACATCAAGATTACAAAGAGATAGGCAAAATTACTTTAAAAAATCTGTGAGCCTACAACTACATGCTTAAAAAGTAAAATATATGAGAGCTATATAGGAGCACATTCTGATAGCTAATCTGGTGTCTATGATGAGAGAATCGCCTTAATAAATTGGAAATTTAAAACTTGTTTGTTTCTTTGTTTCAGAACACCAAATCAGTCCAATTAAAAAAAGTCTCAGCCTCTAAGATAATGTGTGGGTAACAGGGAGAAAAGCAAATCAATTATTACCTGCCATATTTCTAGATCTGAATGTTCATCAAGTGGGTCAAGGTTGTCTCGAATTGTCCCTTCAAATAATGTTGGATCTTGGGGAATTATACTCAGACGACTACGAAGGTCATGAAGGCCAATGGTTGAAATATCAATGTTGTCTATAATTATTTTTCCACCTTCTGGTTCAAGCAATCTGAATAAGGCCTGAATCAGAGTAGATTTGCCGCTACCTGTGCGCCCCACAATTCCAATTTTCTTTCCTCCAGGAAATTTGCAGGATACACCATGAAGCACAACTGGAAGACTCTCCTTATAACGAACCTAAGAGGGATAAAATAGTCAGTAGCTTTCTCTTTCCCTGATATTAGGGTGGAAGGTAGGCATATTACAATTTGTTTCCATGAGCTCCGCTGATGCTAGTTCCCAGAGTTCACATGGTTGACAAACTTTTGCATCATTATTCATTAGTGGTATTAGCTTTTTAAAACTTATATAAATTAGGCATGACATTTCGCCCGCATCCAGAAGTAATTACCCTAAAAATGCATGCTTAAAACAGTGAATGGATATGAAAACAGAGACTTGCAACAGTTGCAAACTGAACTTAAAGATGGTTAAATGAATATGAAGATGCAAGGCCATGAAATATTTGCAGTCCCTGCAAACTTGACAGCACCCTATCCTGTCACTATCTCCTGTCTACTGCTTCTTTTAGTACTGTCAACAGTATTCCTCTCCCTTGTCATCTGATTTAACTCTTTCAAAGATATAATTTTCGGTATCCCACTAAAACAAAGAAGTTTGCGTGTCATTACCAAACTTCATTTGTTCATACAACTACATAATATTAAAGGCTTATTGATAAAAATTTCAACCAAAAAAATAAAGAGAGGAAAAACTCAGACCACAGTAATATCATTAATTAGTTTTATATTACTTATTGAATTTCAACGCCAGCGTGATGTCCTATAAACAAGAAAACCATATGCCACATAACAGAAATTCAAAATTGTGAATACCTTTAAATCAATCAGTTCAATGGTTCCTTCTTCTGGCCATGACAACGGGGGACGAGGTTCAATAATTGGTGGGGCCTCACTAGGAATATGACAATATTGATGAATCCTTTCTATTGAGATAATCTTGTTTTCAAGCTTGCAGAAACTGAGTATCCATCGTGACAGGCGTGCATTCAAATTAAGGCCATAAGTCACTGCAAGGCCTGCCATACCTACAGGAGTAGATACATGATAATTAAAACTATGATATCAGTTCTATGAATCTGTAAGTAAAAAATAGTTGTCCTGCTTGCAATATTCTTTATGAATTAATTGTTAATAATTACGGGGTTAAAATGCACAAGAAATCAAAACTATTATCAACTCGAAGGTTCATCTGATGATCAAGACTTGAAGCAAGATTTTCATCACATTGGTCAGAGATAAAGTACTTAGTAGGACAACACATGGAATAAATATGATGTACTTACTAGGGTCTATGCTTCCATGAGGAAAGCTCACAAGTAAAACCATGCAGAAAGCAAACACAAATGTAGAGAGCAACTCCATGCGTAGGCAAAGCCATTCAATTGCTGCAAGACTGCAGAAGAATGGTCGAGCAAAGCAATCCAAGAGATAAAGGTTCCTCTTCATAAATCTCTTTTCTTGTCCAAAACCTCTGATCGTTGCAGCTCCAGCAATTGACTCAGCAAAAAGATGGATGACTGGAGATTTTTGGATGCTAACAATGCGAACTAGTTCCCTTGATGAAGCCATATAGTATTTCTGCACAGATTTTACAATAGATACTTTTATCCTTCCCCTTTTATGCTCAAATCAAATAAAGTACATGAAACTCACTAAAAGTAATGAGTTGAGAACTGGATGACGCAGAACTGTGAATCCATAACTTGCGTATCATATGAACTATTTCAACTTCTGCAGGGGATTGCTGTGTAGTAGTGGAAAATGAAAAGAACAAATATGTATATTTTGCCCATGAATACTCTACCAGATGGTTAAGTAGTGGTAAAAACAAGAAAAGCAATCTTTTAAAACTCCAATTACTACGCATCAAGATGTCCTCCTTTACTTTGACTACCCAACTAGATAGTAACACTAGGTAAATATTCTTATATGATTACAGACAGTTGCAAGTAATTGCAAAATCAATTTCATAAGCAGCAACGCTATCTTTAGAGAATGAAATTTAATCCAAAAGGGCAACTTAGTAGTATTCGAATGTTGGTGGAAGTATACAGAGATGGAGTTGGTAGAACTCTACACCTAAAGAACGTACATGCTTTCCCTAATCAGGGTCAAATATATTTTGTTGATGAAACATTTTCAGCACTAGAAGATGAACAAAAATAACAAGAATTCTTCAAGAGAACAATCCACATGAAGGATTATGTCCTTTCTTTGATAACCCAGGAGTATATGTTATTGGTTTAAGTTCACACAAGTTACTACTTCCTATACGAGGGAATACAGTGTTTCATGATTTTTGTACTTTAAGCCTGTTGTACTGGATCTTTTGATGTGTGTACTCTCTTCCTTCAGGTTAGAAAGCCACAAAATTTTTGTTTAATTCCTGTTTGTGTCCCAGGAGAGATGTAGTGCTTTATCTTTTCATAAAGAAGGCCCAGTAACTTCTCATTTCTCACGTAGTTCTCAGGACTCGAGAGATGTAGTGCAAGTGTGGGCCCCTGTGAACTATTGATTTCACGACATACCTCTCACTTGGCAGTGTTTTGAAGTCATTATACTTTTTGTTTCTGTCTTTTTTCTTCTGTTTTTGTTTGTTTTCTTAGATAGAGTTGTTAAATAAAATTATTACTATAACCTACCAACCTTGCATAAAAAACATAAAATCAGTTAATCAATTTCAAGTAGAAATAAGATGTAAAAATTTGTTATATTAGAGTAAATTTGTAAAGGTCCAACAATTTAAAGATTTTAATACAGATTGAATACGGTGCAAACAATTTACTCCCTCCTACTCAATTGTTTGTCTGGTTTTGACTTGATGTTGAGTTTAAGAAAGTAAAAAAGACTATTGAATTTCGTGGCCTTAAACTAAAGAAGTGTAAAATGTATCAAAATGTCCTTTAATTTTGATGGTTTTAAACATGCCATTGAAAAGATGAAACTAAAAAGTTGCTAAAAAGGGAAACATGCATTATTTTTTAAACAAACTAGAATGGAAAGTTAGACAAATAAATTGAAATGGACAGAATAAATTAGAGTAATCAAAGCTTTCTAAAAAGGTAAATGAAACATCCTTTAAGAAAAGAAACGCCAATGTCCATATATTTTTCAAAATATCTGAAAAGAGAAGTGGAAATAAAGATCAATTTAATGGTATTGCACTTCTCTATCAAGAAAAAGTAATTCTTCATCTAATTTTTAAGGAAAAAATAGAAAGTTAAAAGAAAAAGATTAAACTGTAAGAAGATATTAACTGTAAAAAAAAGGAAAAAAATTACTTATCCAATCTATAGGAAATGCAAAATAGAGGTAACGAAAGCAAAGAAAACAGTATCTAATAACTCTTCGGTTATACCATACGATCTATCTTTTTTAAAAATTATTTCAATTATCATATGAACATGAAGTTTTCTCTTATATTATATTAAAGTTGTCAAAAATATTGGAAAACAAATTATAAACAACTAGATAAGATTGAATTTTCAATCTTTAATCTAGAACTTCAAATAATAATATGTTTGGAACTCTAGCACAAAACACTTCACAAACACAACATTTCATGTTAATCGCGCCCGTGTCTAGTGAATATTACAAGTGTAAAAGTATCTCACCAGTAGCTTCTTTATCAAAGAACCTCCAAAATCTAGCCAAAGATGTTCTACCTTTACATTGTATGTGTGTGTGTGAGAGAGAGAGAGAGGAAAAACAGATTGTATCACTCAATAATATTGTGAGGTTTTGATGTATAAACTAAACAAAGGATTTGCAGAACTCATGTTTGAATCAAAAAATGGTCTGTCCCGTCAGTTACCTGCATCCATAGGCAGGCAATCGCCATCGGGATGACAAGCAGTAAAACTTGCCAGGTAACTTTTGTCATGACACCAACAATACCAATAAGCTGAATTGTAGTTGAAGCAAAGCCACCAAGTCTGAAAGGAATATCAAGATCAACCACACTTTGATCAATCGACACCTGGAAAAGACAACAGGAGGGAAAGTAATTCATTAAACAAGCAATTCGACTTTCAACAAGCCTATTAAAGTTTTCAATTCCTATTACACTTGAAAGCAATTAATGAGACTTTCAAGCCTAATTAATGAGACTTTCAAGCTAATCATAAGAATCCCTTAGAACAATTGATCTACCCAAAAAAGGGACAATAAAGTAGGAAAAAAGAGAATCATGGAAAACCAAGTAAGCAGAGGATTGCAATATAACAAATGTGAAGCAATTACAATACTTGGACATACACGATTCAATATCCTCCCTGCCGGTGTGGAGTCGAAGAAAGACATCGGAGCTCTAAAGATTGTTCTCAGCATTTTCAAAAATAATTTTTGTGCAGCCTCTAGACCAAATGTAGCAACCAGGACTGCCCTAACAAAGATAAACCATGAGCTTCCAAAAGCAAGGGCCATATAAACACCAATAAGCACCACACTAGTCGTCCTAGGACTGTCCCCTGGTGTTTGTGGATTTGCCCAAGCCATCCACCAATTACTAGCTATTTGGAGCACCTGAAATAATGTCTGTGCAAGAATGATAAGCGGAATTAATAAGCCCTTATAAGCAGCCGCCATATATGACAGATAAACTTTCATGCTGACTTTTCCCCTCTCCCGTTCCTCTTCCTGAACAAGCTGCTTTTTTCTCAATCTTTTAGCTTTCTTTTTCTCTTTGATTGCCTTCTGATCAGCAGCTGAGATACCTTCTTGTACTTCCTTTGCAAGACTGTCAATACTCTTTTCGACTGAACCACATTTTTCGGTCACTGAAGCAGAACCATCAGGCGAAGTATCTTTATCCGATTCTTCAAGAGATTGGTTTGAAAAATCCATAGCTTCAATGGCTTCATGATGAGCTGAAACCAAAGCATTGAAGTCAGTCCCTGCTTGCAGAAGTTCATCATACTTTCCACATTGACAGATACGACCTTCCTTCAGGACCTGTGAAAGGAAGCTAAAGAGTCATTTGGGAATTAATGGTGCACCAATACTGATTAAAAAAGATGTTGACTGACAAGTTTCATGGCTTCTTCTCTTCATCATTTTAGAATGTACAAGGAAAGGCCCAAGTGTAAGCCTTTTTAGATTGTAGTATACTAAGAAGTGTGCATCTTGAGTAAAATTGGTTAGAAATGCCAACTACACTGACTATATGAGCTCCAGGATAGAAAATGATTAAAATGCAAAACATTAACATATTATTGCTGATATTTTAAGAAACAGTCGTAAGAAATAAGACACAAGACCTAGTTTAGGTGTTATTTTCCTTTTTACAAAACTTTTAATCTCTTTTTTGAAAGAACTCCCTGCTCTGTTGGCAGTGGTACTACCAAAGTCATCTGAAACAATGTTCTCAAAGGCTCATTTAAGATGTGATTGAGCTTCGACACTCAAAAAAGCATGGGGAGGATGCTGTGCCAGCTTAAGTTGAGCTTCAGTGTAGGCATGGCACTAAGGCATGCGTATTATTGGAAGTGTAAGCCTCTTTAGACCTGTGGAAGGAAGCTAAAAGCACAGGTAAATCTCCAACCATACTGCTCCATTTTAGGACTATTTCCTCAAGCTTGTCAAACACTACTTCTTGATCTTGACAATTCATATTAGAACAGCCAAAACGTACAAGCAAGGCCTTTTTTTACAGTTAGATTTCTGCTTCCAACATTCTTCAAATTTCAAAGCAGAAAAAAATACACACGATTTAACTTAGAAGCTGAAGAACTATATACCATGCTTCTAGTACAAGCGCAGATAATAAAGTAACAACTTTTCTCATCTGTTACCATACCTAAACTTTCATGTTGGTTTTCAACTGAGAACAACATGCCCAGTATAATCTCACAAGTAAGGTTTGGGGATGGTGGTGTGTATGCAGTCTTATCCCCTACCTTTGGAAGGTGGAGAGGCTGTTTCTAATAGATCATCGACTTAAGTAACCTTTGGACTGACCATATTGGTATAAAAATCCATGCTGAAAGGACGAAATGAGGATCAAACTGACAAAACAACTATAGTAGTTTCAATAAATGTCTTCGAGCTAGATAGGAACATTTTGCACACAACCAGAAAGGACAAGGAGCAGTATTAGATAGTGAAAGAAAACACCACCTACCAATATTACATCAGCCGCTGGCAAAAATTCAACCTGGTGAGTAACAAAAACCACTGTTTTTGTTGCTAGTGCTGTTAGTATGTATTCCTGCAGCAAAATAATTACACATTCAGCCAATGTCTTTCTAATTGAGCAGTAG
Source organism: Solanum ossicruentum (assembly GCA_025774065.1). NCBI lineage: Eukaryota > Viridiplantae > Streptophyta > Magnoliopsida > Solanales > Solanaceae > Solanum > Solanum ossicruentum. The sequence goes on along the minus strand of JAOTQR010000109.1, from coordinate 16,536,091 downwards.
AAATGATCAAGCAATAGCTATAATAACCTTAAATAATTCTGACCCAGTGTGAGCATCAACAGCACTAAAAGGATCATCAAGTAAATATATATCAGCGTCCTGATAGAGCGCCCTTGCAAGTTGCACACGTTGCTTTTGACCACCACTAAGATTTATGCCTCTATCACCAATAATAGTCTGATCTCCATGCGAGAAAAGCTCCAAGTCCTTTTTCAGAGAACAGGCATGAATTACGGCCTTATATTTTGCCTTATCCATTGGGCTACCAAAAAGGATATTATCTTCTATGGTCCCAGATTGTATCCAAGCTGACTGCGAGACGTAAGCAGCAGATCCACATATTCTAACCTAATACAAATATAAAGGTAAAAGCACAACAAAAGAATGCTGACTAGAGCTTCTCCCATATATCCAAAATTGGATATTTTGAAAATCCAATAAAAAGTGAGAAAAATCTTTAATTTGACTTACTTCACCAGAGATTTTGGGAATCTCACCAAGGATGCAAGAAAGGAAACTTGATTTCCCTGAGCCAACCACGCCACAGACAGCGACACGCATGCCCTTTTCCACCTTTAATTGTATGCCTGCCAATGTTGGACTTGAAGAAGAAGGGTCCCAGCAAAATTCACTGTCTTTAATTTCAATTGCCACAGTAGTGATGTCCCGAGGGAGCACAATGGTTGCATCTTGCTGCAATTCTTCCTCTTGCAGAAATCCAGCAATCCGATCAAGGGATACTTTTGTCTGAGCCATCATTGACACCAAGTCAGGAAAATTTCTAAGTGGTTCTTGAAGGATCCTGAAAGTCGCCAAAGCAGAAAGAACACTTCCTGCCGTAAGCTGGCCACCCAATAGTATACAAGTGCCAAATGTAACAGCTGAAACAAATATTGGGGAGCTCCAGAAAATGAAGGTGATGAAAGCTTGGGAGTACAGAGCTTTTCGAAGATACTTGAATTCCATGTTCCGCATTTCCTCTAGTATTACCCTATACCTATCCTCCCATGCTTGCAACTTGAGAATCCTCATGTTCCTGAGACACTCGGAAGTCTTTCTCATCCTATCGTCCTTGGCACCCATTAGTTTATCTTGATAGTCTTCTTGAATCCTAGCTAATGGGACAGTTGCAACAATGGAAATAATGGTGGCAACCAAAGTCGCTACAGATGCAATACCGACATTTTTATACAAAATAGCAAGAGCCAGAATGATTTGAAGTGGCAGCATCCATATATCATGAAGATACCATGAATAGTCTCCTACTCTCTGAACATCCACTGCCATGTAATTAACAATCTCTCCACTAGAGTGGCTTTGCCTTGCTGAACTTGAGAGCCTCAGTCCCTTGCGATATACCATTGCAGTGAGAGCTGATCTCACATGCATGCCCAAAATGTCGACCCCAAGATACCACTGCCGGGTCGTTAAGGTCTCAACCAACTTTGCCGTGAAGAATATTCCAGCCAAAATGTATCCCTCATGAGGAAACGTCTCCACTCCTGCTAGGTAGTCTACGAAGTAACTGATCAGGTATGGACCCACATAAGAAACACAAGTGTTCAACCCTGCAAAAACTGCATTCCAGGCAGCCTCCTTCCAGAAAGATTTGAGAATGGCCCAAGCTAAAGAAGGCTGCCCTGAAGGATCTTCAGCCTTCAATTTTTCCCAATTTGCATTTAATACCTTGTAATTAGTCTTAGAACGATCTCGTTGCGCAAGAAGTGGAATGTCTTTCAGCTCAAGAGGTCTCTTTGAGCCTACTGAAAGGAGTGGGTTCAACCAAGAAAGAGTAGCCAAACTGATAAGACCCGCATCACTGTAAGGAGTAACTTTAAGACATGCTGGTTCTTCTTCAGGGAGCAATGGCTCTTGAAGATCAGAGTCCCTAGTTACTTCTATACCAGTGACACCCCTAATAGCAACAAAACAGAGAAAGGCAAGAGAAGGGGTAACAGCAAGATTTGCAAAGACATGAGAATTTAAATGGCTAGAGCCTTGTATTGCCAATTCTCTACTATCAGAGTACAAAGTACACAAACAAATGACAAAAGACACAACCCACCATACCCTTGACAACAATGAGAATTTTGAACTGCCTTTGTACTTACAGTAAAGAGCACTGAAGCTCAAGACAACCCAAGCCAAAATGTTAGTTACAGGAAAGAGTAACAAAGTCCAATTCCCCTTTCTTACCAAACCAACCCCATCAAAACCTAACACAACAACATGCACAAACAAAACATAGAAGGTACACAAGAGTGAAGCTTTAAAGGCTCTACCTATCTCAATGTTGTGTATTTCCACCTCAGCTCCTCTAGCCCTACCAGGAACAGAATTACCACCGGAATCATCCTTCCGGAATCGAACTCGACCAACACAGAGATATATCTGCTTTACCGATACAATAAAGAGAAACAGAAGAAGCAACGTCAAGTTGACACAGACGGAGGATAACTCCAAGAAATTAAGTCCTTGGAAAAGGGTGGAAAGTGAGAATAAGGCTTTGTGATGAGAAATTGCAGGTGTATGGAAGAAGAGATTGATACCCATCATAGGAAGTATCAATCTTAGTATGTAAATGATGAAGTTGTTGGGTGGGCGTAATATTGTATATTAAGAAAGAAGATTGAATCTGGCAAAGGGGCATTTCACCATCTGGACAGTGGTGTACATACAATGATGACAAGTACCCCAGAGAGAATCTCAGGCACATAACACATGAAAACAAATTGATATTGCATCACAAAAACAGAGAGAGAAATGGGTTAGATAAAATCCAAAAAATTGACCTGGGATTTTTGTTATTTTGCTGAGAAATCGTTTATCGAGCCGGTAGAGATTGCCGAGGCAAATTGTGCAAAAGGATAACTGTGTAGCTACTGCATACACACAGAAAGTAGCTACAAACAACACATACGAAATGAAAGACACTTGGGGTGAGTGAGGAGTTTATAGAGAGAGAAACGCAGATCCACCATACTCTGTCATCATTAATATTTTTATTTACTCTATAAAAACCACACAAGTGAAGAGTTTGAGTCCTCATAGGACTCTTTCTGATTTTGAACAAAAACAATCTCTCTCTTCTCATTAATTTCTTTTTGTTTTTTTTGGAAAAAAGAAGTGAATTCCTTAGAGATTAAAAAAATTGGTTAGAAATGAAGAGGTAGGTCCATTATTTATCCCAATGAAGCAGAGGGGAATCATGGTAGAGAAGAATATTAATGCTAATATTAAAATTTTAATTAAAATTATCATGATCCATATTAAATAAATATTAAGGTTTTTTTTTAGAAGAAGAAGTAAAATTAGCTGTTGAATGTAGCTTGTCATCTTCCTTTACCCCTTGTTTGGATGGTTGTTAACCATTGAAATACAATATTTATTTTGATTGTATTATATCATATCGTATAAATCCATTGTTAAATAAACGATTTATTTGGTGTGGGACCGTCATTACTTTTATATCTTTTTCTTATTTTTAACTTTATTTATTATTTAATAAATTTTAAGTTATCATTCATCATATCTTTTTATGGTATCTATCATATACTCTATGATTTCTTATAGGTTTATCATTCAAATTATGGATATACGATATTATGTAACGAAAGAAAATAATAAAATCTATTCAAACATTGTATTGATTAAAATCATACAGTATTCAATACATTAGGAAACAATACATAACAACTATCCAAACACAATGTTAGTTTGTTTATTGCCCTCATCGTCATCGAAAATTAACATCATTTTCACTTATTATCCACCTGACTTTTATAATTTTTTTAAATAAAAAAACTAAACGTGCATTTATTATGTGACACTCTTTCTTATATAAGCTTCTCATACACTCGACTATTGTAAAATTACATTTTAAAAATAAAATTTTAATTTACTTGAAATAGGTTAAATTTATTCTTACCTAAAAATATTTTTGTCATTATGTTTCTTTAGCTATTAAGCAATAGCACTCTAACTAATAAAACAAGTCAAAAATAGTATAACTTTATTTTGGAAGATGTTTTTGACCATACGGGTCTTGTAATTTAATCAAGTTTTAAAATGGTTTGTGGATTAATGACGTGAATGTGAGTGTGATAGCATATGAAAAAGCAAAAAAGATACCTTAGTAAAACACAGAAACAATAGAAAAAATATGCTAATTGATATGGTGTTCAATTGTATTTTGATTTTGACAGTAAAGAGTGACGTCCAAATTTTTGTTTAAGGGGGACCACCGTAATGGTTTGGTACAATTTTAACGACCGACCACTGCTAGTCCTACTTTTCATTCTTTTTCAATTCAACAACAATAGTCCATGAATTATCATTTTTCTCCACATTCATAATGCTTTGAGTTTAATATACGACCCTTCAAAATCGCTTAATCCTGAATTGGTCTGCACTCAAATTCCTTATTAACCTATTAATAATTACCTTTATCCCTTGGTATATAAAATACACATCAAAGCCTCATTTAATATTTTGTTATTCCTTATCATATTTATGAGTGGGATTTTTTGCTCGTCTATTAGCTAGCTAGTCTAGATCATAATGTATGAACCTTCATATCTTGATTACAAAATATATATTATGATATATTTTGCTCTTCAAATATTAAGTTGTTGTACAAGTGAATATTTATTAAATAAATATTTATATCCATCCATCCTCAAAATTTAACTTTTCATGTATTTTCGATTGTGATTTAGAACCACAAGATTATCATTTTAAGTAGAGCTAGAAAAATTATTTTGTTTGATGAGAGATTAATATATTGGTGAGGAATATGAAAAAAGAAAGCATGAAATATGATTGAGTCAATATATTGATTGGTAGTCGTCTGATAATTATCAATCTGATGTCAAACTAATTGATATCTTATTAATGTACTCGTAAATTAGTATATTTAAAATGATATTCGGCAAATTAAACTGTTAAGCATAATTATCTACCCGATTCATCTAATAAGTAATCCTACTAAAACATAGAAATAGTCGATGATATCCTTGTTCATTTCATTCAATCACCGGTTAAATAGTATGTTTAGTTATGTTATTGGGAAATTACAAATTATTTTTCAAACAATACTTCCTTGATGGTATCATATACAAGTTGAAAATTCCAATAAAAGAAATTATTTTATATAGGTTTATTCTCCTACATTGTAAAAAGTAAGAAAGTAATTAGATATTTAATTTTGGATAATATTATTTGATTTTAGTGTTGAAAGTGAATTAAAATTGGAGGAAAATCAAGAAGTTACTTCACTTTTTGAAAGAAGTATTTATTCCACATTGATAAGAGAGAAATTTTCGAGTGCTTAAATATAAAAATATTTCTTCATGATGTTGAGTTAAGAAGAAGGTAAGTCTCATGTCATTGTCATCACTTGACGTTAATTTTGAAAAATAATTGATCAAAATTTTTTTTTGACAAATTTCTAACCCAAAAATTCCTCATGTGCGAATCACATTTGGCATGTGCAGACAGTACGTGTAACATATCTGTTTAGTTCATTAGTTTGAACATATGGTAGAAGTTCACAATACACTTTGAGTATATGCAAACCGCTGTTGAACCATCTAACTCAATTAATAAAGTTTTTAATTTTGAAGTGTTATTTCCGTGTGGGTCATTGGCCGTGTGTCAACCACACATGTCCTCACTGCTTTAAAATTAATACCAAATTTTCTGAACCTTTGATTCTTTTCTAAAGTATTTTTTATTAAATATAAAAATTCGATTCCTCCTCATATATTGAAAATGAATTTTCTAAATTTTCTATTTTTCTTTTTTTAAAAATTCAATTGTGATATGTTGCAGTTATTGAGTGAATTCTAAGTTCAACATGATTTGAGATACCATTATTCTGCTGAAGTAAATCATTCTTATTCTTAGAAGGCTATGCCATAACTTCATATGATTGAAAAAAATAATTTTCTTAAGAATATACTATGAATTCATTGGGTTTGATTTTCACTCTTTCACCTTATTTTCATTATTATTTTTTAAATAGTATTTACTGCTCATGTATTATTGCATTTAAATTTAAGCATACCTATTCTAGATAATTATCTTTAAACAAAATACTTTATTTGTTTATATCCATATTAAGATTTTTAGAGATTAAAATTTTATAATTTTTTTATATGTTTGAATCTTATTGTGATATGAAGTATATAAAAACTTCATCAAGATTTAAAGTTCAATCAGTTAATAATTTTAATAATATATAATTTCATCATTAATTAAAAGTAGTATGGATAAAAATCAAAATCTTTGTTCTTAGTATTTTATGATATTAAGTTGAACATAAAATAAATCCTGTTAACCTTTCTAGCACTTTTGGATTAGCAATGGAATTTGCAGTTCTTAACACAAAGGCCAGAAGCACCTACCGCTCCACAAGCACTATCTTGGTCAAATGGAAACCATCAAGAAGTGGTGTAATGAAGCTCAACACAGACAATGCTGCTCCACACACACCGAGGCCCGGAGGCTACGGCGGGATCTTTAGAGACCACAACTGTCAATGGCTCATGGGTTTTTCTACATCAGTTGCACGCACCACATCACTAGAAGTAGAATTAAAAGCAATCACATGCGGACTTGAATTGGCGATTCAGCATGGCATCTCAAATATTGAAATTGAATCGGACGCGCAGATTGCCTTGGAATATCTACTCACAGGTATACCATTATATAACAATTTAATCTGTCGTTGCATGTACTTGCTGAGCAAATAGGAAACGTCGGTACTTCGTCACGTATTCAGGAAGCAGAATCGGACGGCTGATTGCATGGCAAGGGAAGGAGCAAGACTAGGAATTTTTGGAAACTTAAAAGTTTTTATGAGTCCTCCGAATTTTGTGCATAACCTGTTGCATTTAGACTCCGTAGGGACTGAATATCCTAAAAAACTTGCTAGTAATGACTCCTATGCTGATCGGGATGTGGCCTATGGACAATTTGATAACGTTTTGTATAATTATAAGGATTGGAAGCTACTACCGCTAGGTAGCACAGACTACCAACAGCCCCCTGGGGGCTAATTTTGCTAATGATATATATAATATCCATATGATCAAAAAAAAAAAAAAGTTGCTCGTTAAATATTAACAAAAAATAATCTATTTATACTATATTAAAGTGTGCATATACGTGAAAGTCCTTAAAAATATTGTTTGAACCTTTTGACCTTAATTAAAAGATTTTTCTTTAGACAAATTAAATCGTCCACCATCTTTCTTTAAATTCTTATTTAATTATTTATAATATTGACTTTTAAAATATATGGAAAGAAATGATAAAATAAGGACTTTTAGTCGCAGAAAGACTTCTAAATCTTCCTTGTATTAGAGGTTTTTACTCCTTCTTTATTTAAATCAACAAAATATTCTACAGTTGTTAAGGAAAATTCTAATTTGTCATGTGTTGAGAATGGTTAAATCTGTTAACTATAGTTAGAGGTTAATTAGATATCAGTTAGTGGTTAATTAAATTGTTAAGAGCAGTTACTGATGTAGGAGTATAAATAGGATGTACAGTGCTTTGTAAAAGAATAATTCATCATTCTTTTTCTCCTCTGAAATCCCCAATACAAGAAAGGGATTTTTTCATCTTCTTCTTCTTCTTGTAGTTGCTTCGCAGATCCCTTCAAGAGATCTGCTCACTGTGTATTTGTCTTGACTGCATATTCCCATCGGTTTGAGAATGGAGGTATGATACCTCTGAACATAGTATCAGAGCCCGGTTGGTGAATCGCGTATGACCCACACTTCCAGTTAGGGTTCCGACCGAAATCTTCAAGGATGGAAGGCGCCGGACAAAACGCAGCTGAGAAGACCGGTGGAACAGTCAGAGCAAACACAGTGATAGACATAAATCATCCCCTGTATCTGCAGGGTTGCGATACGCCAGGAAGTTCGTTAATCTCATTCCAAATAACAGGTCCCGAAAACTATGCTCTGTGGAGTCGATCCATGAGGATCGCGCTGGTAGGGAAGAGCAAGATGGGACTCGTTGACGGAAGACACACGAAAGAGAAGTTTCACGAGTCGCTACATGACTTGTGGGAAAATGTCAATGCTATAGTGCTCTCCTGGATAATGAGCTCTGTAAGCAATGACTTGATAAGTTGTGTGGCATATGCTTCTACTGCGTACACAGTTTGGAATGACCTGAAGGAGAGGTTCAACAAGGAAAATGGATCTAGGGTATTTCAGTTGCACAAGGAGATTGCGACCATATCAAGCTATTTCACCAAGTTGAAGGATCTATGGGTGGAGTTTGATTCGTTAGTGCCATGTCCTGGGTGTGAATGTGCCGAATCCAGAAGATATACAGAACATCACCAGTATCAGAGGCTTCTACAGTTTTTGACAGGCTTGAATGAAACGTACGCACAAGCTAGGAGCCAAATCTTGATGATGATGCCAATTCCGAACATCAACAAAGCTTATGCATTGTTGATATCTAAAGAGAGTCAGAGAAACCTGGGGACAACAGTGGAAGAATTGAATACTACAACCCTGGATAGTGGTAGAACAGGGATAAATTCGTATAATGGTGGAGGAAGTGGACAACAGACAAAAGGAAATCAGAGTGGTTGTGACAAAGGAGGCTATAAAGGGAAGAATCGTTTCCTATTTTGTGACTACTGCAAAATGAAAGGGCACACTAGGGACACA
>JAOTQR010000109.1:16489459-16499570 GCA_025774065.1 Solanum ossicruentum | reverse complement strand
TGATCCAATTGAGGACTTCCGACTCAAATTTAATTATGCACGCCAAATTCACTTGATACTCTAATCATGCCCCGGAAGTATACTTAAGTTCAAATTACACGACATCCACAACAAAATTTTCCAATTGGATAAATATCCTTAATTTAAAAAAATACTGGGTCAAACATAAGGGCTACTTAGAGTTGGACACAGAATTCCTAATTCAAATTGAAATGTACAATGATTTGGGAAAAAAGATTTTCCTTTTCTTAAAACCCGAAAAAAATACACCCCCTTCTTTCTTACTGAGAATTTTCGAAAAAGACTAATTTATTTTTATGATGGGTTCTGTATTTCTATATTTTGTATATAATTGTATATAAGATATTTTGTAATAATTGTATATTAAGTATTCTCTATATAATCTATAAGGGAAGTCTTTTCCCTTTACTATTATATGTTAAATGAGATCAAAAAGACGAAATGAGCAGAAATTTGTATATATCAATGGAGGAAACAAGCATGAGGAAAACAAGATAGGAATTTTCTACAATTACACTGTGGAACAATTGAAGGGATGTGCCGCAGCTTGGTAGTTCAACTTAGTAGCGCGTTTGTTTTGGGTACAAAATGTCATGGGTTCAAATCCTATCATCCCTACCTATTACTGCTCCTTTGAGCAGTAACGAGGGATCAATTGAGATCGCTTCAAATTGGACATAATCTTTAATTTTTATCATGCTATTGTAGTATATGCATACAAAATGTATTGGGGTTATGAAAAGAATCCTTTTGTTTACAGTCTTATCTATTATGATAAGAAAGAGCTCTTAGTTCAGTTCAGTAGAATGTGGGTCTCCAAAACTCGATGTTATAGGTTCAAATCCTAGAGAGCGTGATTTTTTCCTTCTTAGATCAAATTAGAATAAAATAGATCCATTCAGTAACTTTCCCAACAATCGGAATTTGACCTCCTGTGCCTGTTAATTAAAGAAGGAGGAGGTCAATCAAAAATAAATGTTAATTAATCAAAGGTCCAATTGATCACCACGCCTATATTGTAAATATGCAATTACAAATAATCTAGCCAAAGTAATAGGAATTAGACCTAACACGATTCCAAATAGAAAAACTTCAATCATTTTTAATTATTTGAAAGGAGAAAAAAAAAGAGGGAATAATGATACCTAAATATTAATCTGAATTGATATGAATCTCAATGACAATAAACAAGAATTGACAATTGGTAACGTAAGTAAATATAGAATACACGTAATCCTACATAAGGGTTTCTTTTTATGAATTGCTCATTTCCAATATTAAATTTAAATAAGTCGTATCTTGCTCAGACGAATAAATAGAGCTGGGGTTATATTTAAAGCCGCTAATAGAAAACCAAAATAACTATTTATAGTTAGCATTCTGGATCTAAAGAACCAGTCAAGATATGATATATAGGTCATATCTTTGTAGCAACTGAAATCTTTTGCATTCTACATCGAGAATTCAAGTATTGTATGATAGCCCAGCATAAACTCTTCGATATATTTCTTGCTGGAAGTACACCTGATCCCATTGATAATGAGTGGGACCAAGTATTTAATTAGGGTAGTTGCCGAACCATACCACATCGTTCCGACAACAATTAGCAAGTTTCAAATTCTATCTCGGTAGGAAATATATTTCTATTATTATGAAATTCATAAATGAAGTAGTTAATGGTAGGGTTACCATTATCCTTTTTGTAGTGATGAATCTTGTATGTGTTCCTAAGAAAAGGAATTTGTCCATTTTTCAGGGTCTCTAATGGGCGTGGAAACGCATAAGAACTCTTGAATGTAAAAGAGATGTTACTCCAGTTCCTTCGAAATCGATAGCCCATTCATCCTAGTTAGCAGTTCCAGCTCCATATCAAGGTCACGATCGATATCATCACTAGCATCAAGATTGTCACTATCATTAATATTGTCAGTATCATCAATATCGATCTCATCAAGAAGAAAACCTTTAGACTTGTTATCCAGGAACTTTTTCTCATGGTTGTGGACACCAATCCATTAGTCGAGAGATAGTTGTCTATACATTGATAAGGGATGTATAGATTCTTGAGAAGAGAGGAGCCGTGGTGGTCTCCCCGGACCGCCCCGATCCCATGAGAGTCGAAATAGAATCAACTTGAATTCGGGACCGCTATTCAAAATCTTAGTGAAACACTGGATTTCTTATCTCATGCCCGCTTTTCGTGAAAAATACCAATTGAAGTGGAAGGTTTCTTCAAACAACAAGGGGATAGGTCAACTATTCAATCAAATGATATTGAGCACAATTTTGCAAAATAATAGCCCACTAGTTTCTCGAGAAGAGATGGGAAACATATCAAAATTTAGAATTATAATTACCCGAATAATATCAAATATTTCATTGATGCCATATAACGTGAAAAATATGTATATATTCATAGTAATATAAAACTCGATGTTTGTATTAATTTGTGTCATTAATCGAAATAATGAGTGAATGTTAGGATTGACTTATTTTACGTCTCTTTTGGCTTTTAAGTTTTTTTTGGAAGTATTTGACAAATATAAAAAGTACCTTTGTTAGTTAGGCTAGGAAAGTAAGGAAGAAAGGTCAAAAGTTTGGGACAACTTTTAGTTTTCAACCCCCTTTCAAAAGTCAATTCAAACATCCTCTAAATTTTGTAATCAACTTAATAGAGTTACTTAATATGTATTTTTTTTATTGTTTAAAGATCATAAATTGATACAATTAATATAAATGTCAAGTTAATTTAGATGATTTGGAGAAAATAAAATATATTGTATTATTTAGTTTGATGTTTTTGTTTTACTCTTATAATATTTGTCATTAAAATGGAACAAAGCTAAGTTGAAGTGTCAAAATAAATTATGATAAAAAGTTAAAAAGAATGTGTATGTGTTCGGCCAAGTGAACTTTTTGTGCATTTTTTTAAAATTTTTATATCATATAATATTGCAATAAGATGAATTTAAATGGCACAACAAGATAATAGAATTCATATAGCTGATTCTTTCTTGCTTGGATTTGAGATACAACAATTATTGGGTATTGACCAATTTGCATGTACCATAGTTATCCCCATTTGTTACCTCCACTAGTACGTATATGAATTAGCTAATTTTATCCAAAGCAGTTTAGCAAATTAAAAATAAAAAAATTATCTAAGTTTTGTTCTTAATTTCTATTGAGATTTAAATATGATTTTCCATAATTTTTGCCCACCCTGATCAGTTACAACTTTGAATTCATGATTATTTCTATTTAACCAGACTGCTGGAATATTTTTGGTTAGATTTGGTACAAAGTCCCATAGGAGTAACTTTCAAGTATGCGGTAGGTGATGATGACTGATAATTTTTTTTAAAATAAAATCAATTATGTTGTATACATATTTCAATGCACGCGTGTCTAATAGGAAACAAGAAGCCAGAAAGTCAGAGCACTTTCACAAGATTTTACATTAAGGAGAGTAAATAAGTCTCATGTTCGGTAGGGACAGTAGAAATGTCTTTGTCTAAAACAAAGACACTCCAACAGTGTTCTTCTAAACTGCCAATGCCTTATTCAATTAACTATGAATTGTTTCATTATTAATTAGAGATCACTTTGAGTATAAAAATTTTTTTGTTGGAAGCAGTCCCTTCCAAATAGCCCCTGTCGTGAAATATTTAAATTTACTTAAAATTTCAATATGAATACTGAACATCAAATAAAAAAAGTTATCTCAAGAAAAGCCAAAAACTGGTCGTGAGAATTGAGATGCAAGATTTCTCCTGACTAATATTGGCAATTTTGGACAAACTAGAAATCTAACTAAAGTAATTAATTACTCCCTTTCTCTAAAAAAGAATGGCAGGGTTGTAATTACAATGATTTATATAATTTTTGATGAAACGTTTATATGTTTGGTAAGTAATATGTATCGTAACTTTAAATAGTTACATTTTAATTATTTTATTGATACAACAGGTGGAGTATAGTGATCATGTGTCATGATCTTTCTTTCATGAACCATGACTGACATCTAACAAGTGTTTTCCCGTTAGGTACAACTATTTCAATTCGTTGTTTCCAACACGAATCAATAACCAAGGTATGATTACTCAAACAAGCCTTTTGGTCGTGGGGCCTAGACGTGACTCGACGAATGAGAAGTCCGAAGACAACCCATACAAGCCTCTTGTTCATACCATGCACACATCCTTGGTTGCAGAAGCAAAATAAACAACAACAAGAGATATAACAAAAAGAGACGTGGGACTAAGGGAATATTTACATAAAGATATAAGCCATAAGAAGAGTCAAGCTCATAAGCATATATACATCATAATATCCAACAATACCTTCAATTTGGAATGGAGCAGGGGCCAAGACACTTCTCGGGCTCACCCTCATAATAATAAGGATCCAACATAAGAAATAGGTCTCAACACAACATGAAATAAAGTAGATATCGTCCTTGGAGTTGAGGACTCACCAAGGCATTCTTGGAGAACCAAACTAGCCACGTAGAGGAGGGTCAAAAGGAGTTCTGGTTCCTACATGATGAAATCAAGTAGACATAGAGTATGCGCTAATACGTTTGAATGTACTAACTATGAAGGATGCAATACAATAAGAACCATATACCATAATAACAAGATGCTTGAAATGACCACAAAAATGCCCGAAAATGTGCCTCGGAAGTACCCGGAATCGTAATTTCCATATATCTCAAAATTCATATATGATATCAAAAATGCGACTTCATATTCTTGTTCAGGGGATCAAATTTAGGGGGAAAAGTATCTAACCTCGATCTTAGAGCAATCGTAGCGAATTTCAAAATTTCAAAGTGAGCTCGAAAAGAGTGTTCCGACGTCTGGGGCGCGACGCACGTCAGTGTATTTTCCAGTCCAGTTTTCTTTTCCGGTCCAAGACTTTTAAGTCTTGGGCCTAAGTGTTCCCAGATATGAAAATACTTATACTTAGCCATTTTCACCCTCATATCATTTAAAACATTCCCCAATACTCTACCCAAACTCTTAGACTTATGTTTCTCTCAAAATTCAAGTGTGAAAACCCTCACCGGATCTTAAGGATTACATTCAAGCTTCAAATCTCCATCTCCAATCTTCATCAAGTTCATCTCCAAAGCTAAGGTATGTGGGTTTCTTTCATGGGTTCCTTTCACCCAAGATGCCCAACCTTTCTTTTTCTTAAAAATTGTATGATTTAAAGTTGATTTACTCATTGGTCTTGTTATTATGAAATTCACTGCACACTATGTTGGGATTTTTGAAATGGTGGCTATCTTACTATATTTTGGGTTATGAATCTAATATCTAATGTGAGATTTAATGAAGGGTTTTGATGTGTATTTCTTGAGGGTGTTACCAAGTATCTATTGATTGTTTTATATTGAATTGCTAGCATGATAATACTCTTGAGTTGCATGAGTTTACACTAGCGCTACACACCCTCTAAGTGTTTGATAAAATGTCATGTTTAGGATTTTTGAGGAATTGATGGTCCAATGCATGTCTTATGAGTTGAATGACTATATGATGATGAAATGATGATGAAATGAGTGTATATATGTGTGTTTAATCATGTAAAGCTCCTATGGTATTGCAAGTGAATTGTTGGGCTCTCATGTTGTTATGTTATTGGGAATTGTTGATGAGCTATTTGGTTTTATGCCAAGGTTTATGCTTTTATCAATTAGAAAGCCTACTAGAAAGGGTTATGAACTATGTTATATGCTTTACCCTCTAGTGCAAGGCCAATTCCTACATATAGGGGTTATGAACTATGTTGTACTCCTTACCCTCGTGTATGATTTGAGGTTATGCAATATATACATATGTAGGGGTTGTGACTTATACTACCTTTACCCTCATGTGCTATTCTGTTACTCATTTCTACATGTAGGGGTTATGAACTATGATGTACTCCTTACCCTCGTGTATGATTTGAGGTTATGCAATATACTCATATGATGGGGTTATGAACTATGTGGTATGCCTCACCCTCATATGCACACATGTAGGGGTTATGACCTATGCTACCTTCTACCCTCATGTGCAATTCACTATCTCTTGTTTACATGTAGGGGATTATGAACTATGCTATCTCTTTACCCTCATGTACTACCCATTACTTATTAGAAGGGGTTATGACTCATTCTATATCCCTCACCCTCTAGTATACGGTATTTGTATGATATAATCATGACATCTAATTGTGTTAGAAAGTTATGCAAAAGTACGATTATATTCAAGTATGTTTTATTACAAACATTGTTCATGCATGTCATGTTACTAATATGCTATCTCTTGCTATGATTATACATTTTGATTATGTTATCTATCTTTTGTTGCATTGGATCCCACATACTTAGTACATTCTAATGTACTAACACATACTCTATGCCTACATGATAACCATATAGGAACCGGAGCTCCGCTTGAGCATCTGAACCCACGTGGCTAGTACGGTTTCACTCAAGCTTGTTAGTGAGTCCTCCATTCCGGGGACGTTACTTATAATGGATCTCATGCTATGTTCTAAACTATCTTTCTTTTATGTATACATGAACTAGAAGGGTGAGCTCGGTTGCTTGTCTTGGCCCCGCTCTTATCTATGTAGTAGTGGTGTTGTTGGTCATGTTATGTATCTATACTATGAGCCTTGACTCTCTTGTTCTTGATGTTCATTATATGGAAGCTTACCCTTAGTCCCGATTCCCGTTGATTATGCTTATCTCTTATTATCATTTTTATTGCTTCCTCGACCAAGGATGTGTAATAATATGCTATGAGGCTTATTTGGGGTTCCTTCGGGTTCCCCATTCGCTGGTCACGTCTAGGCCCTAGCTTGGGTTATGAAAAATATGATATCAAAGTTCTAGGTTTTTAGATCCTAGGAATCTAGCACACCACGTCGATTAGAGTCTTATTCATAATTGTGTTGTTCACCACAACTATGAGTAGGAGTCTATGAGACGTTTTAGGAGATGTTTCCCTTCTTCATGTTCTAAGTCATGCTATAGAGTTGAAGTAAGTTTTTCCCCTTAACATTTCTTCTTTGCCATGCTAGTTGGTCATGTCTAACACAAGAGGAAGAAGAGGTTGTGTTCCCGAGGGACAACCGGCTAATGGAGAGCTTCAATAGTCTCTTACTTTGCTTGCACAAAGTGTGGCCAGCCAACCCAATCAAGGGGCCCAAGCCCTTTATGCTCCTACACCGGCTTCTCAGGTGTGAGACTTCACGAGGATGAGCCCACTAGAGTTCTATGTGTAAAGGATGGATGAAGACCTACAAGAGTTTATTGATAAGACTTATAAGGTATTGGTCATCATGGGTGTTAGATCGAAAGATAAGGCGGAGGTTGTGGCCTACCAACTCAAAGGGGTAGCACAAACATGGTACAATCAATGGAGGGAGGAGAAGGGAGTCCACAATGTGGTTCCATGGGAAGAGTTCAAGGCAGCCTTTCTTAATCGGTTCTTTCCTCTTGACCTTAGGGAAGCCAAATTGATAGAATTCATGAATTTGAGACAAGGGTAAATGAGTGCGAGGGAGTATGCCCTCAAGTTCAACTAACTCTCTAAGTGTGCTCCTCACTTGGTTACCGACCCAAGGGCTAGGATGAACAAGTTCATAATGTGTGTCTCCGACTTGGTGAATGAAGAATACTAGTCTGCTATGTTGATTAATGATATGGATTTGTCCCGCCTCATGATTTATGCCGAACAACTTGATGGTGAAAATCTTTGGAAGAAGACGAGTGGAGAGTCCAAGAGGGCTTGGTTTGAGGATGACCGGTTCCATCAAGGTATCGAGTTTCAAGGCCAAGGGTCTTCTAGTGCTCCAAACAAGAGGCTTGCTATAGAAGGAATGGATAGGCCAAGGTTCCAAGGAGGCGATGATGGAATGAGTTTTCCAAAATGCCCACAATGAGGAAGGCATCATCATGGCAAATTCTTAAAGAATTCAAGAGTGTGTTATGGGTGTGGGAAGGAAGGTCACAAGCTTACTGATTGCCCTTATATCCGGAACAAGGGCAAGGGAGGTTGTCCTCAAGGTTAAGGCAGTCATGTGAATCAATAGGTCTAAGGTGGATATATTGATCAAGAAGGTGCTCCAAGACGTAATCATTTCTATGCTCTTCAAGGGAGACAAGGCGTGGATGAGGCACTCGATGTTGCTACTGGTAGGTTGAATTTTACTTTTATTACTAGTGGGCTTCATATGTGTTTCGGATGGTTTTGTGGACTTTTGGTGTATATCCCATTAGTGAGTCTATTGTTGCTAGAAAGGTCTATGAAAATTGTTCCGCGGTCATGTTGCATTTAGATCTTGACGTATGGCTTTGTTGGATTAGATGTGGTGGATTTTGATGATTATACTTAGGATGGATTAATTGCATACATGTTTTGTCCCCATTAATGGTAGGCTTCGTAGAGTTAGATTCCAATTCCCTAATCACCCGTCTTGGAGAGGTAGTGAATGGATATGTCCATTTCTTGTTTTAGGGTACAATGATCTCCAAGGGATTGCATTTATCATCTTATAAGAGTTAGGAGTGTTGATCCTAAGTTATCTTTATTGAGTTGATCGGTGACCAATGAGATATTGAATGTCCTTTCCGGTATATTGAATTAGGGTGGTGTCTTTTGGTTGACTTATGCACCGTTCATGTCTATAGGTCTCATGAATAGGGTCTTTAATCCCTATCTTGTTACGTTTGTGGTGGCCCTTGGTAATGATATGTTGATTGTTTCTGGAAGTGAGGGATAGCTTGTGAATCATTTGAGGGTGATGTTGTGAATTTGGGGAGGTGAGGTTGCTTGTTAATCATGGAAAGTGGGGATATTTAGGTGGAAAGAAGGTGGTTCGATGAGTTCACCGATTGACTAAGTTGGGTGAGGTTGAGAGTGGTGGTGTAGCAGCTTTAATGGTTCCAAATCTTCTATGGTTGAAGGGGTATAGTTAAATAAGGCTTTGATTTTTGTCTTGATAGAGTTGGAGGTCTTGGTGAGGGATTGTTGAGTGGAGGTTGCCTCCCAAGGGGGAGATAGTAGTTCATGGTACCAAGTGGACTAGGTATGGTTAAGGTTGACAAGTGAGTTTTGGTCGTGAGTCCTTATAGAGTGTAGAGGAAGATTGGTAAGGTTGCCTATGAATGGGAGTTGCCAATGGGTATGGTAATGTTTTACACGGTTCTTCATGCTTCTAGGTTGAGGGGATGTGTTGACGACTCTAGTGTTATAGAACTCCTTGAGGTTGTGGGTCTTGTGGAGGATAAGTTGACTTAGGAAGAGGTCCCGGTGGAGGCATTGGATAGAAGGGTGAAAGAAGTTGATTGCAAGGGTGTAGTGTTTGTCAAAGCCCATTGGAAGAATCATCAAGTCAAAATTATCTCTCGGGGGACGGAATGGGCATGGAGAAGCAATATTCGTATCTCTTTCATTCAATTCAATCTTATGATAGCATGTTAAGTACTTTTCTGATTCCAAGTCTTATATTTCATCCCCTAAGTCATTTGCATGCATTCATGTTTATTTTGAAGGGTTCAAGATGATTTTACACTTATGATGAGAATTTTGAAATGATGTTTAAGTGCATTGTTGCATCTTTATGTTGGCTGAAATTGTCATGTTTATGTCTCTGATATACATTTCTTTGATATTCGGGGACAAATGTTCTCAAGGGGGAGATATTGAAATGATCCCAAAAGTGCTTGAAAATATGCCTCGAAAGTGCCCGAAATCGTAATTTTCATATATCTCAAAATCCGTTAGTGATATCAAAAATCTGATTTCATATTCTTATTCAGGGGATCAAATTTAATGAGAGAAGGGTATAACCCCAATTTTAGAGTAACCGTAGCGAATTTCAAAATTTCAAAGTGAGCTCGAAAACAGTGTTTAGGCGCGTCTGGGGCTCGACGCGCCTCAGTGCATTTTCCAGTCCAGTTTTCATGTCTGGTCCAAGACTTTTAAGTCTTGGGCCTAAGTGTTCTTGTTGGAGTCAGAATGAAACAAATATGAAGGAGGAGAGAAAAACAACACAGCTTTTCAGATATGAAGTTCTTATTTTTTAG